>CAVNZK010000102.1:600000-1158567 GCA_963693345.1 Pieris melete
TAGAGAAAATATTACTAACAATTGTATAGATATTTTAAGAACTATTAATTTAATTTAACCAGTTGCACTTAATAAATTACAATCCGACCGCATTTGGCGGCCTAATCTATTAAGAACAGAATGAAGAACATTATACATTTAAATACATACACAGAAAATATGGTCTGACCTTATCTCAGACAGCGCACGCTTCACTGCTAATTATTACGACGTTTTAGATTCTCAGATAATATGTCTATTAGTTTATCAGCTAACACGTATATTTAATTTTTTAAAGTGGCTAGTAAACTTCATTCAAATATCAATAGTAAATGACCTTTTGGTCAAAAAACTGTATGGGTTGAATTAAATTAGATCGACACTTCTATTATATTGTTCAAAGACCCAGATTGAACTTTGCGATAAATATCCAAAATATTTTATCAATAAAATAGTCAATACTCATAAAAACTGTTCAGCTAAATAATATTAGTGTTTTTTATTTAATAATAATAATATTTCATTTCGTGAAAACATTTTTTTATAGAACAAAAGAACGCCCATGGCCACTCTCAACGACAGCGAGTGCGGCCTTTTAGGAATTGGTACGCTCTTGTCTTGAATGACTCACTCAACTATTGACAATATCAGCTGTCATTTGACTTTGACACATTCATTTAGAAATATTCCCTATCAAAGTCTTGATAATTTTATAAATCTGTTCCAAGGCTACCAAAGCTCTATTACAAGTACCTGTATAACCGCCGTAACAAGCTTTTCTGTAATTTAACCAATAAATTATTTTGATTTACGTTGCAAGTAATTTATATATAGTATGATATAAATCTTAGTATTATCTAGTACTATATATCTTGTTGATACCCACGCTAATTCCTGCTACAAGACCTTCCCACCTACAATATCCTTCAACTTCATAGAAATATTGCGAAATACCATTTAATTTCCATTTGTGTATAATAAAGACTTTTATCCGTTTTAGATGTTACAATTAAATGTTTGCATATATTTTGCATCTGAAATTGACCTTTACAGATTTGTATTAATTTGTTAATATTTTAGGCTGTTTTTATAAATAAAACATCTTATTTTTGAAGTTAAACTTTTTGAGCACATGAGGGTAAAATTTTTACGGATGAAACGCAATAATAATAATATTAGGGTCACGAAGATGTCAGCGTTTTTGTCGAAGAAAAGGGGGAGAGAGAGTGAGAAAGGGCGAACGTAGCAGTATATGAAATTCTATTTTTCAAAATAGAATTTCATATATAATATTTTCAATTTGTATATCCATATTCACAAATATAGGTATAACACTACGTGGAGTGAGCATATCAGTATATGATCATGTACACTGGTACATAGGATATGCTCATCTATTGAGGCTTTTACCTTAGTTACAATTAATTTACAAAGAAGTTTCACTTCTGACATGTGTACTTTGTACGCACGCACTTTTTTAAACAATATATTATTATTTGTGTTCAAAATTTCATCTTCGTAAGCCGCCCGGTGCCCTACGTTTAAAGTTTACTTTCATGTCAATATACCCAGTCCAGTCTTAAGTTCTTTAACAAATAAATAAACATGAAATGTTTATGACAAATATATTTAGTAAAGTCTAAAAAAAACAAAAAAATATTTAATAAGATGGAACCATCCTCTTAGCGAAACAATAATTGCATTCTTCTGCATATCGTATTAATAGCTAACGAGATAATTTTATTCAAATTTAAGGTATAATAATCCGGAAAACAAACCAGCTTAACCATTTATGAGCATTAGCAACAAACAATGACCTCTACCACAGAACACTTAACCCTAAATACCTATGCAAATATTATAGAAATGTCAATGTCAAGTTCTTAGTGAAAGTGACGTTTGATGACGTCTTAAGTCTTCGGCAAGTGACTGGGATAGTTATGAGATCAAATATGACTTAGGGGGGTTCCCAGCGCCACTCAAGGGTGATTGCGCGGAGGAAAGCAGTTATTTATTTATGACTTAGGGGGCCTCATAGCCTAGCGGTCTTATTAAGTGGCAGCTAGGTGAGGGGTACCGGGTTCGATTCCCGGTTCGAGGGCAAGTTTTAATTTAATTTAAATTTGTTCTCGGCCTTTGGGAGGGTTGTGCGGTACCGGGCGAGTGCTTAAACCGTACATGGAGGACACGGTCGAATTTCTAAAGACAAGCACGAAATATAAAAAATCCTATACTCGACGCTGGCTAATGCACAAAGGGTGCCAGCGCCATTAAAAAAAATGTTACTGATACTTAATAAAGTTATTTGGCAATTATGAGGCTCATCTGATGTTAAAGATACCTACCTACCTACGCTGTTTTCTTGAAGGACCCTAAATTGAATTGGTTCAGAAATACTTCATAGTGGTGGTGCGTGGCAAAAATGCCTTACGATACGCTCAGTTGTGGAACGCGTGATAGGATTAGTAATATTTAAATATATAAAAAAATTGCCCTGTACTGGATGTTGGTGTCCAATTTTATTGATATATCATAGTGGTTTTAAATATCTCAAGAGGAAGAGAGAAAAATATCATCAATTTAAAATCCATTTTAAGTGTTTACATTCCTTTTGATGATGATATTTCTTGTTGCATATATCTTATACTTAATTTTTATCGCCCTGTTTACATTTCCGGGTTAAAACCATAACATCATTACTTGTAATTACTTGTAACCTGTCAATGGAATGCGTATATTACTTCCTCAATTCTTGTCACTTGGAGTATTAAGTAGGTTTATTGTAATGATTCGCTGAGTGTTAATACTTAAAATACTAATTATTCACAAGCTCTGGTTTATTTAAAATCAATGCAAATTGTTATGTGAAAAAAATCCTAACAGATAAACGCCCCAATATACGGACAATCATAACATAATATAGAAAGTCTATTTAAAGAATACTTGGAACTATTTTATTTATATCTTCACGCATTTTTCCCGAATGGGTAGGCAGAGACTAAAGATCACAACTTGGAACATTTTTACCACCGTTTGCCAGTGTTGTCCCCAACAAAACAATAATTTAGTAAAACCAAGAAAAATAAAAAATACTGAAACGTTAAGGCGGCGTCCGCACAGCATACAACAACACTATTATTATTGTAAAAAAATGCGCTTAAATTAACTAAATTATGCATGGTCGATTATTGGATGTCGCCTGTCTGAGCAAAGCATTTTTTTTTATGCAATAGGAGGCAAACGGGCAGGAGGCTCACCTGATGTTAAGTGATACCGCCGCCCACGGACACTCACAATGCCAGAAGGCTCGCAAGTGCGTTGCCGGCCTTTCAAGAATTGGTACGCTCTTTCTTGAAGAACCCTAAGTCGAATTGGTTCGGAAATACTTCTGTGGGCAGCTGGTTCCACATAGTGGTGGTGCGCGGCAAAAACTGCCTTAGAAAACGCTCTGTTGTGGAACGACGGACGTCGAGGTGATATGGATGGTATAAAGCATAAGTGTTTATTGTTTCACCCAATTTCGCAGCCATTTCCGTCACCACATTAATAATAAAGTCTATGGCTACATTCATAAAGTGTCTCAGTAAAGTAAGAAATCAATTATTGCTATTCGTCAAAAAAACTAAGTTTCCTGCCAATCAACAGATCCTTCTAGAAGCCTGATTTAATATCGAACTGCAACAAATACCTAGGCTTGACTTACTTTGCCAGTAAGTGAACGTTGTCGGCCTTGCTATGGCACGCCTTATAAGGGTTGCCATGCGGAAATATTTTTATGAAAAACTGGTTCAGGTAAGTAGATCATACAATATTTAATAAAGGCTTTGGACTTTTTATTGCTTAAGAGTTGTCTATGGAAAGTTTCAGCCAGTTCTGGTATTGTTTGTTTGGAATTGTGTTGCCATTTTAACATTCATTGTTAACATTTGAAATAGAGTTCAGTTCTCGATATGATTTTATAAACATGATTTAATTTGGAAATTTATTCCACAAAGCAAATTTACACATAAAAATGTTCTTAATATCCATAAATATCGGTTAATGCCTTTCAGACCTTTGTCTATTGAGTATTTACAGCGCAACTAAACAACAGTGTAATTGTGGTCTTCAATTAAACTACAGAAATGTATGGAGATTATGATTCGTATTTAACGAGATACGATTGAATTTCGTAAGTTTTTATTACTCGACACACCTTGATTTAGTGAAAGGTTCATAATTAGAGTAACCTTCATTAATCGAAGGTTGAAATATGTAAGAGAAATATCGTTTATACTTCCGTGTACAATTATTAATATCCTGTATTATGTCCGCCTTTACGTCTATATCTATAAAAAAAGATATTACAAAAAAGTCAAAGCAATTCTATATTTAAATATTCAATATTTTTAGAGTATTTATTAAGGCTTTAGATGAGAGCGTAAAGGGGTTTCTTTTTCAGAAAATGGTCCTAAAAGCTCCTTACGCTGGCGTAGCGAACGAATGTTTCCATCAAACAAAATTTTATTTATAAAAAACAGTTGTTTTAATGTTAACAAAAACATACCCTGGGTCCTGGGTCTCAAAGTAGATAAATCCGCCAAAATGGGGTACTTCAAACTCAAACTCAAATTATCGTTATTAATGTAGGTAAACCAGTACACTTATGAATTGTCAGAAAGAAGTTAAATTAATTGTAAATTTACATTTACTACCAGTTCCCAAGTCAAGGGCGTAGAGCGGGTAAGAAGAAATGACAAGAAACTTTCCGCCACTCTTTTTAATCGCCAAGTATTGTTATACAAATTGTATTAAATAATATAATTCGAAAATGGTTTAGTATTGTTTCTTTCTAAAAGTTTTCTGTATTTCCTGATTCCAGCATTTCCTCTATAGATCAACAAACAATTCCTTCCTGTATACAACAATACTTAAATCATGACCACGATTTAGAGTTTATGTAAAAGTAAATTGCCGTTAAAGAGGTTGCCAAAACATTCATTAACAATCAAAATAAATCAAATCGATCACGATTCTCGATCAACGTCAATTTATACACTCGTAACAAAGAGATCAATTTAAATGTCAGAGAATATTTGCGATTGTCGCGAAGGCTTATATTTCCATAGCACAATTTTCTATTCATGAGCTAAATGTATGTATAGTACAATTAAATGGACGCGATTATTTGTCTTAAGTAAAGTATTTTATGCTATAAAAACCTGTTACGTTTGAGTAAAACTGACTGCTTCCTTCATTATCAATTACCTGAAACAAAAATGATATAGATTGATTAATTATACATATACATAAGTTTTTTATATTTCAATATGACTTTATTTAAACAGAAAGCTACGCGGCTACGAGGAAGTATTCTTCGTAGATATAAACATATATATCTTCGTATACGGTTATATAGTTTCATTAGCTATACCGTTTATATTCCGAAGTTTTTATATGTGTGAATTATTCTCTTTAATAAGGAATTCTCAGGAAAAATATCTCATTAAAGAAATATTTTAAAATCAGATGCTTCCTTTCTTATATCTCTTGGAACCTATCGTCAATTCAATTTCAATATTATGAATTCTGTAAGACCTCTGTATGTTTTTAATTTGCCCATAAACAGAAACCCCGGGACACCGCGGTTTCAAATGGAGGTTCCAAATCTATTTATATAAAAAGGAAACCCGTTTTCCGTTGTCACGACATAACATGAAAACGGCTTGACCGATTTGTCTGATTTTTTTTATAATATACCTTGACGTACGAGGATGGTTCTTACGGAGAAAAATTTAAAAAAATTGAGTGAAAAAGTCTAAAAACAACATTTTTCTATATTCCCATACAAAATATTCGTAATAATACTTAAAAGTCAATTTGAACTTTAATACCATAACATAAAGTTAGTGTGTGGTAGAGTGTTAGTGGGGGGGGGTTCCGGGAAGGTAAATTTTTATTTTTTGACATAATGTATTTGTTGTCTTATCAATTTTCTTTTTTTTATCTTACTAGCTAGACCGGTGTCCCGAATAGCAGAATAAGTATTTTAAACAAAAAAGAATCGACTGTTAGGCGGTACGATGTTCGCCAGGCCAACTAGTTTAAAATAAAATTTGAAAACAGAACATGAAACTACTATCCCTACTGATTTTTATATTATTATTTGGATTTTTGCATATACGTCCATATTATGAAACGGCATGTGAAACCAAATAGGAAACACACAACTTTAACTTCTACTCACGATGTTGACATTTCGTCATGATTGTAGGCCGCATTTTGTTATTCTATGCATACGCCCTTGCTTAATGCGTCCTTTGCACATGTCTCTAGAATAATATTGACCCTTATTACCAATGCTTAGAGGCGTATTTTATGATTGTTTGTAGGTCAAAAACGCGGGCAGTGCGTCACGAGAATCAACTTGTCACGATTATGGACTTAAATCTTGAGGTTATGTAAACCTAACTATTGTTAAGGAATTTGTTACTTTTTAAACTATTTCTTCAAATAAAACTGATTGTATGAGAGATTATCTTAACATTCTTTAGTGTAGAATTTCGCCATTATTTAAGAATGTTAATTCATACAAAAACCAGCGCAGAGTTTGTTATTAATTGTTTTTTAACTGTTGTTAATTGTTTTACTGAAACACAGAACAGTTGGAACGAAGTTCCTTATCGCGCGTTGTGAATGAACGCTAGAACGGAAAAAATTCTTACGAAAAGTTGTTACGACACTTTTTGCTATAGTTGTTATATTTTACATTTTCGATACAGCTATCGCCAACGTCCATACCACGTTGAATACACCGGTTCTCGTCCGATCACCGAAGTTAAGCAACGTCGGGCGAGGTCAGTACTTGGATGGGTGACCGCCTGGGAACACCTCGTGATGTTGGCTTTTTTTTCGTCGTAAGATTGGTGTCGAGAAAATCTATCATACTGTTATGATACCAATTAACATATAAATTAATTGAAAGGAATTTCATTCCATCCGGGTGTCCCTTGACACCTCTAAAGTTTTTTTTTCGTTTCTAAAATACATTTATTATTTAAATAAAACCTCCTTTAGCTGATAAAAACGAAATTTTTATATTATTTAGCAATTGAATTCAAATGTTAAATAAACGAGATATAAATTAATATTTTTATAGTGTATTTAGCTATTCTTAACCGACTTCAAAATCAAAAGGGGAAGTTCACTATTAGACGTGTATAGACGTGCAGCATATAGATCCTCCGTCCGCGAATCCAACTTGATGATTGGGGTGTCTAATGATTCGAGTTTGAATTTCCGATTCCTAAAGAACAACTCCACTACCAAAAAATAACCTAACAGGACTTTCATACCTCATTATTTCATATATAAAATAAATACAAATATTATTATTTAATTATTTGATATATTTTGTTTTATTTTTGTTCAAAAATATTCGTTGCGTATTCTTGCCTTAGTTAAAGGTAAAGTAAGCGAACTGTATCTTGCGTAAAACTAATTTAACTGGCTTAGAGTCAAAAGGATTTGAGCAATGAAACACCATTCATTAGCAAAAGTAGTTCATATAAGTCGAGTTTCAAATAGATAAAGCAAGTGTCAAGTTTGCATAATAGTCTGATTTATGCTCCAGTTTAAAACCGGTGTTTCGACCTTGCTTTGTGACAACTTTTCAACAATTGTCCTTGGAAGGTCGAATGTAAAGTGTATGCAATTTGCTTGTAAGTACTTTTTATTACGTAAAAACTGATTAAAACGAATCAAACTTCTATAATTTCATTTAAGGAAACATTAAAGACACTGCTGGATTAATTAATTTTTTAATTAATAATTAATTAATTGATTAAATAATTTTAATTTTTTTTTATGGCTCTGGCAAGATTTGTCCATTAGCCAGCGTCAAGTATAGGATTTTTTATAATTCGTGCTTGTCTTTAGAAATTCGACCGTGTCCTCCATGTACGGTTTAAGCACTCACCCTGGTACCGCACAACCCTCCCAAAGGCCGAGAACAAATTTAAATTAAATTAAAACTTGCCCTTGAACCGGGAATCGAACCCGGTACCCTTCACCTAGCTGCCACTTAATAAGACCGCTAGGCTATGAGGCCCCCAAATTAATTTTAAATTTAGAATTACAATTTTTCCACAGAATGGTCCAATACTTGGACTTGGTTTTTTGTAGACTATACCACAGTTTTGTAGACATTTTAGATTTCATTTAAATATCATTTAGAAAGGGTTTTCGTGGAATATTAAAATCTTTTGATCTTAACGCAAGGTTCCACAGCTTCCGGCTAACACAATACATTCCATACAATCACTCAGCCTCGTATGTTCTAATCTCTACCGACTCCGCCCCTTTGAGATTCAATTTTGTTTGTAGAGGTCATAAAAATGAACATTCATTATAATGTACGGACCAAATCATTACTAACTAAAGATTTAAATTGTTTTTTGTTTACTGATTATTTTGCTTCCGCTGATGATTTAATTTCCGGTAAGCCCATAAATTCTAGAAAATTTAACATTAATAAGTACATATATCTGCGACGTAGATATATTTCGTTATAAAACACATTTAAATTTTATATTCAGGTTAGAAAAATAATTAGGATCAAATTACTGTTACGGTCTAGTTACGTAAAATCGCCATATTTCATAGATATAGATGATATAATATTATTTATTGGTACAGCAAATCGATCGATTAATAGTAACGATTATGACGTCACTCTTCCTTCTTACAACATATATTGACTACATGTAATAAGTATGATTGTATGAAGCGAAATACTAGAAAAGTTATCTTGTATAAAATTTCGTTCCATTTTCAAAATTTCCTTTTCAGTCTAAGTATGTTGATGTCAAAATTTTAAAAATGGAACAAAATTTTGAATGTATCCTGAAATGTAATTTAAATTTGGAATTCTCAATTTCAAAAATTTGAATCTCTAATCGTTGTTTTAAACAGTATCTACCTACAGAGTATATTTAATTTAGAAGGAATCTAATTAGATAATAAGTGCTATACAGAGATGGAAATGAAATACATAACTCTATACAACGCTGTTTATTACTTGATGTATGTCTGTATATAAAAAGGCGAGCCTTTTAAAAACAGCAATAGCTAATACAGTAAGTGGTAACATTGCTAAACTGGATTTTAAGTTTCGAATGGAAATTTGATAAGTTAGTAAGTACATTTAACTATATAAGGACATTGGTTGGAGGCAAAAACCACACACATTTTATTTCTACATCGAACGAAATGTTTAGCACGAATACTTTCGTGATTCGAGTCGAGTTTGCGATACTTTGATATAAGTAATGTGTGGTATTTTCCTATACGTGAGAAAAATAAAAAAAAACAAAATTTAATTAACAAATTATATAATAATAAATTCGCGTCAACGAAATTTAATTTATATATTGATTAGTTTTATTTACGCTTCGAGATTTATATTATAGCAGCAAATCCTATACAAAATGATTTTCCAATGTTTCCGCGCTTAGGACCCTGAATTAAATGCATAAATCATGAGCAATGGACGTTTGGCATGCAGTTCTGGTAATCAATTTAGTTTCGTGCCTTTATATGTGCAATTAAAGGTGTTTCGCGTGGGAATAGTGAATTACCGCTACTTTAAACTAGCAAGGAAATCTACCTTATAAAATTATTTTTTCAACTGGCTGCAAAGATTTTTTCGAATTTCAAATTTAAATTTCGAATATTTCGTTAAATAACAGTTGACTGTAACAGCGAACCCTGGGGCCTAATAGCCTAGCGGTCTTATTAAGTGGCAGCTAGGTGAGGGGTACCGGGTTCGATTCCCGGTTCGAGGGCAAGTTTTAATTTAAATTTGTTCTCGGATTTTGGGAGGGTTGTGCGGTACCGGGCGAGTGCTTGAACCGTACATGGAGGACACGCTCGAATTTCTAAAGACAAGCACGAATTATAAAAAAATCCTATACTTGACGTTGTGCACAAATCGTGCCAGAGCCATTAAAAAAAAATAAAAAAAAAAACAGCGAACCCGCCTAAAACCTAATAAGCTATGGTCAATTGGTTAAATTTCACACGTCGTGTAGGTCTCTTATAAAGTGATCTTGCTTGTGTGCGTTACCGCTGCAAATGTAAAGCGTTACTTGTGATTAAACAACCATATTTCACAGTTAAAAGTTATTTTAAAAATGATATTATTTTTCAAAGCACAAAGTCAATTGTAGTATAACGAATAACGAGGAATATAAAACTCATCAATTTGTTATAGATTATTGCCAACTGCCGTCAATTTATTATGGATTTTGAAAGCTCTATTACAAAGGATGAAGGTTTGTAATCGCAAACTAGTATTAAGTGAAACAGCGTAAAATTATAGTCGTGATAGAGCCATTTCGGCTATTTCAATTAGTTTATGGTCGCTTCTGCTTTAAATCGTTAAAATTATTCCATTTATCAATAAAGTGTGATTCAATTGTTTTATTTATTATTTAATATCTGTGCTTATGTTATAAAAAATATTATAATCTGTGCTATAGTCTGTGTCAATTAGTAATAGTGTATTATAACTTATAACTTTTTATATTATTAATGAAGGTCACCACCATCTATTTCTTCTTCCTACTTTTTATTTGTAAGGACTGTCTACTACTGTCTTCGGTATTCTTCTATCTGCAACTAATTTTTCACATTTAATTTTGTATATTTCATTCAAATTTCTTCTTACCGCTTAAATCATCAACGTACATAATAAGTGTAAACATTTTCCTGAAATGCCGCAGTAAACAATTCTAAATTTGAATTATTTAAATAAAGAAAGACAAATGAAATCGGAAGGATGTATCAATTACTGCCACGAGATTTACGGAAGAGTGGTATAGAGATACTTAGAACAGTGAAAACTGATGCATTCCAGATAGCAAACGCGGAAAGCGGAGCGACGCACTCGAGAGAATGTTATTACTATCGATACGATACATCGGTTAACTGATATTTTAGTCATAGTTATGTGCCAGCTGAACCCTTGATAAAAGTAGCAATGTAAAATAATGTCTTAAAAGTTACTTACATATTAATAATATAAGATACAATTAAATATAGTATAACAAATATTATATGTCATAAATACTTTGTGACTTCTGGATTTTGGAATGGCTATTAAGAACTTATTAATAATAATCTATTAAAAAGGTATTTTTACATGACAATATTTCCATATAATTTCGCCTGACGTTTCGGGTTACAAAAAACACCTGTACCTTTTACATTGCAAATTCAAAATAGGTATACTTGACAGGTCCACTCAATCTGTGTGGTTCTTTCCTCAAAAGACCATTTCATGACATGGTCTTCACATAATCTTCTTATGTCTGGACTTTAAGAGACTGTGACCTCTGAGTTTGTTTCGGCGTTTCTTCTCAGAGTAGTCAGATAGGAAACGTCGATGTCATCTAGTTTTAAAAAAAATATGTTTGACGTGTAAAAGTGTTTGTAAAAACCTACTTACAAAATAAATCATTTATCATTTATAATTTGTATTTTTTTTATTAAATACATGCATGATCGTTGTCTACGTTTAAAATAGTGCTATTTTCTATGGCAGTTGAGAAATTCATTTCTTACCTTTATATTTATTTAATGTCGCGTACTCTATAAAGGGGTACGTAAAATGACATTTTAATATTTGTAAAATATGTACGATTCTCTCACTAACAACTTCACATTACAGTAACCAGTCGTCTGTATCGATGCGGAAGAGGGGATGTGAAATAGAAATTTCACAAGTAGCGTATTTTTCTAATAGTATATTAATCACTTTCATGATTTCCCATGAAAATTTAAAAAATGAAACGCTTTTATATTTAAAACATTTGTCTCGTTTTTTTAATAATTTATCAAATGAGTATAAAAAATATTGTAGCTTCTAGACCGTAATGTTTTGTCCCAGGAAACAATTTAAACTGATTGAGCGTATCATTACTCGAAAAATCAACGTTGTGTATTTATAAGTTGAATTTTCCAAAATAAAATTATGACAACTCATGGAGAGAGCCACCTATGTATTAAGACACTATGACATGTAGTGGTGTATTTGCTGGTGTTCCTCAAGGATCATATTTAGGTCCACTGTAATATAACGTCGTGATTTATGACGTTAGGAATTGCCTCCAAAGTGCTCGAAATCTTCTCTACGCTGACGATATTAATCAAGATGCCAATTTTATAATAATATAATTTACAGAGGGAACAAGTGTTGAAATTTAAGTATCTCATGACAAAGAAGCTAAACAAATCAATAATTGTATTGTTTTGAACGCTTTCTCTTAAAAACCACATTAACCGAATATTGTTATTATAATAATAACCTATAATACTTTGCCTATCAGTTTTGAATTTCGAACACGTTAAACTATAGACAATTTCGAAAGTACAGTATATTATCAAAGCACATATTTGCAATGAAATGTAACTGCGTATATTTCGTAACGTCCACAACTCAACAGCGTGAGTTAAAACTGGTCGATCGAATAATTATTGTGCGCGGGAGTATTGCAAAACAACTTGCAATAATGTCATCAAGCACCCACCAAAGCGCCTACTTGGCGAAACGAGGTAATTTATCGATAAACCCAATATAGGTGTAGTTCAATGTCAATTTTAAAAACTTTGTGACTATTATGTAAAGTATTAGGAAATCTGTTTTATCTATAGGGTGTCTCAGTAAGAGTGCACTTTTTAAAATTGTAATATTTTTGTTTTCCTGCAAGTGGCAACTCTGAAACTTGACAGGTGTCACCTCTGTTTATTCCGATTATTAAAAATGGAGCACTTTTTGTAAGAACAACTCGTTATAGTTGTGAAAACTCATCACAAAAGTAACGCTGAAAACGCTCGCAAACTTCACCAAATTTTCAACCGAGAAAGTGCACCAAATGTGTCAACCAATCGAAGAGTGGTCAAAAAATTTGAAGAAACTGGGTCAATTATGGATTATAAGAATACTTTGCGTCAACCTAACGGTCGGTCCCTTGAAAACATTGCTGCTGTAAACGAGAGTGTCGCCGAATACCCGAAAACATCAATTCGACGCAGCAAATTTTGACTAAAGACCTCCACCTTCATGCGTACAAGATTCAGTTAACTCAGGAGCTCAAACCAGCAGACCAAGGAAAGCACCGGCAATTTGCTCAATGAGTAATGGCGCAAAGGGAAGTCGATGCCAATTTTTCGAAAAAAATCGTCTTTTTCTCCGATGAACAGAACACATTATCTCACGAAATTTTGATGTCAACTAGCCACCAAGATCGTGCAATTTAACGCCGTGAGATTTTTTCTTTGGGGTTTTGTGAAATCTCGAGTTATTTGCGAATAAACCCGAAACCATTCATTACCTCCAATCGGAAATCCAACGCGTCATCGGTGAGATACAGCCACATCTCTGTGCAAAAATCATGGAAAATTTCATGAAGAGTGTAATGGCCTATCATCGGAGCCGTGGAGGTCATTTGCCGGATATTTTATTCCATACTTAATCGGAACATGTCTTCTTTACAATACAATAAAAATATCAGAAGTATTTCATAAAATACTTGTCTTTATTTAAAAATGAAAAAGTGCACTCTTACTGAGACACCCTATAACATATAAAATTCTCGTGTCACAATGTTCGTTCCCATACTCCTCCGAAACGGCTCGACCGATTCTTATGAATTTTTTATGCATATTCAGTAAGTCTGAGAATCGGATACTATCTTTCAAACCCCTAAGTGATAAGGGTTGTCCACCCTAAATATTTTTTTTGTAGACTATTTTTTTGTTTTTATTTTTTTATGATACAGCACACAAAAATACATACAACCCTTAATTTTCATCTACCCTCCACGATCCACCCTTATGCTTTTATTTGTTAGTTAAGAACTTTTAACTTGAACTCAGGTATATATATAGAGAAAAATCACAGAAAAACCTAAAAGTTTTCATTCCGGAAAACCGAACAGTCTCTGGGGTAGCAGAGTAAAATGTTCCATGTTGGTATGTACTAAAAAGGTAGGCTAGGCATTAAGGAGAACGAAGTTCGCAGGGGCAGCTAGTCATAATGTATTAATTTATGGGAGTTGATGTTCATGTAACTGTAGCAGGTATGTTGTACTATAGACCAACAAATTTCAAATTATTTATACTGCTTATTAATGAAAATTTCTTAATGACATTAACAGTCATATTATTTAACAATGTCATATAAAAACTTTCTACTAAAAGTTGTAGAATTTTATCAAAATCGGGCTTGACTACCTTTAGTATTTTTTGATTATTTTCACCTGTTCAAGATACCCTCTTTGGGAATACAGTTTAATAAATGAGTCACTGTCTAGACACATTGTTGACGATTTATAAAGACCTAAACTGCTATCTAAATATGAGTTAAATGTCACAACAAAAAAGTTTTGTGTGACTCATATCATAATTACTACCGGGTCTGCACTCAGATAATAAAGTAGGTATAAAACATTTAATATATAGTATTTAATTTATATATACAATTTATCTGTTTAAGATTAAACCTAATATATAGAAAATATAAGACAATTCATTTTAGAAAATAACCTGCTGTGCCATAATAAACAGAATCTGAAAAATATCTTTTTATAACAGTTATCATTTAATAGATTAAAAATTACTCGCTATTTATTAATTGGCTTACAAACCAAGTCGTTTGGGGGACAGACCGCGAGAGAGACTTTTTTCTTTTAGAACTTATTGTGATTAAACTACGTACATTTAAGTAATAAATTTAAGAGATAGAGGGTTTATAAGTCATAAATATGTTGATTATGAAGTATATATAAAATACTTTTTTTGCCAGGTCATCTAAAGTACTTACCTCTTAACTTGGACAGCTCCGTAAAACAAATGAAACCTAAAAACTGTCACATCTTAAAAATAGGCCCTCAATTACAAATAAAACCAATACACATTACTCTTTACGTAATATTAATCTATATTAGGCAAGACTTATCAAGATAATCATTTGTGTCTGTCAATGAAATAAGACTTTGCATAGCAAGTGCATTTGTAGTGAAATTGTGCAACTGATCTAGATTCGCACTTACATAAGAGATAGGAGTTGCTCAAGGAACTCCAGACTCTGAAGCAATTTAACTTTAAAGGATATTTAGAGTCTGAATGCAAAAACATACTTTGCTAATAAATATAGCTAATTGGATCGTAAATGGTAGAAGTTATATTTGTTTTGGAAAATACGAATTAATAATAAATAATGCAATTCAGTACAGTAATTGACTTAAAAGAATATCTCTGCAATAAGGAGGTGTGAAAAAAACAAAAGTAGCCGATCGCACGGCAACATGATGTCGAAGAATTAAGCCATATATAAAAAATAGCTTGAAGAAATGTGCTCTTTAATGAAGAAGGAAAGCTGCAAGAATCCAATGTAGAACCGCAAGGCAAAGTAAAAAAACCATGTACAAAATACTCGCCAAAATAAGAAAATCCTGATAAACCGCTCTTGATCGGAGATCGTTATTTGAATGCCTTTGGAACTCAAATTTTTTTTTTAAATGGCCAGTAACTCCAAACTTTGGTAATTGTTAACCAAGTTATAAGTTACCCACCGTATTATTTTTATATAAGACTCCTTAACCTACTAACGACGCGATTGTTTAGAGAAGCTAAACATCAGTGTAGTGTCTGTTCGCCTTTCTTTTTAAGTTAGGTCCGCTGACTTCTCCCGTCACGACTACTTCGCAATTATCCTAACGATATTTATTTATTTTCCGAAGTAATATTATCATTCTGAAGCAGAATTTTTGTGTGCTCCAGCAACATGTCAAATAGCCCATCCCATAGTTACAACCACCGGGTTGATACAAAATAAAAATTTGAATGCGTTTTTAAACAGTTTATCTGACATATCTCAGTATCTAGTTGAAGTATTTATAGTTTTAATTAACGCTAAGTTTCGCAATGTCACCAGACGAAATTGCATAACATTTATTGACTTGAAGAACAAGATATTGCGAATAATATCGCTTTACGCCTTAATTATTTAAATTTAAATGATAGGTATTTAATAGTAATTAGAGCAAACATAATAGTTGTCATTTAAAGTTTATATTCACTTGGTATGGATGGATAGTCCATCTTGATATTTTTTTAATATTTTGATAATAAATATAGCCTATATGACTGATATGAATTAGCATTCTTATGTTGAAAGATTTTTTATTCCAGTAGTTTGAGTTTATTCGTAAATTTATTGTGTTAGTATATTTACGGGTTACGGTACAATTTATGCTGCTACAAATATAATACTATACATATACATATACTAAGTGATTCAAGCTTATATGGGTCAAGTCCTCAAATTGGCTCTGGCGATTTTTATTTTTTTAACATACAAGTAGGTGATCCATATCTAAGACATATTCGATTTAAGTTTAATTGTTATATTCCTCGCGACGTTTGCCGCCGAGCAAGTGTTATTAAAAAGTGCACAGCCGTGATTCAAACGCATGACCTTGCGTTGAATGAATGAATTGCCTCACATTAGCACAAACAATAAACCGATCAAACAAAATTGTTTGTTACTCGGTGATTAATAATAACATGTGATCTTGAATGATATTGACAGACAATTCGGAATAAATTGAGCAAAAAATATAATAGATTAAAATTTTATTACATTCTATTTGTGATTATATCTCTATTGTTAAATGTATTTAACAGGTTGGTATATTAAGTTTATTATTGTTAGTTAATTGATAAAAACCTAGGTTGGGAAATTCTTAGACGTTATATTAAAGATGCTCGTTCAAACTATGATTTGTACTAATAGATTTAATAACTGTTGCGTAGTAGTCGGCGCCTTTAAAAAAATAATTGTGTGGTACATATATAAAAGAAACAATACTTTATAATGTTTTTAAATAGATACTTCGATCAGAAGCCTTCGGTACCTGACACAAGTCATTGATGCTTCGGTTTAAAAAGCTTTTCTTGCGATATATTTGAACAAGTGTCATTGCTCACATAACAAAAAAAACATCAGTTGGGATTTTAACGCTGAACCCCTTATTCATTTCTCGTCATCCCTATTCCTATAAAAGTATCAAATCTTAGATATTGTTAAATTGCCTATTAACAAGTTTATCTAATATATTTTGCCTATAATAGAATTATATATCCATTTTTACAGTCTCTATGTTTTTAATTAAATGTTACTCACAATATTGGTTAATTACGAAATGCTGTTTGCTTACCTGAAATGAAAAAATATTATAAGTTTGAGATAAAAAACGAAAGGGCCGAAATCCGTGACACTATTGCCTGAATTTCGAACATTCAAAAACAAGTTTGCTAGGTCAAGGGCTGATAATATAAACCTTTTTTGTATTTAAGATAATTTTAAATGCAAAACGAGATTGTTATTTTTTCTTACATCAGTAAAAAGCTTTATAATTTGGTTCAGTTACATATTTGATATTTATATAAGTAAAGCCCGCTATTGTACATGTATAATTTATTATTATTATTTTCTTTTAAAATATTTGTCGAAGCTACATTATTAATTTAAGTAAGCCACGCTTTGTCAACTAAAATAGGCCGTATAACAATTTCATTTGCACTTCAAGATTAATTTACATGTTAATAACTAGCGAAAATCTCTATACTCTAAGCTGCTAAATCAAATTATGTTTAAACATATCATATCAAGTCCTGTCATCACAAATGGTACACATTTCTGCATCTGTTTCAGACCGTACAGCTAGTTATTCTGAATGTTACATGACGTTTCCTACACCACGTCACGTTTTCCTATGGAAAATCTTACCCACTTAAACCGATGCATCGCTTGAAGAGCTGACCTGCTTCACGGCCTAATCGATTCGATTCCTCTCGATTATTGAACCGATTAAGTAACAATCGTTTTACTGACCTACAACTATTACATAAAGTAGTACCAGTTTTTACAGTGCGTTAATTCGGCCCGAATAACGCAATCTCGATCAATTAATACTTTAATTATTAGTTTTGATCCAATTCAATTGATTTATTGGTACAATTATTTGGTCGGACAAGGTGACAATTTGAATTAATGTAATTACTTTTCTAACGAGTGAAATAATTAACATTTATTGCTTAATATGTTATTGCGTTGTATTTGTACGTCTCATGTTTTTATACGTTTAGCGCCTTCCGTACTATCTTAATGGTGACATAAAACATGTCATTGTAAAGATTACTGTTACTATTTGGATATTAAGAGAATTAGGTTACTAACTTAAACAAAGGAAGAATAAGTTTCCGGCTTCGACTTGCGTTAAAAAAAAAGAGATATACTGAAATAGATATGTTGCTGCCCTGCTATTCTGTAACTCACTTTTCGAACTCACATAGCGGTTTTCGCATCGGCGGTCGCTCTCGAATCAGTCGTAAAGCAGTTATTTTATGATTTGGCATTCTAATTAACAATAAACTACAAGCTCCCACCTTTTCAGAATGCCAAATCATAAAATAACTAAATAAAATAATTCGAAAAGTGAGTTACAGAATCGCAGGGTAGATTTCAAACAAATGTCACTTTTTAGGAGAAAGAAAGCCTTTTATTTTGTTTATTTATAGTACATCCGCTACGATAAAAATTCTTATTCCGATCAAACACACAAACTATGTGGCCTTAAAGTTTAAAACGATTACTTTTGATATGAATAAACTCGTGAAAGCTTAAAAACTTTTTGTTAAAAAATACTATTTGTTGGTTGGCTTTCTAATATCTTTGTAACATTTTAGACATTTACGAAAGTAAAATAATCTATAAAACTGATAAACGCTATTGATAATTAGTTTACACAATAATAGCCATTACGCACAAGGAACTATTATCTAATAGTGCTCTAAAACCCAGTAAACTATATAATAAGCGGAAGACAATGTAGAAAGTTGTACTTAGACTAAGACAACTCTTACCATGATCTAATAACCACCGTTCAAAGGAGACGTGCCCTAGATACTAAATTATAAGTTCCATTCATATAGCAATGATTTAAATTGTTAGATATTTTACAATACAGAAATTATTATATCTTTGACCTGTTTTTTTTACAAAGACAGATCCTTCCCCACCGCCCCAGTTTAATCTCCCTTTTCCTTTCAACCCCCCTCTCCCCTACTCTAATTAGACCGATGACAAACGCTACAGGGTCAAGCAACTAATAGGCTATATATAATAATAAGGTTATTTTATAGAAAACAATCGCCTGCTATGAAAGAAAATAAATCTTAAGCATTTATTTAATCAAATAGTAAAAAGTACCTTTATTTTATACTTCATAAAATTAGGTAATCAAAGATCGTATCAATATTAGATATCAATCAATGACAAGATAATGTACTATAGAAACAAGGTTATAAGTCAAATATTCCTCCCAAAAACAGACACAATTTGACAGAATCAGTTCATATCAAATTGATATATGTTACACAATTATTGCACGTCCAAAAGCTTTAAACCATATCTAAACACATATAGTATACTACTGAACTTATTTTTCGTGAATTTTCAGAGCTATGTACTAGTATTATATATATTACTTAGCTGACCGGGCAAACGTCGTTTTGCCATGTATATCATTTATAATAAAAATAGGGGTTAATCGTAGAGGGGTGAAATTAGGGGTTGTATGTATTTTTTAATTCTGTATCATAAAAAAATAAAAACAGAAAAAAAATATCTAAAAATAAAAAAAAATATTTAGGGGTAGACAACCCTTAACATTTAGGGGGATGAAAATGAATGATGAAATGAAGATGTTGTCCGATTCTCAGACATACCCAATAAGCACACAAAATTTCAGGAGAATCGGTCGAGCCGTTTCGGAGGAGTATGGCAACGAAAACTGTGACACGATAATTTTATATATTAGATATTCGAATAAAGCTAGAAAATATTAGAAACCTGACCCGACCTGATGTGGTCTTTAAATAAAAATTAAATTAATTTCTCTTTACGACGAATAAAATTCTTAGGCCTACCTAATAAGGACATTTTAATTTGTACATTAAATCGAATACTGCAATAACATACGAAATAAATACATAGTTTTACTTCAACATTTTTGTTGCAATTATAAAATAAAATATGGCTTAATAATATTAAAAATAACAGTTAATTAGCAACTGGCTGTCAAATTACGTATATTCATGGATATCTTTTTTTTTTATAGAACAGGGGGCAAACGGGCAGGAGGCTCACCTGATGTTAAGTGATACCGCTCATGGACACTCAATGCTAGAGGGCTCGCGAGTGCGTTGCCAGCCTTTTATGAATTGGTTTGCTTTTATCTTAAAGGACCCTAAGTCGAATTGGTTCGGAAATACTTCAGTGTGCAGTATGTTAAAAATCTCTCTTACAATTCATCAAAAATAAAAGCTATTATTTAAATTGGTTCCATCTACAAATTAATACCTTATATATATTAATTTCTTAATTGACTCAGAGTTCAAAGCCGAAGATATGTTTATTAACGTATTCAGTATTTCGAAAAGCAGTTCAAAGGTTTCTCTCAAGATGTACGACATGACAGATACATATGGGATTATTGGCAGTGGCATTGGCGAATTAATGTATGCTAATTCCTGCTCAATAATGGCATATACAAAAGCTATTTCTCTATCAAAATTTCATCAATTATGTAGATGTATTGGTGTTAATAAATTGAACTGGAGTCATGGTTAGTTTCTTCGTAGTTTGACTTCTTAGCCAATATTGTTCGATTACTGGTTGGTATTTTGAAAATGAAATATTGTTTTAGGTTACTATAGATTTTTGGTATCATTCTCACAAAATATAAAATCCCGTAAGTACTGTAAAGCATAATGCAAAATATTTACTTTTGCAGCAAAACATTCACGTATTGCTTGCTTAAATAATGTTTTTGTCTACGGATATTAAAGACAGTACGTAACGTAGCCATTGAATAAATAGAGTATCAAATTCGATTTTTTTAAATCCAAGTAATTCACTGGGCAATGACCCACAGAAAATAAATGCGCACAAAAAGTAATATAATCTACAAAACATGATAGACAAAATTGAGTATAACTTTCATAACGTCATACATTTTCCCATATAAGTAAATCCCTACAATAATCATGTATTATGTGGGCTTTATCTTATTTCTTATCTAACGTAGGCGATAAAAAAACCAGTTCATCTATAAAATTACCGAAATTGCTACAAGCAAGATCACACAGTTTTACATAATCTGTTTTCACTATGACAACTGCAATCCAAGATGGCGGAACAATGGTCTCTTGGCGGGAAAAGTTATTAATTAGGTAATTAATCAACCGGTTATTACGCGAGCGGATGTGAAGTATAGTAAACAATGCATTATTATATTTCAGCCAACAAAATATGCGTACATATGGTGTTAAAATGTTTTTGTTGTTCTTGTATAGAAAGTTTATCATGTTTTTGTGTTGTCTTCGTGTTTTTTTACTTCATGCTTATTGTGATCTCAGATTCTTATAAGAAACACTGACGCTGACACTTATATGTATTGACTTGTTCAATGTTCACACAATACATTTTTTTATCCATAGATTAAAAACTTCACTCCGAGCATTGACCTTATTATAATTTATTAGCGGGTAAATAACCTATCTGCAGGACATCGAACCACAATATTTGTATTCGGAAGATAAAAATGCAATTTATATAATGTTATAAAATGTACTTTCTAGAAGGCTGTGTTGTTCATCACTTAATTAATTGGAAAAGATACAAAAAATTAAAAACTTTAAAGACGTACTGACAAATTAAAATATCATGATCCCACAGAATAGAGAATACAGACAAAACCACAGACTGAAAAACCAACTTCCTTTCTGCTTTATACAGATACTCTAAACTTACATGTTCAAAGCCTTGAAAGTTCATATAAAGAGTACACATGAAAACGAAAGTACGGAGTCACTTTCGATGACAGTTCACTAATTTCATTTCTCGAACTGGTTGTAGGCTTAAATTCATTTAGATTTCGATCTTTTGATTTGGTTACATATAAAATATTTCAAAAAGAACTTCATTCAATGTATTAAACGTATTGCTATAAAAACATAATAATTAGATTTACCTATATTCTTGGTAACGGAAACGATTATGATATCATCGTGCAAAATACACTCAGGTAACATAGACTTTTATTTATTTTAAATTAATCAATGTCACGCCTTTAATGAAGATCCGTCTACGTGACTTTGACTGTGTCAATAGCAGTATTGTTGAAACCATAGCTAGTGTATTCGAAAAGAAAATATTTTAATTCCGTGTTTAAGTTTTTATTGACAAGGTCTTGAAGCCTAGACTTCTTTAACCTTATCCGAAACTGGGCTGTATGGCTCTTCAATATAAACTGTAATAAATTTTCTTCCCTGTCAAATTTATTCATTAAAAAAATATATTATTATTCGCTGGACATGATTATTGGTTACCTCTCAATAATTTACAACCACTTACAAATCCTTCTGTATCAGGATTTAATTGAATGGTCAAATATAAATCCTTTAGGTTATCAACCTTGTCCTAATAAAGTCACTCATTTAAATTATATATTACGGATTATTATTACTATTAACGGTCTTAAGGAAAATGATCATACTATTCAAAAATTAAATGATAACTTCATTTAATTTTTAAAAATGTTAACAAATGAATCTGACGAGTAACAGACCGATTATAAAAAAAGTTTTATCTTGTCACTAAACGCGTTCGTCGTTTGTACATGACGTATATATGTTCGATTCTTGGCGATATAATAATCAAACGGGCATTTTTAGCCATTACTAATTTGCGATTAAGTAAAATTCACTACAACGATTAAAACAGGTACCAAAGCGTATAATGTATTCATTCATTTGCATAATATCTAATACCTAAGTTATTTGAGAAGCTTAATGCAATAGCTATTGCAGTCGGTGTGTATATAATTAACTTGAAAGGTTTACATCATTTGAAGTATAGATTTTCTAATTCAAACGTAACAGATATAATTAATATAAATTCCCGTAACTCTTCACTTATGCACACATATCTTCGTCTGTTTTGTACTTATAAAGGAACAGATATCTAAGCCTATTCCACAATTATTTTGTCAGAAATTGAACTGTCCAGTGATAAACCATTAAGGCACAGAGGCGAATGTGTATTGATAATATGCAATACTAGCTGACCCGGCAAACGTTTGTTTTGCCATGTATATTATTTCTAGGAAACATTTTTTAGTTGAATAAAAATAACTATCTACTATAATAAAAATAGGGGTGGATCGTAGAGCTTTTTTGGAGTGGACACCCCTTATCATTTAGGGGTTTGAAATATAGGTAGTAGCCGATGCTCAGACTTACTGAATATGCATAAATATCATAAGATTCGGTTGAGCCGTTTCGGAGGAGTATGGGAACGAACATTGTGACACGAGTATTTTATATATTAGATTAAAAATAACCCTATATACTCGTTCCATTCACATTTTAAATAAAACTATCGTAACCATGGTAACAAATACGGTTCAATAATTCTTGCTTTTATAACAGTTACCCATCCATGAACTACCACTGCCTTATGTTGCTTAACCTCAGACTCAGTTAAGAAATATCGCTGCAAGCCTCCAGGCGGCTTTTATGTAATTATAATATGTAAAAGGATTTAACCTTTTGGTTACTTGACATTTCAATAGTTTGACACACTTTAGACATGTAAATATCCTTTAAAGATCTATTGTAAAGTCTGTTATTTTTAATTAAAAAATCAACGTTGTTAATAAGAACTTATTAAAATTAAAAGGTTGTTTGATACGTTACGCGCTTATCTCAAACTGTCCATTTATCGAGGAAGGGATAACTATTATTATATACATAATTAGATGTAATTGGACGACAGAGGCACAGAAGCCTGATCCTCTGTCGTCCAATCGTAAGCCGTTCTTACGTACTCAGAGTTGATTTAATTATCGCTAATGATTAACTAATTATGAACATAAAAATGTCGCGACTCCGTTGCGGAATTTTTGCCTGATTAGTTATCCGATTTATAGCATAGGGCAGTAAAATATATTAATTAAATATATAACGAAACGTAAATGTAACGTAATAAATATAATAATCATATTACTAATGTAAAATTACTTACATACTTTGACAGTCAAAGATTAATAGATAATGAAATTATACTTACTTTAAAATATAGGAAATAAAACGTATGTTTACATATAAACAGTGAATATAATAATTTTTAAGCCATTAAATTAAAATTATTGGGAAAGCAAGTTTTATCATTCGTGAATTAGGGTTGTCATTACATTGGATTTTTTGCATTATCGCGTTAATGTTAAAGTATGAGAAACATAAATTATAAATAATGAAAGCTCTCAAAAAAGGCCCTAATTAAGGAGTGAAGATATCAAATAACATTGCTAGCGTTATCTACCGATAGATATCATTTTTTAAGTTCAAGTTCTAAGTCTTGTATCTCTTATTAATAATCGTTTTATGATTTTTTCTTCAAAATCTTAAAGATTCTAAAGCTTTGATGCGCTAATTGCGTATGCAATTATAACTTTACTTAAATATAATTATACAATTTTATATATTTCCAACACACAAATATACATCATTGACACTACATAGTAATAATAATTAAAACTTAATAAGTAGTGAATGAAAATAAACAGTAATAATACTAATAATATTACTATAATTGTAATATTAGTAAAACAACTTTATAATATGATCTTCAGAACCTTGCCTAAAGGGACTCCTTTTAATTAGACCCCTTTAATTTAATTTAATCCAGTTGGTTAGCATAGGGTTTATTTTAGTTATTATATTATAAGGTTATTTGTACTTTTAGACATAATTTTTTTTTTGCTTTATTACTAACAAAATAGTATTATATAATATTTCTAGATTCTTTTTTTAAATTTTACCTACAGTTTTAAGTTATAATTATATTTTAAGTTCTCCTAGTATTATACATAAAAAATTATCGGTAGATCATATGTCTTCTTTCTTATACTAAGCTAATTTGATAAAATAGAGACTAGGTATCAATGCAAAAAAACCTGATAAACTATTACTATCATAATCTATTTGCACAACCATAAGCGTACATTCACTTATATTGCGTGATTAGAAAAATATGTGATCCGCACGCGAAAGCGTTTCCGTAAATATCGTACACCTGTAAGATATGACTATCATTCTATTTAATTGATTTAATTAAACGACATTGAACTTCAAAGAAAATCCTGCAATTAATAAATTATAGATAATAAAAATGATTCATGGAATAACGGAAAAATTATATGGAAAAGTTGTATATGGCAAAACCGACCTTATTCATAAAAACTGATCATTTTCAGCTAATTTGTACTAATGATGTGACCAAAGTTGACTGCTTAGTGTCTTTAGGTAACTAAATTTTTATAAATGAGGGGAATAAATTTTGTAATTTGATTATAATAACAAAAATATAATCTACAGTACAGAAGGTATTTTAAAAACCTTTGATATGTAGAATAATAAATAAAAATGTCAATCTAGTACTTATCAGGCCTAGCTAGAACTCGTATTTTTATAGACAAGTAGGTGACAAGTATAACACTTAACACATATCGAAGATTTTTAGGTCTTAGACAAACCAGCTTTCTTACGTCGTTAAGCTAAGCTAGTGTTTAAAAACGCCATTATACGCGATAGTTAAGGCATAAATTGAAGTATGTAGTCAAAAATAATAAATATAGTAAGTATATTTTAAAATTAAAAGATTACTTCTATAACTAACTTTGCCTAACGACGCGACTATTATAAAAGTATGTGAGGAAATTGACTTCTTGTATAATTTACGATCTAAGCAATTCAATGCATTATGCAAACAATTTATATGGCTCATTGAGAAATAGTTGGGCGAGCGTTTAATTCTACGACATAAAATACATCTCCCAAATACAAGTATATGAAATATTTAAAATGCGAAATAGTTTTAAAAATTACGTAATGAATAATCAGAGAAATAACAAAAGAAATGTATGCCGCGTGGTTATTGTTAGACTCGTGATAAACAGCTTAAAACTTTATAAATATATTTTTTAACGCTTATCAGGCGATCAGGCAGTACTGTTCCCGAGAAGCTAGACAGCAGGGGAGTGTCAAAATCCCCCCTTTCCTAAATACTTTTTTTACGTTTTTAAAGACTTGGCGTCACCCGCCGGGTCTTACTCAGGAAATATCCTAATTTTTTTTTGTAAATACCGGATTTCTATATAGTCCTAATGAAAAATACAATGGCAATATAGCCTCTAGTAAATTCATAAAAATATACCACGCTAACTACTACATTAGTGATTAGAATTTTCGTAAGTTATCTTATAACTCAACTTGCAAAGCTATTAGAAAAAGCAGGAAACAGGCCCGTTTTTGGTATAATAAGAGGAAGGCGCACAATGCAGAAGATTATCATGAGAATTGCATTGAAACGTTACGCGTGTCAGGAACTTTGTTTCACGGTTTTTATCTTACTAATGAAAGGATGGTATTACATTTTTTACTACTAAACAGAAGCAATTGCTTCAACTATCTGGAATATACAGGTTGGCCAAAAAGTCGTGGATCAAACGTAAATAGGGGATAGATGAGGTCATCAGCGGCAAAAAATTGTTCTACGAGAGGTCTCTAAGGTCAACCCCTGCAGAGTTATGATTTATTTTGGTTTTTATATGAAAATTAGCTTTTTTTTACTAATTCTTCTTAAAATTCGAAAATATCTACATCCTGTACCTTTCTCATAATATCCACTAGATTGGTACTGATCAGTTCTTGCGTTAGACATACTATTTATAGTTGTTTACTGAGTGTAGTGAAGATAATATTAAGTGATACAATATAACATTTTTTCAAATTATAAATTTTTCTTTACTTCGGACCCCACTGTGAAAAAAAAATATTCTACCGAAAAGTGACCCTGTATTACAAGTTTTGGCGCATTTCATAGGGATTCTGAAAAGGTATTACACATGGCAATGAGTGGCTCAAATATCTTTCTAGGTCGAAAAAACAACAACGATTCGGTCTTATGATACATTATTTACCTACCTGTGAACAGTGCTGTGTGAATCGGACTAGATTCAAATAATTGGACAGATGGCTGGAGGGTTATGTAGGAATTTGATTAGACGGTGCAGATTAATTATTATGGTCAGAGGCAGGAATTTTGAGCATTTTTTGTAAAACGTTTTGTTTCCTACAAACAACCTTTGAGAAATAATTGTTTTAATACAATTTTTCCACACTTGTTGTTGTTGTAATTCTTCCTAGAAAGATATTAGGGCGACTCATGGCCATGTGTAATACCTTTTAAGAATCCCTATGAAATGCGCCAAAACTTGTAATACAGGGTCACTTTTCGGTAGAGTAATTTTTTTTCACAGTGGGGTCCGAAGTAAACAAAAAGTTATGATTGGAAAAAATATTATATCGTATAACTTAATATTATCTTCAATACACTCAATAAACAACTACAAATAGTATGTCTAACGCAAGAACTCATCAGTATCAATCTAGTGGATATTATGGAAAAGATACAGAATGAAGATATTTTCGAATTTTAATAATAATTAGTTAAAAAAAGTCAATTTTCATATAAAAACCAAAACAAATCATAACTCTGCAGGGGTTGACCTTAGAGACCTCCCGTAGAACAATTTTTTGCCGCTGATGACCTCATCTATCCCCTTTTTGCGTTTGATCCACGACTTTTTGGCCACCCTGTATAGTCTGATATTGTCAACCTAGTCTGATATTTTTGAAACCATTTAAAGTATCTAAACTCCTTTTTAAAATGGTAAATATTTAGCGCCTCATAGACTGTCGGTATAAATATTGTTCATTTTTAAATAAATTAAAGAAAAGAACAAAAACAAATGAAGGCAACAATACAATTTTTGTTTGTTACTATGCGTTAATATTGGAAAGTACTGGTTTGAATTGAATTGTTTGATGGAAAATATCACGCTAAATTTTTGAGAGGTTTTTCCTCGAAAACGCAGTGAAATTACTCAAAAAATGTTATATTAAATATTTTGCTTTTTATTTATCTTCGTGGCTTAATTTTAAACCTTGTGAATGTACAAATCAAGTTAACCGTAAACATAGGTAACAGAAATCGTAGAATTTTGTCGTCTCGTTAACATGCAAGATTGTGCAAACGATGATGTCACTTCTAACACTTAGCACCATCTTCGAATTAACCTTGGCCCCTGAATCTAAGGAATCACCGCAGACATGGTACTTTATTTTATTTATATATTACTATAATAGTCAAGTAAATGTTTAAGTTGCTAGGTATAAAATATTTATTTTTAACAATATTGTAAAAACTATTTATTTGTGTGTTGTAAATAAATATAGGAGATATTACGTATATTCGGAATTGTGCATGTGCAACGCGTTAAATACAATATAAATAATATAGCTTGCTTGCTATGCACTTTACATTTTATGAAATGACGCACCCGATACAATAATTTTAAGAACTTTTTCCTTTACTTTAATGAACATCAAAATATTTACTAATTGGAGGATAACTAAAATACTCCAAAGTTAGACTTGGATTACACAAAAGCTCTAACTTTTATAAATTAAAACAGACACAAACTTGCATACCGTTCGAGGTTTTTTAGAAGTGTTTAGAAAAATTTACTAGAAATATTTTAATTAAAGCAAATTGAGAATCGTATTTATTAATAATTGTGTTTTAAATCGTTTAGATTTTAGTTTAGTTTTAATTAGTATTTCTAGTTTTACATGTAACTTTTCTTTGTGTATGCATATTTATCTTGTACTTTAACTAAGGGAGTTTCTTTTTTTATCTTTCGTTTTTATATGTATGTTTAAGGTAACGAAGTGAAAAAAAATTAAAAATAAATTAATATTATTTAAAGTTGACTGATGAATAGCAATGCATTGTATTGTTTTATTAATTCTACTACTATTAAATTGTTTCCATTTCGTTATGTTCTAATTAGTCCAAAAATAACCTTAAAAACCAATAATCTTATTTAATGCGTTTGCGCAGACACGAAGGCGCATCAGCCGGTCACATTAGCCTTATATGCGTAAAGATGGTCAGTCTAATTCTTAATTAGAATGAAGAGGACACACCATATAAAGATTATTAGCCACTTATCACATTCCGTTTACATTTTAAATTCTATCATGCAGTACAAATTTGATACATTTTCGAAATACTAATTACAGAAACTTAAAACAGTTTTTTAGGGTTTAATCTTACTCAACTAAGTGTTTAACTATATTCATCTCTTTCTGTCATATTATGTTTACGGTGTAACGAAAAGAGACGTTAGTTAAAATAAAAGTTATCCAAATTTTCTGACCTTTCTAGACAACAAGAAAAGTAAAGATTCGAGTAATTTCGCTGTTTGAGTCGTCTGAGTCACTTTTTACCTAAATGGCGCATTTAGTTCATAAAGTATACATATATTCAAGGCTTCAGATTTCTGTCTCTGTTCCGTGATAATTTCTAATAGGCAAGTAGGTGATCAGCCTTCTGTGCCTGATATATATTTATGTCTAAGGTATGCCAGTTTTGTCACGATTTTTTCCTTTCTACCAACGAGTGTTAAATGCTCACATAGACAGAAAGTCCACAATCGGGGACAGTCGGTCCACAGTCGGGGATCAAACCTACAGCCCCAGAACCACTACAGTTTTTTTTTTAAATGGCTCTAGACGATTTGTGCCAGCGTCAAGTATAGGATATTTTTATAATTCGTGCTTGTCTTTTTAGAAATTCGACCGTCTCCTCCATGTACGGTTTAAGCACTCGACCTCACAATCCTCCCAAAGGGCGAGAACAAATTTAAATTAAATTAAAACTTGCCCTCGAACCGGGAATCGAACCCGGTATCCCTCACCTAGCTGCCACTTAATAAGGACGATAGGCTATGAGGCCCCTACCACTAGAGTTAATAAATTAAATGTACAAAAAACTATTAACGTTTTGTTTTTATTTTTTACGTCAATCCTATGAACTGTTATGTAAAGGTCGCAAAACATGTAAACAAATTTGACCTCAATGACTTTAACTTAGCGCTTACTTTAAATTGACTTAACACACAACTAACTGAGATGTTAATAGAATAACCACAGACTATAGGAATTTATGTTGTAATAGTAATTAGCAGTAGTGAATTGTCCAGTGTTTGGGTGCAAAGGTCGCTGACGCAAAGAAGAAGGCTTGGTTGGATTGGATTTGGATTTATAACCGACTTATTTATTTTAAGACATAATACGCTAATTAATTATTACTTTAATGTAAAATGTAAACGATGACGAAAGTTCTTCTGCTGTTTTTTATATTTTCTTAACTATTGTTCTAGCAAGTACCGCTCATTTATAAACAACTTTTTTATTACTTTATTAAAATAGGTATTTAGTTAAATAGCTACCTTGGTGAATTTAAGTGTCGGTTATAATGGATATTATTTCTATCCTCCGTGTCTCAGTAGCCGTCCCCGCGTAGTGAATAACCTACTATGTATATGTAATCATTATTTAGGATTAATAGGCACAGAACACCTACTTTCTTTAAAAATCTAAGACCCGTATCGTATATCAATTAACGAAAAAGTCTCAGACACGCCCCAGCTAGAACGAACGGTAACACAGCCCAATATGTTTATTTTGTAATAAGAATTGTTTAACAAGTCGTCAAGGCTTTATTGTTAAGTGGGTGTTACTTTAAAATAGATCATAATAATGTACCCTTTTGTTTTAGTACCACGGCATCATTTGTCTTTATATGACCGATTTAACATGACATGTGTTGCTCAAGTCGCGTTGAAGTATCACAGCTTAGCAAACACAAGCAAAAAGTTGGGACGTGTTTTACATTTATAATATATGTAGTACTAGTAGACTCGGCCAAGCGTTGCTGTGGCTAAGGTTTTTGTAGATGTTATAGATGTTAAATAGTGTCTTATGTGAAACGTTGGTACTTTCAACACAGCGCGGCGCCATCTGTTAGAATTGTGATTTGTGACTGTCAAATAATAACAGACAAATAATTAGCAAAAAATTAAAATTGCGACTATAATTTGAGATTTAAACTATCCTATCTCTCAAGTTGGATCGAACTGCACATGGTGTGCAAATTTGATTGATATCGGTTCCGTAGTTTAGGAGTCCATTGAAGACAAACATTGTGACACGAGATTTATATATATTAAGATAGTGTTTATATATTTTATTCAATACTTAATTTCCTAAAGCTATTGGAATTATAATTGAGTTGAAATCAAGAGTTAATAAAGTATAACTCCCAATCGATAGGGTTTCAAAATGTCCACCAAAATAATATATCAGATTGAAAAAAACAATGGTCGTTGACATTCAGTACAGTTAGAAAGCAATAAAATATCTTCACAAAGCAATAAATCCTTTTCTAGAAAATTTAAACGTAAACTAATGGAAAATCTAAATTGGTAGTGATCTCATACTGGAGTATCTCGTGTCCATAAAATGACTGCGATTAATATGATTAATTTAATAATTCTCAATGCTTCGCAGTTATCTCGAAGTAATTTATCTGATTTTGCTGTTTTTAACTGTTTGCTTGTATACGTTCTTTAATATAATGGGTATTTGGTGCATAACGGTCTCTTATAACAAAAACTAAAATTTAAATAGACTCTTTCTGCCACCCCGTCACCCTGATGATGTGACCCCGTCACCATCTTAATTATATTGAAAAAATAAGATTACATTTTTACGTTTTCCTGGTATGACATGTCGCTGTCAAATTAAACGAATGATTGAAACTGTTACACTATAAAAAAGACAAAATAAACTATAGATTAATATTCTTTAACATTTAGTAACATGCGTCAGTGCGTAATTTTGCGATGTAGGTAAACACAGTACCTTTCGTAACGATGGTACCCAACATCAATCTAAACACGAATTAAAGCATTAACCTTTCGCTTGAGAAAATGTGCCAACTGTTTCAAAATAAACTCATTTATGTACATTGAATTGAAGGTTGTTGACGTGGGAATGCGGTGTATCCTCAACACAGCCTTCCTTAGTAGGCATTGTTCTGTTACCTGAAACAAAACAAAACTAATTATATAACGTAGTTAAATACGACTGTGAACAATTGTTATACACATAATAGTATAATAAATCAAAGATATAAGTCAAATATGTAAATAAAAGTACATGCTTCTAAGTTTAGTGTATTATGTAATATTTATATCACAAATAATTAGAGCCCCTAGCTAGTAAACAGTACGTACGGGTAACCAGTTTTTCCGTTGTAACTACTAATTAGTAATTTATAAATAAAATACAGATTAATAAGGTGATGCAAAAAAGTAGTTTTTTTATAGTTGTATATTTAATTATACAGACGTAAATTAGTTACACATTCCATTTTCAATTATTCCGATTTTTTTGTATAGACAGTTGACAATAGTAAAATCTATTAACATAAATTACAGATATTGCATACTAATTTTACGCGAATAGTATGGTTTATGGGAATGATAAATGTAGAATAAATCAAATGATATATAGCGTAAGATTTAATATAATTCCACCCGACAGGCATGATTCGCTTTCAATTGCAAACCATATTTATGTAAACCCATTCGTTCTAAGATCCCGATGGTATAAATTATGCAGTTTATATTATTGAAACTCGTTTTGACTATAAACGATTTGCTAAAATTTAATTTTTTAAGCAAATTCTTTCGATCTTTTTCAAAATATATCTTCTAATTTCTGGAAAAACTGCTCCGTTTAGAAACGAATATTTATTTATTTATTTACATTTCGTTACCTTGTACAAAACCATACATAAAAAAGACTATGTAATGATTTAAAATTGAATTATTTTAATTAAACTAGTCTTGTTGTTTTAATTTTTTGTCCTATTCCGTTCATTGTATTTTTAATATTTCAATATTAAATTTAACATTTAAATTTAATTTTTTATATTTCGTTATTTATGTCATTAATATTTTGTCTAGTTAAATAAACTAAGATTCTCGTCAATTTAAACATAAATACTTAAAAGCAGGTAAGGACTATAAAATGTGTATTATATATATGTTTTTCTATCTTACGACATAAAGAACCATTACGTCAATTAAACCAGGATGTAAATTTGAATTACAATGTTAAACATTTTTTATTATTGTCACGGTCATTAATTTTGTAACATTAAGATAATATGCGTTTCAAAATTAATTCCCAGTTCTCAAAGATTTATTTTTTATCTCATATTATAAAGCTTTGTACTTGAATAGGAACTGGCTCGAACAACTCATAGTCCATTTATTGAAAGCTATATTTTTTTTATTTTTTTTTTATAGAATAGGGGGCAAACGGGCAGGAGGCTCACCTGATGTTAAGTGATACTGCCGCCCATGGACACTCTCAATGCCAGAGGGCTCGCGAGTGCGTTGCCGGCCTTTCAAGCGCACTTATAACATTAGCGCAAGTAGATCCGCGCTAGTAATCAATAATTTTCAATCTTTCTAAATAAGGCTACTGATAATCGTATGCACGAGTCATTACCATAAGTGCCCGGTCCTTTAAAAGTGGCCTAAAGACCAATAGCAAGAGACTGTTTCGAGACTCAAATTATGACTGAATTAAGTAGGTCTGACCAATGTATGGGAATTACAAAATTTGGATATATTTTTGTAATCTGATAGAATAATGTAGTATATTTATATTTCTAGAAAGCGTCCTGCAAAACTTATTAAGAGATTTCAATACCAAATTCTTTTTAATTTTTTAGATTTCAATATCGCGTTTTCGTATCACGTAATATTATCGTTTCAAATTTAAGAAATATGATTGTTTTAACAGGCTTCGCCGTTTACTTGCAATGTGTTTGCGGTGCCTTCACAACCCTTATCTATCTTTCGTGATTTTTACCTGTGAACACGGTCCTTTAAACCTTGGGTATATTTCTAACCGAAATTGAGGTTTATTTGACATTAGCCTTTTTATAATTTTCGTTTATAATGCATGGAGCACGTTTCTTTAAATATTCTTTTTTTGTGTCACTTTAGAATCTTGTATATAATGCAAATAAGATGTGTCACGAATTCCAAACATAAACAAAAAACCGGACATAACTGTATTTATTTTAATATTGGAAAACATACATAAATTTTAATACGATTAAACTGATTCACATAGATACATTATATTTTTCAATGTACATAATATAATATAGAACATTTGTCTATCTAAATAATAGATGGAATATAGGAACTCTAAATTGTTTTTTACCTGTGTCCTTTTTTTAATTTCGAATTTGAACATTCGAAATTCAAATTAATTTTCAAAAAAGTGTTAAATAATTTGCATTATGACAGCGTTATTTCTACAATTTTGATTACCGGACTATTATTTCTATACAAATAAAAATTCCAAATTCAAATGATGCTGCTAAAAGTATACAATCAAAACTTCACATACATGCAAAGTCAGGTAGAAATCGCGCCAACATTTCGTATGTATTGGAGAAATGGACTTTCGCATTCGAACGTAATATTATGTAAGTTGTAGCGTAAATGACGGTGACTTATGATTTTTGAGGTGTGCAACAGTTTTATGAAATATGTTTAAATTAATTAAAAAAGTTAGGTCCATGACCTGTGTTCGGTGTTCATTAATAAATAACGTATGGCAAAAATGCCATCCAAATCGCTTTTTGTAGGAAATTAAATGTTTATAAATATACTGTTAAATAAATATACGCATAACCACAACATACAATTTATTTTCGTGTAATCAAAATTTTTAATATTGCGTAAAATAATTGAATTTTCGTGTTTTTAATGAAACCATAATTTCAATTAATTTTTACGAAATTTATTTCAAACTCATATTTGTCATCGTATTCATTTAAATATGATGGTAACGTGATAATTTCACCAATTTCCTAAGTTATGTAAAAGAAAGTTTTGAATGTTCGACTCATGGTTCTGAATATTCAATAAAGTTATGAATTAAAAATTGAAATAATTATAAGTTTATTTGAATTTGAACCGTTTCCTGATATTTGATTAATAGACGCCGGAATAAAAATCCGAAGGTACATAGAAATCTAAGTTCTATAAACGAAATCTGTGGTAAGAAATACTAACGTACATTAATTAAAATTGTTACTAAATTTTATTTACCAGCTCTATGGGTTTTTGTGTCCACAACCCATGTTGATTATTATCACATATTGTTCAAGTGTGTGTGTGTTATCTCACCGTAGTTTTACCTCGAGATTCGTCTAGTTGTCAATCGGCACTCGTTATACTTGGTAATCTTTATAGTAAACTTGGCCGACACTTTCGTATGACATTAACTTTATCAGAGCGTATAATTTTTGTCAAATGTATGATGTATTATAAAAGGTATTAATCAGATATAAAATTAATGAAATTCTTTATAACACACAAAACTCAGCTCGAAAATCGTTAGTCTTACCCTAAGGGTTACAAGATTGTAGTCGCCAAGTGAAATGGTATTTAGAGGAAGCGCTCGAACAATCAGTTCAGCTAACATGCATAAATGAGAGCTAACGCACACATGTACACTAATTACACGTATACGCGTGTGCGCGCAGTTTTCACTTATACTGGAAGTATTAGCGATGTTTTATATCGAGTCATAAAAGTATTATTTAAAAGGGAAATGTTAACCTGTTTGCGAAATTGAAAGTTTACTTGTGTTATTCTATAGAAGAGATTTCAATTAAATTTAAATAAAGAACGATTTATTTTAACTTATAATTGTTGAAGGAATATGCATGTACAATATATCCAAAACAAAACGAAATTACCGCCGAATTAAATTTTCCACGGTATCATTGTACTGTCAAAATAATTCAGATGAGCAGTGAAACTATGTACAATATTCTCACATGCATCTAATGGTTGCATGTGAAATTATAAAGGCAAACAATATGTTGTAAAAAGGTGCTAACATCTTTGTCTTTTATAACTGTGTATCTTCCTCGTAGTAGATTTCAGCTCTCGTGTAAGAAATTCTTGCTAATTAGTAAGTTTTAAAAATTAAATACTAGACTATTCTTGTAAGAAAATAAAAAAAAGGTTACATTGTGAATAAGAGCTACAGTTGATTAGCGTTAAACTAAACAGTGTTAAGAGGGGTACCGGGTTCGATTCCCGGTTATAGGGCAAGTTTTAATTTAATTCAAATTTGTTCTCGGCCTTTGGGACCGGGTGGTACCGGGCGAGGACACGAAGGGAGGGAAGCACGAATTATAAAAATCTTATACTTGACGCTGGCTAATGCACAAACCGTGCCAGAGCCATAAAAAAACAGTGTTCATAGGGAACAAACAGAACACTAGTGTTTTATTAAAGACAGAAGTCTTATAAGACATATTATTCGTTTAAATTTCTTTATAAAAGTTTAAATACAAATTAATAAATTCATTTGAAACTTTAATTACTTGTTACACACCTAAACCACAGACACAATTAGCTTAAGACAGAATTGTCTATGATTAACCAAAAACAAGTGAGTTACGTCATCGACCGGCTAATGGCCAGTTATAAACAATGAAAGAAAGTGCAACTATTCATGACCGTGAAAGTGACTTAAAACAATGAAAAAATTCATTCCGTAATCCGTGTTGCGTAAGTAAAACGGTAATTATTAGCGCAACGGGTCCGTTTCGTTCTGATTCAAAGATTTTGTAAATTGTTATTTAATTATTGTGTAATTTTAGGCTTTGCGTTTACATAATTAAGCTTGAACTAAATAGATGTTACTTAAGTTGTTGGCAAAGTCAATAAGATTTTTTTGGAAACATTTCTTTATTTTACTGTATTTTGTGGGCCAATACAAAATTAAATTTTTGACGGTACCTAGGGTATCAGGTAAAAGATTAACCTAATTTGATTATGACGACACTTATAATTTGTACAGTAGTACCTATAAATTGTTGAACAACAATCACTTTTAAAGCTAAGATACGGATATATTACAAACGTAATATAGAAATAGTTACAACTATTGTCTTCTAAAGAAAGTCAATATAAAACAAGTTTCATAAAAGATGCTACAGGGAAAATCCTAAATGAAATTCAACTTCGTCCTTGGATTGCTTGCGGAAGCATTTTAACCCAAATGTTGCAATATGTCACAACCTTCCTCATATTAACCATAATCCTCTATAAAATTAACAAATCCTTTCTCAATTATGTTGAAAATTGCCTCCAATATAATAATAACGCCCACATTCAACCTTGTTGTTTGACGTTAATATCTAATTGTGTAAACTTATATAACATATATTTAAGCCATAAAATTTATTATTCATAGGTATGCAACTATCTTCAAATTATTAGCAGCAACTATATTCAAATTGTGTCTTGACTCCGACAGCCTTGGATTTTACCACAAGTAAGTAAGCAAGAAAGTCATGCAGTGCTAGCCTAGTGGCTTCAGCGTGCGTTATACCTGAGATCGTAGATTCGATCCCTGGCTATGTACCTAGACTTCTATCTATGTGCATCTAACACTCGCACGGTAAAAGAATATATCGCAAGGAAACCGGCATGTCATCCAAATATTAACAACATGTGTCAGCCACAAGGCTGATCACCTACTTATCTATAAAATAAAAGTGATCAAAGATACGGTGGCAATCTGAGGTCAAAACCCATTTAGTGACGCCCCACACGTGACGCTGCGTGCCGCACTCCCCGGGCTTACGCGGCGCCAGCACAACGTTTTTTACGAACACGACGCCAGCAAAAAGTGTTCGGTAGCCGGCCAGCGCTGGCGTCACGTTGCCGCGGCGTCGACGCTGTGCGGACGCTGACACGACGGCGACGCTCGGAAGACCTAGCGTCTTCTCTGTGGGGTCTCTTATTGTTATAGCGCTACTGGATTACTATTATTAAGTAATTTAAGTCTAGCTTAATTGAGTAAATATTAACTTTAACATAAGTGTAACTACTTATGCTTTATTAAAGGGAAGTAAGGAGTGATTAGGCTCCACATTCGCGTGATAGAGCCTTCGTTGACTAACAAATAAAATGCTAATACTATGACCGAAATAAATTCAAAAGCTTATAATTGGTATTCATTCATTTGACCTAAGGCCAATAAGTCAAGGTTTAAGCGAATTCTTTGAATTATCAGAGACCACAGATGTTTCATTAAAATAATTTAATAAATATCGAATACTAGTTATTTCATATTGATTAATAAAACAATGGCCTAGAAAAATGACATACAAATGTTAATTAAAAAGTCACACACACATACGTAAGCACATAAACACCAATAATTTGATAATATTTTCTTATTTATTCGTTATTATTAAATAGGCTTTTGGCTACCTAAGAAATTATAAAATAATATTCGGTTGAGTATTGTCTTGTGATCTTATTAAACGTTTTTCAAAGTGTATTTGACGGCCGTTGTACATAAATAACGTTAACATTACATAAAGACCTCATTGAAACGAATCAATCAATTTTCACGTATACCTAGTTTAGTTTCGTCAACCTAATGTTCTTAGACCTAGCTGAGTGGACGCGGACAGAATCTATAATAGACTTGCGAAAGGTGAGCCTTGGCCGACATTTTTCTAATACGTCAAATTAAGCATTGTTAAAATCGCTTTAACCACGGAATGTATATCGTACAAACCCAAGAATCTGTATGGATAATGCAATACGTGCTCAAGGATAAAAATATTATACGGACTGGCCCTACTAAGAACCTCTCGTAATTAGCTACTATTTATATATATTTTTATTTATTATTATTTTCATTTTTTCTTTAGATTTTTTTTTAGTTTTAGTTATATTGTCTTATTTTGAGTTTTTTTGTTAAAGTGTTTTTTTTTATTGTTCCATATAAGGGCTGCCTGGAAGAAATCGCTTGCTAGCGATAAGGCCACCCGTTGCCTTATAACTTACATAATTTTTTTTTATTTTTTTTATACGTATGTTTTGTATAAGGTAAATAAATAAATAAGAACCATAAATGGAGGGCGTATATCAGTGACAGAGTTATATCTATTGGTTATCCAAAAACTGATACATTAATCTGTGGCTAAGACGAAAATTGAAAGCACCATTACAAAACAATAATATCAAACTAAATTAATTTATTATGAGGTAGTTATAAGTTATAGTACAATTTAGTTCATGTCCTGAACTTAATTTATAAACGTCACTTTAAATATTGTTAATTAAATGAAAAGTACATTATAATGATAAGAATAACTCCTACGTTAGTAAATTCTCACGTATTTATATAATTCTAAACGCATTAATCATTCTACAATTCAGCAATTTTATCAATATTATTATATCATTAAATTATCATTATTTACTTATCATTATTCTCATGGCCTTAACCACGTGACCTCTAGAAAAACAATAGACACATCTGCCTCAGAAAATCACTCATGTGACAATAATTTTAAACAAATCAATAAGGTTTGGAGGCTAACTTCGCTTTGTTTAAAACCTATTTTCACGTCAATGTTTACAATAAAACAAAGAAGTTATTTTTTTGAATTTTGTTTAAAAGCATTTAAGAAGGTCTGGTTCTACATATGAGGTCTAACTTAGCGGAGTGAATAGCTTTTAAAGTTAAACTTAAGTTTTTTTGTTACGGTCGTTGCTTTTTTATGCATTTAAGTTTCAAGTGTAATTCGTATATAAAATTTACTTTATTATATTTTATTTACCTTTTATTTATAAATTTATATACTACTAGCTGACCTGGCAAACGTCGTTTTGCCATGTATATCATTTATAATAAAAAATAGGGGTTGATCGTAGAGGGGTGAAAGTTAGGGGTTGTATGTATTTTTAATGCTGTATCATAAAAAAATAAAAATTAAAAATTTTGTCTAAAAATTAAAAATTAAAATTTAGGGGGATGAAAAATAGATAGCCAATAACAAAAATTTCACACAAAATTTCATGAGAATCGGTCAAGCCGTTTCGGAGGAGTATGGCAACGAAAACTGTGACACGAGAATTTTATATATTAGATTCGTTCATTATCAAATATAATATGACAGTAAAAACGAAGCAATTTGTTATTTGTTTTAAGAATCTACTAATGATAGACGTTTTGCAAGTCCGTTTTTTTTTGGACTACATCGCCTATCACCAAGTAGACTTCCGGAGCAAAATTTGCAACATTTTAGGAATACTATAGAAAGTGAGAAACCACACGCAGTCCGCACGATCTCAATTCACAGTCTATTTGCATAACAATACAGCCTTAGAAATAGTCCAACTATGAAGTAACAGTTAACACATTGTTAAGGCTTTTGTTGTAAATTTTCCGTAACTGAATCAAATAGAGCGGACCATAGACTGCTACGGCGAAATATACTCTACGAATAATAAACACTATGTGATTAAAACGGGCTTAATTATCACAATTTTATAATTAACATATACGTATGGTTGTTGGAGTGGTTTATCTTATTGCAAACATACTCGTAATACTTTATTTACCAAAAAATCTAGTAGATACTTGATCAGCTTTTATGACAATAAATTGGACAAATACAATATTGTATTTAATTGACATAGGGACGTCATAGTTCTTACTCTTGTACTCGGAGGTTCAGTGTTCGATTCCTGGAGATATTCGAGTTGAAAAATATATATTTCATTACGTATATAGTGTAAAATAAAACAGAAGAGAATGTATCTTATAAATCCCATCGTATAGTTCCGAGACTTATAAAAGTGTGGTATTTGAAATTGTTTATGAAATATTTTCAGTATTTCATACGGTTTATTAATATTTGTGAGATTTTTATTTCCATTATAAATTTGTAAGGTGAGGTATTCTGCATAAATTACAAGTGATTGAACTTTAGTATTTGTATATTATGTCAAAATTGACCCGAAAACATTTAAAATGTACATGATGATTCATTTCGTTCCGCATATTATCACTTTTTGATTAAATGTTAAAAATATTTAGTCTATACAAGCCTGTTTGTTTGAGCTATTTGAATATTGGTAATAAAATATATAACAATGTGTAAGGGCGATAATCTTATAAATAATTATTCATGTCGTGCATTTTTGTACAAACACGTGATAACTAGTAAGCATATATTTAGCATTTTAGTTTTAAAATATCGATTTAATCTATTAAAGGACCAACGCTATTGCTTACAGTACTATGTGTATAGCTTTAATAAGACGGCAGTTTAATTTTGATTAAGTATCTGCGTAACTATGAAAAATCTCATATTAGAGGCTATGTCAAAAACATACAATTTAATTATAAATTCATCGTCAAGATCAAGGAAGCTACAGTGAATTTTTTAAGAAAACATTTTCGTTATGCAAACCAAGCCCGAAACAAACAAATGTAAAATAAAAAAGCAAGATTCGATTAGTTATTCTAGCGTTTACTCAGTCGTATTGGCGCGTTTCTTACGCAACACCGATTACAATTACTGGCCGCTTGCAAAAGCACAATTAACGTATGTTTCCAAATACTTTGGCCAATGAATTGTATGAGAATAGAGTTTTTGCTCGCAATTTTTCCCATACTGACATTGTGCGATACATAATGAAAGTGAGTGGAATTTATGGGATCACTGAACAACGGTTAATTAACAGCTGTGTTTACCGATTTTTTATGACTGATTACTCGAAGATGTTTCCCTCAGACTAAGCTAAGTATGATCGTATTGTATTTTGACAGTTTTAAATGCCAACTCTGTATCTTACACGTAAGCTAATTATTCTTGTTACCATGGTTATATTTTTTTTATGAACACATCTCCATGTTAACAAATACGCTAGTATATTTACTATATAATTCAGAATGATGAAGTAAAATAGTAATTTATCTAATATAAAAGTTAATTAAATTTTATTTGCACATGCAATTGCTAAGAAAAAATACGTTATTTCAAAAATCAACACTATTCGAGCCACACTCAAAAACAATCCTCTAAAATCTCCTGTCAGTGTGCGTTCACTCAATAAAATTTTCTCAAGTCTATGGAAATTTACTTTTTAATAATAATTTACTATAGATTATAACTATATCATATTTATAAATTCTCGACATAAACTTATTAATCATTTCACTTTCCATGTGCTACATTTAATACTTTCGCTGGTTACGTTTGTATAATATCTTTAAACGATTGATAAACACTTAATAAGAGAATGAAGAGAGCAAGCTTTTAGTATAAAATCTTACCATCATAGGACACTCTGTCCTGGCGCAAAATTTTTCTGAATTGAATATAGTAATATTTTCCATGCTTTAAATTTTAAAAGTCAACTGTAAGTTAGAATTCGATAGATTTTATTCTTGGTTGTAGATTTTGAAAGCTCTTTTACTAACCGCTCTGTTAGTAAAGTATGTTAGTCATAAAAATATCTACGAAAATTAGAAGCTAATTTTACGTGTTCCATTTCACTGTGACCTATACCTAAAAAGGTTGAATAGTGTTTTTCTTTTATATACAAAATAGTTTTACAATTCAAATTGCAGACCACAAGATAGAGTTATTTTTTTAGGTTAAGAGTTTGTAATGTATGTCTGTTAAGCGAAGTTAAAATAACTTTGGATGGTGTCAATGTCTACAGCTTTTTATATATAGAAAAACATCTGTCCTATGTAGGAATAACTATTTTGAAGTCAACTTAGGCATCGACATTCGTGGAATTTTTATTTAAATACATGCATGCAATTAATCAACAAAAAAATTATTTAAGTGGAAAAGGCGCGAAATTATTTTTAAATTTAACTACGAATGGAATTTAATTACAAAATTGCATCGTTGAAAGTATTAAATTTTTTTTTTATAAATTTGTAATAAAAAGTAGTATAATGGGAAAATATATTTTTTTAATGTCAAATCATATACAAAATGTTTACTACCTAAAACAGAAATCCGATTTTTTTAATTGTGTAAATTCTTTTTTATGTTCTTAGAAAATTTAACTTAAATCTTTTCTTAAATCTCAAATAACTAATATATTACCTGTTAATAAGACAAGTGTAAACAGCGCGCCTGCGCTGAAGTATCGCATAGAGCCCATAGTGCACACACAGTCACTTCACTGGCACTAGCACATCACGCGTCAAGCTGCGCGGAAAGTCAGCGCACTACAGTGGCTGGCCGTGCCAAGCCCAACCATGAGCCTGCTGGAGGGGCGGCCGGAAAACAAATGTCATGGATAGTGCTTTCAGGATTTGGTGCTTTTGTATTACTAAGATTCTGTTTGTTAAGAATTAGGACGTAATCTAAATTTAATAGTCTCTTATTAATTATTTATTCATAATTATAGCCAGAATTTTATATATTTTATAGGTTGTTTCTCTTTTGTTTATATTTAATATAACTATTTGGGGCTAAGTAGTTTTTATCTTTTACTCTATTATCAGGTTACTTAGAAAAAAAGAAGAAAAGTGTTTTCCTTTAAACTTCTATGAGCAAGTGTACAGAGACTTGTAACTTAACTTAGTATTAAATATGAATAGTCTAGTACCTATTAATGTAGTTTAATATAACAGTTTTACTATTGTTAAACTATACAAAAATATATTTGAATTATAAACAACCAAAAACTAAAATTATATAATATCGAGTGCGTTTAAGTCTTTTCTATGGGCTAACATTATACGCAATATAGTTAAGAGTTAAGTAAATAATCTATTTGTATGTTACAAAATATTAATTTATGTAAGTGTTATATAATTGCAAATATAAACTTTAGGTATCTCCAACTATTTATTATAACTTTAGGTAATTGTTCCATTTAGTCCAATTTAAATTCAATGCATTTTAAAATTTTGCAGAGAAAAATTTGTATCTAATATGATATACAAGTATCTAGAACAATACTGCAACTTAAGTAATTTTAGGAAAAGTAAACTGTATTATTGATTTGATTTTCTTTTGTTTATTTATATGCAAGTAGGTTAGATTTTTGGATTTTCGACATACTGCTTTCGAACTAGGCTTAATTCCACTAACTGAACACAAGTGTGTTATTTATTTGGAGAAAAGTGAAATCTGTAAATCGTTTGATAAAATTATTAATTAAGTTTACTTTTGCGATTATAACGGATTAAACAATACTTATCCGCAGTTAGATATATTCGGTAGTGGGTTGATTAAAGAAAGCATTGTGAAATGCCTATCTCATACCTAACCCGCTGTTTTGCTGATAATTTTTTCTGCTTTACAAAATACTAGCAGTATTTTTATTGCATTGTATATATATTTTTATGGAAGCTATTTTTTTTATTACATTTATGGTTACCAAAATTGTCATATATTTTAGATAAAAGTGCTTGAACCATATATCGAAGATATAGTATTATGTATGACGTGGTAAACTTCAATAACTAAACAAACATAAAAAAGTCGTATTTTTTTAACGCAACCATAAACGCCTATAAAAGCTGGAATAAACGAGCTACACATTTGTCACCATTAATCCAAGTGTAACATTCCCTGAAGTGTGACCATTAAAATTTTTCACATGCCCATTCGAACATTATATGAAATGCGTTTTCCCAGCGGCGTCTTTGATTGAAGTACTGGTAGCAAGTCAATTAAACTTTTAAAAATCTCTAAGAGCATATTTCTAACTTCACTTGTAGAAGAAAGATTTGCCTACTTACTTCGTTATTGTATATAGAACTTGCAAATGCTATTCACAATAATGACTATGACTGTTGTATACTCCGTAACTGAGAGAGTTTTCGTACCCCGAAACACGATATGTGTATAAAAAGAAATGCATTTATGAAGAGAGGAAATGCATGCAAAATATGATAGGTTTTCGGACTTCATAATTATTGTGAAATGATACTCTGTAGTTGCTAATCAGGCTCTAGAAAATATATATAATTATATCATTCCATTTGTGCCTCCTTTTCCGAAGAACTTGTTTTGGGCGAAGCCCACCGATGTCCAGATTGAGCATTCTGATAAACGAGCTTGGTCTGAATATCCACAGTTGCTCCCCTCACACCTATTTGTGTTTAGGTTTTTGTATTTTTTTTATTAGTAATTGTTTTCGCGTATGTCATGTTTGCCTATATATCACATAAAAAATTGTAGTGTGCCGAGCGTTGGCAAGCTTTTATCAATAAATTAATATTATGGCCATAATAGGTTTACTAGTAGGTATTAATTTCATTTGACATTTAATTTACTATTACTACTCCGCTGGCTCTGCGACCCAAAATGTATCTGGGACTCCGAAACGAGAAACTTCCAACGCTTCCTGTCCTGTTTTTTTTGCACGCCAATTGCTGGCTTTCAGCTGCAGCGGAGGACCTGCTCCGCTTTGTTAACCCGCCGATACCTAGGCCGACCTACGGCCGACTACATCAGGTATGCTTCCTTCCACATCCGATCTTGGCCACGCGCTCAAGGTGCTCTAACCAACATGATTAAATATTAACAAATGAAAATGAAAAATTTTAGAAGATAATTTGTAAATTCGTTTTGCTGATGGTACTACTAACTCATTGAATATGTAATGGCTAGTGACAATATTTATGTAACAATCTATACAGTTAGCATACAACATTGAATATCATACAATGATGCTGGTATTCTGTTTGTGCTACTAGAAAACTTGTGTTGATGTTGAGATAAACGTATGTTTATAAGATGTTTCATGTCTGTACTTCCAAGAGAAGGGCGCGCCTTTAAATTTTCTAAAACCTGAGGCTTAAATGACGTCGTAGATTTTCTGTTTGATTTTAAGGGTCAAATTCAATTTGATAATAATTATGAGGAAGCAAACAAATTGGTGTCATTGTTGAAATTTTCATATACAATAAATAAACAATTTAGAAATTATTAAAATTAATATCTGATAAGCAAAATGTAACTCGTGTACAAACTGATAAAAATGCAAACTTGCTCGTATGGCAGCCTTCGAGTGGAAATAGGCATGTGTCAGGCACAGAAGGGTATCTCAAGGAAGTTCTAATCAAAAAAAGGTTTTTGTTTGGTCTGTGGTGATGATATGGGGTGAACCCAGAAAAAGAATATAGGATATATATGAAAATTAGACCAGCACCTAGTCAACTGGCTTACTGACCGGAAATCAAAGATAATAGTGACGCTATTTTTTATATATTAACTACCACTGAGATTTACATACATAAGTAATAATAATATATCGTTTATTTGCAAAGAAAGTCGTCAATTCAGATTGATTTATTACAAAAATGCACACAGTAGGCATGCAAATGTCATTTTAATAATCATAATGTCATATATAGTAAGAATATTATCATAATAATAAATAAAGTTATTGTGTCTTATTATTAAACCTTGTAGTCTAAATACACTATAAAGGCACCTTTGTATAAATATTGTCAAAGCAAATCTATTTCACTCTCAACATTCGCATTTTCTGCTTTCTTGGGCCATTTTTGTACAATCAAATTCTTCCTTAAGTATTTACAGTCTAAAAAAATGTAGAATAGCTGTTTCTAAATTAAATTCTTTCACACAGGTTTAATTCACACACTTCCGACCACTCATTCTTTAGGTTTATTATGTTTTGATTGTTACTTTAGAGTACTCATAGTATGTAGTAATCTCTTTGTACCGTTTCTATCTGCGGATGGCTGGTGACCTGTTTACACTGGACCTGTTACAAAGACAGAAAGAGAACTTGTAAATTGTTTGGTTAAGAAGCAAATAAACTTTATTATTTATCTCACCAACGGAAGTGTCAATAAAATTAGAATCAAGTTTTTAAGGAAGTATTGAAGGTCAGTCTATGTGAAAAAGTCGCTAAAAGCGATCCAATTACCCACTTTAGACGCGTTATATTTAATCCATTAAGGAAGTATTAATTTGCAATAAAATAGTTCTATTAACACTTATGTGGTTACAATTTGCTAAGTATTATATTATTAACATTCTTTACATATTAGTTGTATACTTATATCCAAAGAATGGTGGAAGCTGATAATGACGGCCCTTGGAATGTCTTCAAGGCTTTTTGTGAGGCCGTCATGAAATGTGAAAATATTCTGATACTCCGCCGGTAAGAAAACGACGACCGGGGCAGCGACGCCGTGCTTTCGTACGTCTGCCCTAAGTTAAGATTCTGAAGATTTTTTCGTGGGCGGAGTCTTGTGACATTGATGGTGGATTCGCGTTTGGCGGGGGTAAGGATAGGGCTCAGCTGTTACCTGCCTCCGCCCTTTGGCGAGCTGAAGGCATCCGTCAGGCAACTGACGAGGATGGAGAAAAGGTGTTGGATGCAAAACGCCGGGAAACGGTACTGGAAGTTTAGGGGAAAGGCAGTCTACCAGTAGATGTCAACAGGGTGAAACGACGGCTTTTTGCACTAGCATTTATTTTTTCCGTACTAGGGTTTGCCTGGAAGAGATAGCTTTTTAAGGTAGCCCGTTGCCTCCCTAATCATTTACGTCACATGTTTTTAAACGTACTATTAATGTAACGAAGTAATAAATAAAACAAATAGATAATGTTTATTATAAAATTTCCATATTTACGTTTTATATTTAAACTTGCCTTAACTCTGATACTTGTTTCAGATCTCATTAAAAGGCTACGTACATAACCAAGGCGAGTATGATGCTTTACACGCACGCGAACTAGCTGACTTCTCTTACGGCTCCCATTGAAATTTAATTAGAAACTAGCTGGTGCCCGCGACTTCGTCTGGGCAGGATTAAAATAATATTTGTCCAAATGATGTAGCGTGAAAGACATATTTTATCTACTTTAAATATCAGAAGCGATAAAAGTATCTATTTTCATTTAGGATTCAATTACTACCCAACGTGCATTTGAAATAAATTATCAATTTTTATTGTAGTTATGGTTCACTTTTTTTTCCTATAATGGCTTACACATTAGATATAGATATAAACTGTGGCGGGATTTTTGTAGGACTATTTAAGATAAACATTTCCATCATACATTACATATGTGTAACTCTAGTGGTTTTGGCAGCGCACGCCAGAATAGCTGGCAGATGGTAGATTTTTTCCTACTTACTTGATATTTTGGACAATTCACACTATATCTTTATGAATTGTAGCCTATGTGTTACTCTGATGTTAAGCTATATTATTGTAAAGTTTAATTAAAATCCATTCAGTAAAGTTTCCGTGAAAGAGTAACAAACATCCATCCATACTCATACCATACATTTATTTTCTCATTGTTTGCAGAAGATGAATAGGGGATCTCTGTCACCAGTAACCTATCATATAAATAATATAACCTGCAACATACATTTCATTAATAGTGCAATATAATGCGAGTGCATTATTACATAAGTTGCCAAAGTAATACGGCCTACTTTCCTTTCGCTAGCGTATCACTGACACACATTATAATCGATAATAAACACCTGTCAATCTGATACACTATTATATAATCGTATTGTGTTTGGAAAACTTAATTATAGTTACATTGTTCAATTAGAATTTTTGCATCATATTGTAATATACGTGTTCAAACATTTATTAAAATATATAAGTAAATAAACATCTTTTTCAACCTTAATTAATTTGAAATAATAAAAACGTGAAAAATTTGAAGGAAAAAACAATTTAGCAGAATAGTATTTATGAGTACGATTATTGTGAAGTCAAAAAGAAGGAATGTGCGTGTAGGAGAACTTATCAATCTTTAAGTAATCTGGCATCTCCGGGTTAACTAGGTTATAGAGAGAAAAACTTGGTACTGGATACCAAGTTTTTCTCTCTATACTCTCTTTTGTTAAAGTAATAGATCACGAAAGCTTCATCAACTAACCGGCAATTAGCTGGTGTTTACCCTTAGTTAGAAGCCTTCATTACTGCAAATAAAGCCTTTTGATAATTTGGTTTTATCCAGTAACACTACATACATGGGTATTGATGTCAGATTTCGAAAGTTTCAATTAACTTTTAGTAACTAGTTTCAATTTAATTTGTGGACAAAATGTTATTTGAACCGAAAAACAAGATAGCGTTCGACTGGAGTTTTGTCGCATAATTTTAGGAGAGAGAGAGTCTAAAACGCTCTTCTATTTACTATAGATAAAGTAAAGTGTAAATTAAACATCCTAATTATAGTATATATTTGAATAACTTTATTTATTGGTTTTATAACGTGTATTTTGTCTTCAAATTACACCTAGATCGTCACAAATTTCCAACGTTTTCTATTCCTCACAGTGCAGTTAGGCCTATTTCACATCGTCTAAACCATTTTCTGACCAAATTACAACGCAATTACAAAAGTATTACGGACAAATTACACGGTTTGTGTAACAAATAAAACATTAAAAGTTCAGAATTTACAGCTCTGTTGAGTAAGAATAATTAAATTTATATTTCATAACTACAATAAATGTTATGCATTTTACGACATTTTTATACATTAAACGCATAACACTATATAATAAACGTAATGATATGAGAAAATAACACAAATACAATACTACGTTCAGATTTTTAAGCGTTATGTACATGTTCTATTAGAGACTATTGCGTACTATATTTTTTTATTATTACTAGTAGGTACTCCGATAAAAAACTGATGGCAACTTTTTTTCAGTTACGAAGAGTTTCTGGCCAGTTCTTGTCGCCCGTTTTACGCTCTGTTTGAGAACTGGCATTAATTTAAATGTAGCATCATTTGATTAAGGAAACTTAAGCAAACGCAAAGATTATTTATAAGTTTTTCATATTTTCTATATTGTTTTGAGCTATATATTATTTTCTGTTTTATTGATCATTTTTACAGCAAGGTTATACCTACTTTTTGTACCTGAAAGAATTATTGTTTCGCAGTGAATCGAATCAAACAAAGGGAAGGCAAACCCCTGACCTCAAGACCTCAATCATTTAGCCATGAAGGGTGAGCTTTATATTGTAAAGAATTTATTTAGTCATACAGTCGTTAGTACTATCCTTGTAAGTCGCGTTATCGCATATTTAGTCAAACTGCTTAAATTTAGTAATCCAATAGAAATTATAAGTTAACTACATGAATAAATACTATTATTTATGATTTGCCCCTGATGATCACGTTAAACTATCCGTTCTTCGTCTGCTCTCGTTATACTTGTTGTGTCGGGCATCCGTGCCATCTTAGTATGCGAATTGTGTATATTATAGTTGCTGCGCACACCACTTGTGAACTATAATTTATGGCTAAATCGGCCTGTAGAACATAATTATTATAAATAAAATTGTATGTCTTTCAGGCTTTAATTTCCCACTAACATAAGAAACTATTATGAGTTTTACAAAAAATTTACAAATATTTTGTATATATCTAATATATATATATATAAAATAAAGTTTTAGTTACCCTATTCATAACTCAAGAACTGCTGAACCGATTGGCTGAAAATTTATGGGAAATAGGATCTTAGACTTAGGACTTTTTATCATTTCAGTGGATTCGATTATAGTTCAGATTATTTACATTTAGATGTTTTTTGTTTTTTATTTAAGTTTAAAATTTTGTATTTAAAATCTATGTACAGGACGTCTGTCGGGTGCGCTAGATAAACATATATTATACCTATAAGATATATCCCTCCTGAATCCCTTCAGAATATACCTACCCATATTTCCCTTAGACGAGCCACCTATTGATTATTATAACCAATGATAAAACGAGATATTTATATAAGAACTGTGTCTACTTTGATAATATCACATTGCCATAACCCATTACTATACGCTATTATTCTAATTAATAATTAAGCAATTTATCGCTTGGCTCCATCAAAGTCAGTTTAGCAATCCATACATGATCGATCACCGTGCCACAGGATTATGTAACTAACTTCCTTTTAATAAAACTTTTTATCGTTCGTATTCTATCTGTATTGAATTATTGACAGCCGAAATAAGTCATTTATTATCCTACTTACTTGTTCTGTGAACCTTTGTTTTTAAATGGGTATACAAAAATGTTTCAAAATAATGTTGCAGTACTATTGCGATTACGCGTAAAGATAACCCAAAACTTTCGCCCACTTCAAACCTTTTTGAAATATAGAGAACCTATTTTAAATCAGAATTACATCATCTTAAGATGTTTTACTGACTAAAAGACGAAATACACATTATATCGATACACATTACAATTTATTGATATAGGGGAACCATTCATCGTTTGAGCCAGGATTGGTTCGACGATTTAAACCTATAAACGCCTAATTTAATGATACGATAACACTCACACGTTTTCGTTCTCATTTAAGAAATGTATTAAAGAAAAGCTGTGTAAAAAGGCTTACTATAAAGTCAACGATTATCTAGTTGATAAAAGGGCCTGGGACTAGTGCTAGACAGGCTACTTCTAATTAATTTGCGATATTTGTTTTAAAATAAGTGTTGTTTGGTGATTTGCTATTTTAAAAGAGTACCGAGAGTTTTTTACACCGACTTTTCTCTCGGCCTACACCCTCTGTCTTCTTTGCCGATGAGTAGGGATGCCTACAAATTCAAATTTAATGACGTGGAATAAGTGATACATGTATCTTATGTTCCATAATAAACATATTTTATTTTTGATTTTATTTTTTTCAATAAATATATTTTATGTAACTAATATAAATCGTGTAAATTGTTTGAAATCTTGTAAGACCAATGTGGCTCTTTTATGCGAGCTTTCCCTGTTAAATAATATCTAACATCTAGTGGCAATACAATGCTAAAGCACACCTGACAACAGAAGCTTTTGTTAATATAGGCAAGACGGAATTCGGAATATTGGAATAATTATGGAGGAGGAAGATCAAATTAATTCATATTGGTTATTGTGTACACTTATAAACGTCAATATTAAAAATAATGAAGTTCTAACGGCAACGCCAGACCTCTCGCGAGTTCTGTAACAATTAAAAACTAGATTAGTAAGTCTAAATTCTAAATTAAATGTATATAATAAATCCCTGCAATCGTTAGGGAGACTAGTAATGAAAATTATAAAAAAGTAGTTGTGTCGTTGTGTTTTAAGTTGATATTGGGACTCAGTCGTGTTTGTCATGACGATGTTTTCTATTTACCTAAGTATTCATTTATAAATTAAACCGAAAATATCATTGTTCAAGGCGAAATTCAATCGCAACAACAGGGTTAAGAAACGCCTAGCTGATTGGCTAACATTGCACTCAATTAAAAGCCGAAATGTTTTGTAAGAGGCAACATATTTCTTAAAAAAGGACTTTCAATATGCAATGTAAATTATATAAGTACGTGACAGTACCTTATCACAATCACTAAATAATTACCGCGACCACGCCGTGGGAACGGTCCGAAGGCCACGTTGAGGTCCTGAAAGTTATTTGCGATAAAGAGATTAAGAGCCTTGAGCCAAAACACGTATTATGTGATAATATATAAAGCCACCTACGGGCGTAGTTTAAGACGGAAATGCATTCCAAATTTAAAAATATTTCACTTTTATTCTCGCTAGTACATGTTTATTCAATTTATAATATTGTTTAAATACTAGCCGTTTCCCGCCCGCTTCGCTGGGCGAATTAAAATAGGAAATAAATAAAATTTTATCTTTCATTATTATTATTTTTTTCATATTTTTATTATTCTTCTTTTTAACTTCCCGCTAAGAAAATTGAAAATTTTCGAAAATCGAGTTTTTAACAGATGTTGACGTTTTGAGGTTCTAGGAAGCCTCCCCGAATGTTTCCGCGGTGAAGTGCGTATGTATAAATTTTCATAAAAGTAAAACAGCAATAAAAAAATGAAGGAATGTTGGGATAAAAAATAAATAATAGCCATAAACCACACACAACACACATAAGTAGTTTCATGTCGATACGATCAGAGGTTTAGGCGTGAAGGAGCCTCAAACGAAGACCATTTTTCTTATTTATATATAGAAGATATACTTTTGTCACCAATTGTGTAAACATTTGACGGTATCAAAATTAATCATTACTATACCATAATCTTTAGAATTATATAATAACTAAGACTTTATCATAGCAATTAAAGTGTTCTATTTCGAAACACATTCAAATTGTCTTTATCGGCAATACATAGTTCGGTTCATAGTTTTTCCTCAGCCCTCCAACAAATCTTATACATAAAAAGTAAACGCCTATAGATAACGAAACTAAGTCCGCATTTTTCATCCGGCTCTAGGCACGCGGAAATTCGCTCACAAAAATTTACGACGTAACATCGCACGCTCGTGACGATAGATTATATCGAATAGATCTCATACAGCTTGCAAATGCCATTACACAATTATACGTTTTATTTCAATCTACAGTAGAGCGAGTATTGCGTAAGTGAAATTGGTTCGTTGTTGCCGTATTTGCTAGTGTTTTATTTTAGCCGAGGCCTAGAATTCCGTATTAGAAACTGCAACAATTTAGTGTTTATTGTTATGTACAACAAATGGAACTCTCAATTCATGATGCAATTATTTATTTTATACTTTTATTTGATAAATCTGTACTTTTCATTTCAATTATGGCCTGATTAATAAGAGCGACATATGTCCGTTTCACGTGTTAAGAAAAAATAGTATGACGCAAAATCACTTACCAAATCGTTTGTGATAATCTGTCAAAATCCTTCTTGATACAATCTCAAGTTAGGGCTGTGATGAAATTAATTAGTGCATATTTAAATAGTAACTAGATTAGTTTTTTGTTATTAAATACATAAGTTATAAAGATATTATTTCACAATAATTAATTAGGGTTGTAAGCCCAGAGGAATCAGTATGTCATAGTGGCTAAGGATGTCATATAATAAATAAAACTGTGTTTGTTATAACTACATGCTTTACTTTTTTTAGATTTTGGGACCCTTTTAAGTAAAAGATAGCTGTTTCAGCGCTAAAATAACACTTAGTTTTTGACGCATCTTTTGTCGATTTTGTTTTATATGAGGTCCTTACATATGAAATTGGCGTATTTCGCACTGGCCACTTTAATCACGATGTTCTCCTCTTTAGTAAGGTACAGCTATTTACTCATGTACTTGTGCTTCGATGACCGTCATTCATTTGTTTTTTTCTTCTGTTTTTTTCTGTTTGCGTCTCTCATTTTACAAAATGGAAAACTTAAAGTATCGCATTATTTACGAGTACGAGTTCCGCCGTGGCACTAGTGCTGCGGAAACGACTCGAAGGGTGAATAATGTGTATGGCGGTCATGTTGCAAAAGAAAACTCGGTTCGTTTTTGGTTCCAACGTTTTCGTTCTGGAAATTTCGACCTGCAGAACAAGCCCCGTGGACGGCCTGAGACCCAAGTTGATAATGAAGTATTGAAGGCTATTGTGGAAGCGGATCCATCGCAAACCACATCCGAGTTAGCTGCAGGCTGCGGTGTTAGTGATAAAACTGTTTTAATTCACTTGAAGAAAATTGGGAAGATTAAAAAGCTTGAAAGATGGGTACCTCAAAGCGCAAAGTGCGCGTATTATTTTAGTAGAAAAATACCTTAAAATTCTGCGCGTCTGCTCGCAATTTGCTGGATATTTCTACTTACTTGCAGGTAACTCCTTACTCAATAAATACTAAACAATGAATTAATCAGAACACGACAAATTACGTAAAAAATGCAGTGTTCTCGGACATAAGACGGCCTTGGTAGAACCTTTCCAACAACTGAACCCCAACTATCACCGTTCCGAATAATTATACACTATTTTAGTACCTATTTTGATATTAATAAGGGCTAATTTCACTTACATATGGACGACTTTTTCCGCCTTTAACGTTCACATAAAACTCCTTTAATATATCCTGTATATTGAAAGGTTAACTTTTATTAATATCATATCATTATCTGTAGAATCTGTATCGTATATGGATACGAAATCATATATGTCAAAGTGACATTGAATATTTGCATAGATGCAAATCGTTGCCGCTTTAACTAGGAAGATTTTCTAATTACCATCCTTTTTCGTCCAAACTAACTCAATGTCTCTCTGTCTGTCAAATTCTGTTTACGCTGTGAGGAAATGAGACAGATGAGTAGTATAGTTGACTGCAATCAGACTGATTTAATGAGCAATTAAAGGGGTCTCAATGTTTTTTGTAAAAGAAACCATTGAGCTATAATTGATTGACCTATTATAGTTATACTTTGCAATTTTGTTTTGTGCATAAGGCGCCTGTCATCGCAATTATAGCCAGCCTTCAACTATTATTGTCTTGTCGGGATCGAACCCAAAACCTTTTAATTGAAAAACAAACGGAAACTTATATACATGATTTGATAATACTTATATGATTCTCATCCTTGGGATTGATTTGCTCCAGATCAAAAAAATTGTATGACTCAATACTTGGCGATTAAAAAGAGTGGCGGAAAGTTTCTTGACTTTCGAACTGGTAGTAAATGTAAATTTACAATTAATTTAACTTAATTTTGACGTTCATAAGTGTGCTTGTTTACCTATATGAATAAAGATATTTTGAGTTTGAGTTTGAGTTTTGATTGGTCAGACTGATAATTCGATACATTTGTCACTGAATAAGCAAGAGACGCTATTAACCAACCACAATCAAGCAAGATGCATCATCACACTTTAGGGAGTCGCTTTCAACGCTATCCTTTACAATCAAAATTAAAGTCGTGTTAAAACTTAGATATTGCTCGAGTCTAATTAACAATTGCGAATGCACGGTATAATTATGATAATAACGTTGCCAAAACTTTTAGCAAAGTCCATAACTGCCAATTTAAGTGTAAATTATCTCCTAACAAAGCCAACTCAACCACAAACCTTGTACAATCCTTGAAAGTCAACGATATCTCTGCAGAAAATACTTTTATGGAAATTGTAATTACCACAAAACCATTGTACAAGCAATCAGCTCATCTGAGCGTAATGACTTCATTCAAAATAGACTATTTTAGACCTGCATTACAAAGCGCGGATGAAGGAATTAACCATAGTAATCATAAACTTATAAGTTGTACACAAATATTTTTTTTTTTATTTAAACTTCGTTACATTAAAAATAAAAACAAGTTACATAAATTATAAGGGATGCAACGGGCGGTTTTATCGCTAACAAGCGATCTATTCCAGGCAACCCTATTAAGGAGAATAACTAGAAAAAAGAAATACGACGGTTAAAGGGCAAATAATTGCAATTTTGAAAAATTACAAATTACAAAACTTAATGTAAAACAAAATAAAAAATAGAATTATAATAAAAGCTAACCTTACGGTTCATGAATTACAATGCAATACAAAATTATAAGAAACTACATGAATTACAAAAGTCATGACTGAGCAAGATAGGATAGGAGCAAATATGTATAACAATTAGCATACGAAGAATAAGAAGTGTTTATGTGTATACATATTACATCTAGCATATGAAAAATCTATATCTTTATTAATCTTAAAAATAGGAAATATTCGTTTTTTTGTATGTTTAGCGAATACACAATGAACTGATTTGAATAATCTTTCATAGCTAGAATGATTTAGATCTTCTGAAGTCTGTTAATATATGTTACATAAACCTTCTTTCTTATCTTTTGGAGGATAACTTTGAAATTGATTTTGATTTAATTTTGATTGAATAGGAGGAAGACGATATATTAGCAGCATAGCATATTCGCAGTAACGCTTCATTATCAAAAGTCTCTCTCAAAATTGGTTGTTGCTTTGTTGTTGTTTGCCAACCGGTGCCCTACAGACTCATTTATAATATTATTAAATAAATAAAAAATGTATCTTTCACATATTATTTCACGTCAATCTTTACAGTGATTTATTGATTCTGAAAGGGCACGCTTAAAAGATGTACCAATGCCCTTTTTCATTAAAACCTTTTAAATATTTTGTAAGATACACTTAAAACTATTGTATTTCACAAAGTCATAAATTCAAATACTTGTGGTCTTGCGCATGCTATAAATTTTCAAATAACGCAATTGAGTAACCAAAGCGAATTTCTTGATATATTCCGTTGTAGCAATTCTTGTTATGAGATGAGAAATTACATGTTGGAAAAATGATTATTTGAATCCTTTATTTTGTGGCTGCATCCTGTGGGAAACTGCTAGCTCGGATATCGTGGGAAGATAAAGTATTAACTTTAAGCGTTTTGGCTACTGAAAACATTTTCTTTTTACTATGTGAATATCCATGTCTAAGTAAATCATATAATTTAAAAAAAAAAAATCTGCCTAAGTTTCAATGTCGTGAAACAGAAAAGTTTTCTGCCTTTCTGGAGGAGAGAATGTAAAATGATACGGGATCACGTTCCGTTTGATTGTGTAGCGAGATCTGCAATCTTAGGCAAGAAACCTCTGCAAGTTCTACAAGTTCTCATCTTTTTCCACTGGGACCATCCAGCCAGTTCGACTGGTTGATCCTCCTTTTTGCCAGCCTTCCACTGCGAGCGGAACGGACTCATTACTGACTCCGCTATACTCGTAACTATAATTTTCATATATGTGCTTCCACCAAAGCGGAGACGAGCGCAGTGGAGAGCGAGTTGAAAGAGTCACATATGAGGTTAGCGAGTTGACCGAGTTTCCCACGGAAATGAAAATGAAAATGTATGAAAATCATCGTTACGAGTATAGCGGTGTCTGTTCTGCTCGCAGTGGAAGGCGGGTATTTAGGTTGGTTGTGCTGCTCACACATTCCTTCCTCCACAAACACCCAACATGATATGTCACATTACATCCGTTTGTCCGAATACAAACACGGGGAATTCTGCAACAATAACTGTTTTACACATAATCAATTTCGCACAATCTTCGGCCAAATAACAAAAATCTAAATAAAAATCACTATCATTAAACTTTACGCTGCTTAATTACGCTCATTACCGCCGTAATATTTTAAAACTTGTTTAAAATTCCTCTCTAATTCAGAATTGCAATATTAATTACAACACTAGTACCCGTAGAAATAATATTTGCATAACAATGCGTCCATTATTTCACATTTTTGGGCAACGGCTGCAGAGAAATATTACATTGGAGAACATGAGAAAGTTCGCTATAAATATTACTCTGGCCTTCGGTAGTTGTTAACCGGATTTTATTGTAAAAATCAGTATCCAAATCACAATTTTCCGGTATTTACCTTCAGCATACACGCTAAGCTAAAAATTTTAGTTAAGGTTAATTATTGGCAGAATAATATTTTAGTAAATATGCGTGATTCGAACACACGACCGTAGTCTTCAGAGCCATAGAGCCGCTTTCTGAATAAGGCATCCTTCAATTTCTTCTACCCTGTTAGAGGTAATAACGTCCTTTTAATCTGTTACATTTCTTGCTACGCCTGATATGTCGTTAGTTCACTTACTATCAGCCAAACTGATTTGTAATTGGGAAGAATTTATGAACGTCAGTAAAGAAATACATATTAAATACTTCTAATTTTAAATTTCTGCCAGTTCTCAAATCAAGGGCGCAGGACGAACGAGAAGAACTGGCAATAAACTCTCCGCCACTCTTTTTAATGGCCAAGTTTTTTGTTTTACAAAATGTTTGTAATAAGCTGCAACCATATATCATGTACAACATGGTGTACCATGCTCCACATGATATATTTAAGTAATGAATAGTAAATAAAAAATAAAAATAAATAGTAAATTAAAAATAAAAATAAATAACAAAGATTTGTCCTCTCAGCAGTAGGGATGGTGAAATAGGAGCACGCACTTATATTCTCGCGGGAACAACACGCAAATACATAACAGTGTATTGCGTTAAGGACTCCACTAGTTAGTACATACAGCTCTGGAATTAATGTCTAAGGAATAAAATAGCGTAACTTTCTTAGTTTTCCTAAATGTCAACACTTAATTATACACTGGTACAACATTATTCATCGGTACCAGATTTGTCTAAAATCCTTCACACTTATTAATACCAATTGCTAACAGAATGAGCCCAATTTAACCACAATCGTGATCAAAAGTCAATCAATATCATATTAATGAACTAACATAACGACAAGTTTCGACACAATAGGTATCATGTGGCAACTGACCTTCGTAAGATCAATAAATTTCATAAAAACTATCAAAGGTAAATCGATATGAGAAATCAGATATTCTATGTGCATTGACGAAATCATTCGTTGCAATATAATTCTGACGTTTGTTAAACCTACCTCAAATAACTTAAGTAAAGCAACATTAGTAATAATAATAATTAAGCCGTATTTCCTTGAAGATACGCCTAAAATTTTATACAGAAATAATCAAATTTATAACTAATATATCAAATTCTCGTGTCACAATCTTCGTTCCCATACTCCTCCGAAACGGCTCGATATGAATTTTTGTAAGCTTATTCAGTAAGTCTGAAAATCGGACATCTATTTTTAGATGTAATATATCATGTTAATTTCAAAATCATGTTCTATATACATTTTCGTCATAAAATGAATTTAAAGTGTTAAATATTGGCTATGTTTGAATTTTTTTATCGAAGTTATAAATCTTTCAAAATGGATACATAAACTACTCAACTCCACCATATAGTTTTTCCATTCGCCCTACTTCAAGAAACGATGACGAAAACTGGAAAGAAACAATGTACTTTTTTAAAAACATAAATAAGGGGTTCCTAAGCATCTATAAGAAGCAATACTAAAGGTTTTATCTAAGTGAGTCGCAAAATGTATAGGATTTTGACATGAGGTAAATTACTAAACTAAATCTCACCCATTAAGCCTAATAGTCCAGAATGTAGAAAGGAGTGATTAAATTTCAATTTTCTTACCTGGACAAGCAACAAATCTGTAATACGTGATGCTTGTAAATTTAAATAAAATTTATGTTGACACTAATTATTTAGCAATTCCAATCAATCTATTAAGTTTTATAATGTATAGGAAAATTATTGCCATTACAAAGAATAATTAAATAAAAACATACCAATTAGACCAACATTAACTAAAGAGCACTAGAACTATTAAAATTGTTTTTATAAAGGATCTTAAACACGTCAAGCGTAATTTGTCATGTAATAAATGTTATAATATTTAAATTAGTATTACATTTCAATCGCTTAATCTATGGCATTTTTTACCTTAAACGTAAGGTGTTAGTTTATATAATTGCGCTAAGCAGTTATAGGCAAGTATGTGTAATATTAAAATAAAGGTCCATTACGGCTCGGAAAATAGTTATGTTGTCAATAGCTTTTTGACAATTAATAATTTGATTTAAACATTCAATAAACTGTTATTTATTATGAAATAAATAACATTAACTTCTTCCGGCTTCAACGTTTAATTATATAGAAGATTAAAAAAGACTCCGTGATATACGAAACATTTCTTATACTCTGTGCTCGCTGCATCACTCGGTAAGTCATTCCTATTTGAAAATCGAATAGGAATGACTTATCGAGTGATGATACGGCGGAACTCTTGTCTATGACAAATGTTTTCTAAACACATAAAAATTGTTCATCTTTAAAAGTTATGTTTTTACTTTTTTTTAAGAATAAACATATTATTAACATTTAAATATACAATAATCATAATTACAGACATCGCATTGAGTAACGAAGTTTTTGCTCTATTGGCATTTTGTCAAAGCAATGTTTGAAACTAGATCATAAGAAGTAGGCGACCTTAGGCCACAAAAAGTGTAATTTTTATCACCGGATATCATACATAGTTGGTCAGCCTTTCCTTTTTAAACAGATAGAAATTTAATTCATTTCATACAAAAAGCAACAGAGATTAAGAAATAAGTTTTCTGAATTCTACATGTTTAATATTTTTAGTATTAGGTGATAGGGCTGGGCTGATAGATTAGGTTCTGGCAGTGTGAGTGTCCATGGGCGACGGTGTCACTTAACATCAGATGAGGCTCTTGCCCGTTTGCCACCTATTACATTTAAAAAAAAAATAACACCTATAACAATATGTTTTAGAATCACAATATATTTTAATATCAATCCGTATATAAAATGAGATATAAAATATAAGTTCCGTTCAAACAAGACAACATATATATTGTCAAAGGTCCCCCTTTTAACATTTTATATGTTTGGATTTATATATTCCATAACTTAATAAAAAAATTTAAGAAGCTTTATTCTTTTTGTCTACCTATTTATTTTATACCTACTAATGTCAATTACGAGCGAACACAAACAAATATGGCGATACATTTATCAGCATAGTGCATTCACTATAATTATTATAATTTTTATTATCATCATCATCATCACCGGTAATATTTATTTAAATACATGTCTTTGACTTCCGCATTCCGCGCGATACATTTTCCTAACCAATCTTACTTCCATTGAAATGTATGCGCATTTCTCACTGAATACAAGGAAACACCCACTGTTAAATGTAAATTCCATTCAATTTCGTATCAGTTCTCGATCGATTGTCACTCGATTTCGCAAAGTGCTTGAAACAGCGATATACAATAGTATGAGTTGACAGGTTGTAAGATACGTTGTATTACACCACCTTTAAAAATGCACCGCACTTGCTTGACCAAGTTTTTGTTTCAAAGTGGCAAGTGCAGTGTTGGCTTGACACATACTGTATAAGATGGGACGTTTCTTTTTACATACGCAATGAACAAGACTGAACATTCGGTCGTACAGCGAAAGAAAACATTGTGAAGACGGTGGGCCTTGGAAAAAACCCAAGTCGGTAACTTGGTTATTAGGAAAAAAGAAGAAAATCAGTTATAGAAATCCGTAAGTAAGACCAAGGATTCTTTCTACTGCAATGTTTTTAACACATTTTTCACTCTTTTTTAAAAGTGAGTGTTTGTGTTAGAGGGGTGAAAGTTAGGGGTTGTATGTATTTTTGTATGCTGTGTAATAAAAAATAAAAACAAAAAAAATTGTAAAAAAAATAAAAAAGAATTGGGGTGGACACCCCTTATCACTTAGGGGTTTGAAAGATAGTAGCGATTCTCAGACTTACTGAATATGCATAAACAATTTCATAAGAATCTGTCGAGCCGTTTCGTAGAAGTAAGGGAACGAACATTGTGACACGAGAATTTTATATATAAGATTATTTGTATTAAAGTATTATTACACATACATATGAAAGAGTTGCAGACATAAAACACTACGTACGCTCATTAGTATATTTCTTAAGTTTTTTAAAATAATTCATTCTTAGTAAAAACATGTAGCAAGTGTTTTGTCTTTGTTGAAAGTCTCAAATCTGATTTACATACTGTGGGAACTGCTGGTAAAATAATAATTCAAATTATGTATCTGGACAGCAATCATTATTTAGTTGAAACCAGTGTAAGTTGATCCTGCACTGCCCATAAGAAATATGCATGAAATGCTCTAGAGGGGTTTGTTGGTTATAATGGTGTAGCTATTACCGTTGTATATGGTGTTTATTTTATATATTTGATTTCTACTCATAATTTATAATTAAATAATAACCAACAAGTACCGTTCTAGGCCTCAGATTATACATGTCCTTGATGCTTTTAATTACGCACGCGTGCTGGCACGACGATGCAGCTATCACGCATTCATCATATTATGAGTAAAATTGGGCATATAAAAAATGCCGAATTTGAATGTACGAGGTTTAAAATTCGCGATCCCTCCTAGTCTTTGCGTCATCAAGAAGGAAAGATTACATTTAAAAACGAAAGAACCAAATCAGATAAATCTTTTCACGCTTTAAATCATTTTAATGAATAACTTAAAACGCATTTATAAATTATAGTTAATTACATAATAGCAAGTATTTAAATTATATACTAATATTATAATAGGTCCTAGAATGTTATTAGTAACGTCTTTTTTTGTAAAGAGGGGGCAATTGGGCTAGAACTTCACCTCATGTTAAGTGATACGGCCGCCCATGGACACTCTTAATGCCAGAAGGCTCTCGAGTGCGTGCCGGCCTTTTAAGAATCGGTACGCTCCTTTCTTGAAGGACCATGGTTTCAAAGTGATGGTGCGCGGCACTGCCATAATAACGCTCACGGGTAGAATGACGCACGTCGAGGTGAGGTGAAGAAACTCAGGTGTATGTATCAAAGCGAATTACTCTTCAAAACACTCTCCATGGAAAATGTAGTAGAAGATGCAGAGAGACCGCACATCTCTACGCAACGCCAAGGGATCAAGCCGTTTGAACACAGTGACTATTAGAACTGCTATTCGCTGAATACGGTCCAGTTGAAGGAGCTGGTACTGGAGAGCTCCCGCCCAGAGGTATGACCAGTACTCCATGAGGAACCGAACTTCTAAGCGATATCTAAGCGTGCTCTAAATAATAAATTGATCAATTTTAACGTGACAATAGAAGTTATATCTAATCTAAATTACATTTCTAAAAATCAATTAAAGTGAAAATCACTCTAAGATAAGCCTTTATAAGCTTTGCGAAATGTACTTAGTTACATTACCGGTGTCCATTGTGTACCCAAAGGTCAACATATAATGGTCGTTATCATGTCCAGTATAGTCAAAACGCCTTGGCATTTGAAAATTGGTTCATATCGAAGCAGGATTTGTATTGATATCGGACTGCCCTTGTTAATTAATCAAGCTTTTCAATTTAGAAATACGGAAATAATAGTTACGTGTATTCACGAATTCATTCGAACATTAATTAGATTTATTAATTAGATATTTACTAGATAGTTCTACTAATATAACGGGACGGTAGGAAATGATCGGATTAGAAAATAGGGCTTGCTCTAAATTTAGATTACTTTAAAACTTGAAAGATTAATCTAAATTTACAAAAGATACACGCACTTTCAATTGTATTAAAAAAAAAATGTTTTCAAGGACCTCTTATAATAGTATAGGCCTCCTCCAAATTTAGATTAACAATATTTATGTGCAATTATTTGCTATAGTGCCTAAGGCCGTTTCTCCACTGCTCCGGTCCGGCAAACGTTAATTACTGATCCGATTTAGAAACTCACAACAGTACTTACGTGCTTCTCCACTACTCTGGCATCCGGTTTTTATCGATCCGATAACTTACTAGATCGGAACGCGGTGTTACATCGGTCCAAGTATATCCAAGAGGTTATAAATTATTGTTCACAGGTTTATTTATAGTTTCTTTAATTTGAAAGAATCTGGATAACCTGGACCAAACCAAATTATGTTGCTATTTATTATATTTTTATACCATAGTATTAGTGAACTATTTATTAAGTAGATTATAATATTTCAAGATAGACAATATAAAAAAGTAATCCAGGGCAATAAAATATTCAGAATTTACAACGTTTTATTAATAAAATGAAGTATATGGGTTTTAGTTAATATAAGTGTTGCATGATAAATACACAAGTATTGATTATTGTCGGATCGGATATAGTGGAGAAGCGCAATCCGGCCTTCCGATATTTTTCTCATGAGTCATTCCGGCATCCGACTTCGGACCGGAGCAGTGGAGAAAGGGCCTAAATGAATTAATAAACAAATCCAGCGAAAGCAAATACCAACTTTTCAGCAATAAATTTCAACTTTTAAAGGACTTAATAACATAAAGTATTTTCAACGATTGCTGTAAAGCACTGGAATCATCGTGTTATGTTAATAATGTAATAAGTTCACGTTTTTATACATTGAAGCTGTTATTTCCGGGTATGGAACTTCGTATATAAACCACAGAGTGGTCTTATTGTTGACAATAATTTTTCCATCCTTATCACCTTAATCTTACAATAACAGTATATAACCAGTATCATATATCTACAAGAATAGTCACATTAATTCACTGTAGGTACATACCAAGGTTTTCCATTCACTGTGCTCGGAACTTGCAAAAACATTTGAAATATAATACAGACGTCAAGTGAGCTTATATGCAACCTTTGTAGCAGATAATTCAAAGCAAATATTATTAGATGAATTACTAAACCGAAATCTATATGGTATTTTTGGTTTCCGTAAATCTTTAACACTGAATATGTATGCAGGTATGGACAGAACTACGTCGGGATCTATTGTTACGTATTGTTCCCTCTGATTTCAAATAGGCAAATAGGCGATTCCTTTTGCATATTCAAATTTGAGACCTTACACATTTCCTGAAGAATATTACAAATAAAACTCCATTGGTGCTAAGATATATCTTAATATATATAAATTACGTGTCACGTTGTTTGTCCGCTATGGACTACTAAACTACCGAACCGAAATCAATCAAATTTGCACACCGTGTGTAGTTTGATCCAACTTAAAAGATAGGATAGCTTACATCTCAATTTATACCCGCAATATTATTTTGTTGCAAAATATTTGTTTATTATTTGATAGTCACAATTAACAGATGGCGCTGTGTTGAAAGTACCAACGTTTCACATAAGCTACAATTTAATGGCATAACCACCAAGAAAGCATGGTGGTCCCCATGACTGCTGTTCTCCTACCGTTTCCCTTCAGTAGTTTGCTACTATGTAATATAACAAAAACCTTAGTCACAGCAACGCTTGGCCGGTCTGCTCGTAGATATATAGAATGTACGAACATTCGGTAGATAACCATCTCTGCTCAGAATTTACGAATTAAATATAATATCCCACAGGATAATAATTATCGGCTAGTGGCTCTGCATTCTTAAATAAGTAACAAATAATCTGATAGACCAACTCAAAAGTCAGACAAAAGAGCTTCTCGTCAACTTGAATATAACAATTATTATTACCTTATGTATGGGAAGTGAAACAATATATTGCAAAAAATTTATTGACATGTTAACAATAGAATTGGTTCTTTTGCAATGTAACATATTTGGATATTTTCATTGTTATATGGTAATTATGTTTTAATTATTTATGCTGTAATACTGTTTTCTACTGTTATATGCAAGGGCAGATCTAGAGAAAGGGTCATGGATAGAGCTTTAACAGATATTATGATATTGTTAGAATAGAAGTAGTTAGTGGTATACTTACGACGGTACGTACTTGTTTAGGGCCCTTTTGTGTTAAAATTTTAGTTTGGCTTTTTATTAATTAATAAATGAACTTTGTAAGGAATTTTAATGTAGTTTAGTCAATATCGCTGAAATTAAATCACATGAAGAATAAAAAGGAAAGATTTCTAATATATTTATGTTTGTAACGAATAAAAAATCTTTCATTATTAGAATGCTATATTTAATTCCAAGAATTAAAACACTAATCTTTTTATTAAAAAACAAGCACTATCATTGTGAAGCCAGACACACTGTCTTTTAAGTACAAGTACATGTTAAAAAAACTTTAGTGAACATTGTGCCGTCAAAGCGTATTTAATTTAGTTAATTTTATTTATCTATTAACTTTTTTTCTTTCAATAATACCACGACACTGTCAATTGTTTCGAAGGCGAAAACAATTGAATCATATCGTGACATTGTAAATATGACCTGCTAGAAAAGGTTATGTCAATTACCACACCTATGAAAACTGCATTACACGATAAACATAACAATAGGTAACACACGATAATAAAGTTATTCAACTAATATAATATTTCACAACCCTTCATTGAACAGAAGGCTGATTTCATCAGAGACTTGACATGTCACTGATATTCTAATTTGCTAAAATACCAACTTCTTCCTTGGGCTTGTCGAATTGTCGATCTCCAATGTATTACAATGATCGACTTGATTCTCTCTCTCTCTACGCAGAGACATTTCATCTCTTTGCGTTTTATATAAAGTGTAATATGGTGAGTGTTCTGAAGAATTTATTCTAAAGATCGAAGTTCTGAAGGGTTGATCCCTCCTGCCTCGTTTCAACATCGTACGACCCGTATGAATTCTAAATTTCACCAACATCACCTTGATGGCTGGAAGTCTTCCACAGTCCGTATCACAAGGCATTTTCTTTTGCGAACTAGCGAACTGTGGAATCGACTCCCGGTAGGGGTCGTCCCTGAGAGATACGACGTACAACTATAAGGAGGAGTACACTCTAAGTACTCCACAAACTCCAAAGGCCAGCGATGCACCCTTTTTGGGCGTCCCGTAGGCTCGTTTGCCCCTGATTATATATAAAAAATAAATTAATTAATAAATAAATAAAACTCTCATCTAACCTTAAGTTTGACAATTGACACTACAAATCACGCGAGTTCATAGTTAATTTAAAGTTAGTAATTGCGCAACAAATAACTAGAGTATGAAATGTAAATTTTAAACCTTCAAATTTTATGATAAAAATTTGCTTATAATGCAACGATCTTGAACCGAACTTCTTAAATCCGGGGCGAGCAAACAATACTGTCAATGTCAATCCTAGCACGATTAATTTTCGTCGTTAGGTATGCAATATCGATTGTGCACGCCGTGTCAATGATCGATTGAATTGATTGCTATGTCAAAATTAAATCGATCAAGGTTACTTTTTGTTTCGTACAGAGATTAATGAAAACGTATTTAAATCGCCTATTCTTTCATAACACTTTCAGACAATTGAAAAATCGCTTAATGAAATAGGTAATACACGATACAATTAAACAGCAGAACATTAATGTCTGTTATTTCCTAATAACATTTCATGAAGCTAGGTTAAAAGTGTGTAGAAATCCGGTTAAAAAAGTCTGCGGACCTTGAATTTAATATTTCACTGTCCTTAAAATTCCACTCTAATAATTGTACCATGTTCTAATTCAAAGATTATAATATACGCTTTAAATATAGCTTGGCCATAATAAGCACTCCGGCGCTCATTAATGTATAATTTACTTGGGTTAAAATCCTAACACATTATCGACTTCGTAATTTGGACGGATTTGACGTCTCTAGCGATTGAGTCTGAAGGTTATGGCGACATTTTATGTAAAATTTACCGATTGTAAAACGTTTAATCCGGTGTTAGTCGAGGATTTCCGTTAATAATGTCACGGCAGTTTTATATCCGGCGATATCTATTCACATCCTTAGGATAAGGTTGACAAACGAGACTGAGCGGGAACTCGGACGCTTGTCAAAATCTATGACGTACAGAAGTCAGACTTAGCGCTAAATTCCTAACGCCCGAACCCAATAACCTATCTCAACCCATTTTTAACCACCTGAGATAGTAATCTTAATCCAAATGTTGTTACAAGTGTGCCAATAACCAATAGAAGGATTGTAATAGCCATCTGTTGATACAAGCTATACATGGGAGGTCGGATCGGTGTCTGTGGATAGACCTTTGTATGAAAATGTCGACGAAAGCTCGATTCCAACGGATTTTAACTTACACCAGTTTTTTTTAATAATTAAAAAAGCTGTTAATAATGTTATTTGAACGCTTTTATTGACTTTATTTGGTTTACATTGATTTTCAAATATGAGTGAAAACTCGGTAAAATGGAACGATCAAGAGCATTTTATCCGTCGCCAAAAATGGATTGTCTTCGTAGGGTTTGGTTACAGGGATGCAGATAGGGGATCGATCGACTGTCACGGTCTGATCTCAGGTTGTTTTCAATCTGAGATTGTGGATTAATTAATTGGTTCGGGCGTAAGTTATTGTGGGCAAAAAATAGTTTAAAATATTATGGAAAAATCTCTTGGAGTATTCTAGTTTATATTCAGTAGAAGAGTTCATCTGACAATCCAATTAAAATAGAAGACACTGGATATTTTATTAAATATTGAATCAGCTTATACTGAGTTGATTTTCATGGGAAATACCAATTTGTGAGTCATTATTAAGTATTAAGAAATTTATTTGTTTATTAACTTAGTTATAAACTTTTTGTACTTCTTTCGTATGGAATATTTTTTCCCAATAAATATCTTTATGTAATGTATTAGTTCTCTGGAGTGGGAAATACCAATATTTGCGTAACATATCCGTGCATATTAAAACGTTTCACGTTTGCAAGGTCGCGGTCAGATTTTTCACACGAATATTTAACTTAGAAAAGTTACACTTCGTATACTTCAGCGTTATACTTTGTCAGTCATAATAGAACCACAGACATTGGCCAGCGAGGTTAATATTAAGATTTTTTGACCTTACACTAAGGCTATAGTAATTACGATACCGCCTTTTAGTACACAACACAATGTATTCCTATTATCAGATTGTTGCAATTGTAATATTGTTAGCTTTAATAATGCATCTACACACATTGTATTTGTAGAAACTACAAGATAAGCTATTAACAATACTCTCATTTATCAAGGCTATTTCAACCTTTGCAAAATCAATACCGACAAGTAATCTTGAGGAAGTAAGCAATTTGATTTCTATATAAATATACCTATAGATCTGGAAAGCTGGCTGACCCTGGGTAGATCTATGAAATTTTAAATAGTTTGAAGCAAAATCTTGTACCTAGTGATGGAACATGAATGGAACATGAATGCCTGGAAAATGATTGCCAAGACTGTGTGGAAGTCACTCAATAAACTGTTGCTGATTTCTTCTTCTCCGTCGTATTCATTGCTGAAGACCGTGTCACTGTTAGGTGTCTGCTGCCCTGTTAGTGATATCATTCCACTTTGTCCGGTCAATAGCTTCCCCTAGCGCAGCTGTTATGGGGAGACCTGTGAGAATCGTGCCTTGGTTACACCAGTGGCGATCTGCCCTGCGGCTATTTGCCTTCCACCATGCCGATGACAACCAGCTTGTCCAGGTTATCTGGTTTGCGATGGGCGATAAGCCTAAAGTAAGTACTGATTTCTTACTCGTGCTGTCTATGCGACTTACATCAAGGTAATTATTGTTTTTTTAATTCTACTTTAAACGCGTGATGATCTGTAACAATAATTAAACCAAACGGGATCTTTCAATGACATTTATCCTAAGCTCTTATATTTTTATTGATATTATTATTACTTTTAGTTTTAGTTAGTACTTCCAGTGTTAAATGTAATTTTATTTTGTTGGTAATTTTTTTAGACTTGTTTAATTTCTCTCAGTTGGAGTTTCTTTTTTTATATTTCCATACAAGGGTTGCCTGAAATAATCGCTTGTTAGCGATTAGGCTGCCCTATAATAACGTATTCGTATTTAAGGTAACGAAGTGTAATTAAAGAAATACCCTTACTCCATCTATGTACTATACATAGTAAAACATTTCTACTTTTGTTTATTTTTTTTTCTTTATAGGTAAGTGAAAGAGACACCTATTGCATCTGACGTTATTATATAAGGTATTTCCTCACAAATTTTTCCTTCGCACGCAAGTCCACAGTATTGAGAATCGCTTATATTAACCATAAAGTTATTTATAACTACTTTGTACCATGTAAGTTACACCTAGATACATGTGTCGAGGTTTTTAGCATTCTGTTTTTTCTTACTAATAGTGTTGCCTTATTCGTTAATCCAAAGCTGACCCAGTGATTTTAAAGGTTAATATCTACTTGTAGAATAAGGTTTATTTGATTATTATTGTTAGTAAAACATAATCTATCCTATCGTAATATTATGCATCTGGAAAGTTTGTTGCTTAGTCCACAACTGAGCGTTTCTAAAGACAGTTTTTCCCGCGCACCACCACTAAGTTGAAGTATTTCCGAACCAATTCGACTTAGGGTCAGGAAGAGCGTACCAATCCTTAAAAGGACGGCAACACACTTGCGACTCTTCTGGCAATGTGGCACTTAACATCAGGTCAGCCTCCTGCCCGTTTGCCTCCAAAAAAAGATTCATTTATCGAGAAGGTTATAATATAACATCACCTTACGATTTAACCCGTGGAGCACTACCATATATGTAGGCAAACTGGTAGCATGGGATTTTATACTCTTTCATACGAAACAGAGGAAAGATGATGAAATAAAATAACATCTAACTAAAGCGCCTACAGATTTCTATTAATTTTTCTTTGATACGAGACGATATTCCACCCTGTTCCAAATATCAGCTTCTCACACGGATATGAACTTAAATAAGACAAAAGAAAAGTTTATAAAGGTCTAAATAAGGTCCAAATGGGCGTAATAACGTGATACATTGAAAGGACTGCAGTAGACCTTGAGTTTTGAAAGTACGCGTTATAAGCGGAACGCAATTATGTGGTGAACCTACATTATTTGTACCTATATTATTCTTGTCAGTATAAAGAGTGCTGCAAAATTTTGAAATTCTTTAAGGTAATCTAAGTCATATTAACGGATTGGCGAAGAGACTTAGTTCTGCAGCCTACGCGGTTAAAAAAATTCGCTCACTAACTGATGTGGATACAGCTAGACTTGTTTATTTTAGTTACTTTCATAGCTTAATGACTTATGGCTTATTATTAAGTTTAGTAGAATAGAACATACGCACAATGTTAATACACGGAAAACGCAGGCTGCAATTTCCCCGTACTAGACTATCTAAAGCTACTAATTATTTTTTGGGAAAAGATACTCTTCTTTAATAAAATCGCAGAGACTCTTTTATCTCTGCCTTTTAATGAATTTATGAAATGTATTAAAGAAAAGCTATGCAAAAAGGCTTACTATAAAGTCAACGATTATCTAGTTGATAAAAGGGCCTGGGACTAGTGCTAGACAGGCTACTTCTAATTAATTTGCGATATTTGTTTTCAAATAAGTGTTGTTTGTTGATTTGCTATTTTAAAAGATTACCGAGAATTTTTTACGCCGGCTTTTTCTCTCGGCCTCCACCCTCTGTCTTCTTTGCCGATGAGTAGTGATGCCTACAAATTCAAATTTAATGACGTGGAATAAGTGATTCATGTATCTTATGTTCCATAATAAACATATTTTATTTTATTTTATGAATAAATGTAAATTGATTGCAAAGATATTTTTGTAAGGAGCGATTTCTTTGAGATTAAATTAAAGTAATGTTAGTGATATTATAATAGACTTCAAAAACCACTAATTTATATGATTAATAGTGTTTGAAGTAGTTTAATATTAAAGAGAGAATGAAAAATATTTTAAAGTATTTATAATGACGCTGATATTTTTATGGGGCGATCATTTTTGAAAACAATATAATCTACATATAGTTTTAAAATAGACTCGAGTATTCTTAACGATAAATGAAATAATCTTTGAGACAGTCAAAATGTTAAACTCTGCAAAAGGAACAGGTCTGGTTGTATTGGTCGGGCTGATACTGAGCGCCCACTCCCGGCCGCTATCCCACTACTGCCCGATACGGGGACTTTTGGCTGCTGGGTTTCCCCCCTGGCCCGGTTCGCCCCTCCTTAATGAACCTGCACCCCCCAGACTCCTCCGGGGGGTCCATATTAATACCAGGCTTAGTGTGGACGTCCAGTCAACATGGGCCACTTAGCACCAGGACTCCCAACCTCAAACCGTCCTCTGTACCAGACCTCCGAGTAGCCGGATTACAGGAGACGCCACGCTCCCAGTCGAATGAGATGGTAAAATGTTGAAACATGTACGAAAGATTTGACCCAGTTCAAGACTGAGAGCGAAAATTATACTAAAGTATTAAATTCGTAATCAGTTTGTTTTTTTATTTTTTTATTTACAAAACATGTCATGATAAATTTCAGCCACTCAGTTATTAATTTGTTTAATATATGCAATTTTACGTAAAATATTGAGTTTGTGGAACTGAAAGATGGCGCTTTACTAAATAAAAGCAAAACTAATTTATAATAGTACGGAATAAGGAGCTTGTCAGAAATTGTAGGCAGCGCTCTCTACAATACTATTGAATGAAATTTATTATTATATTTATTCCATGGAACATGTACGTAATCTAATACAACTATATAAATCGCAAATAAATTTTATTTTATATACCTATGTACTACTTTTATTGTAAAATGCCTGTTAAATTTGACCACATTTTCAAATACCATAAAACAATAATTTTGACACCTAACCAATTGACATTAGCAAATAGCAGCTGATTTCAAATATTATTTGAATTGAGACGGTTATTTCCAATTTTCATAAACATACTAAAGAATAGTTATTTATCAAAAAATTTATGATATTAACCAAATAATTAAAATACGTCTATTGTTGTGATAATAATGGAGTCCGCGCTTCTTAATTTCAATCGGTGAGTTAAAATGTTGTTAGTACATTGTTTTTGTATTTAAGACATGCGCGCTGTAGATTATCGATTTTCCTTCAACAACATGTTTGAAGGATGTAAATAAATCATAACTAGCAGTACTTTTACTGTGTTTATTTTTAGAAGTAATTGACCCAGTGAACTATTCATATTTAGTATTTATATTGCTTTAGTGTGCCTTGCGCGTCTGCTGCAGGTACGCCAAACGTAACACCTATTAAACCGCGTTTGGGAAGATTTGTGGATTTTTATTCTCCAGAGCATTTAAATATAACGCCTAAGCCTGTAAGTAGATCATAATATACAGCGTTAATAAGATTCTAGTCCATGCTTTGACGTAACTATGGCTTTTTTTAGAAACCGCGGTTTGTAACTGCAATAACAAATGAAAATCGAAGATTTTCTACACCTGAAAAATGTTTGGATATTGATAATAGATGCAGGTATGTTACAGTCCAGGAAATTAGTTGAATAAACAACAGATAATTATAAAGGATAAGATGAAAAATATATTCTCATAGACAAAGGATTCAAATGTCTTATAATTTTATATGTTAATATTTAAATTATATGGTGCTATTTTTAGGACCGTCAAAGCACAAAAGAAATATCAAAATGTTTGGAGAAATTGCTCATTTGAGGGCAATCAAAGTTTTCCAAGACTAAAACACCATATTAGATCCATAAAAATGGATTTGGAAACTCCAACAAAAGTTAAAACATCTGTTGATTTAGTTAGAGGTATTTCATTGCTTACTTTTTTCTGGTTTTCGTCATTTAATATTTTAATGAGAATATGATGCTGGAGGGATTATAAATAAAATAGTTTTTTTATTATAAAGCAATTAGATAAACCAAACTGTAGTTCTTATGTGTATGCTGTAAATTGTTTAGTTCACAACATTAAATATTGATTTAGTTGAAGTAACAAATCTAACAATGGGATTTTTTTAGTTGACGGGCCCAATGGCCTTCGTTTCAATACATCATTAGCGTCAGGAGATGTAACCAGCTCACCGGCACAATCTCAAACTGACCGGCTACAGCAAAATATAACTAATAAAGCCGTGTTTACAATTGAGCCTAATACATCAAAGGTCAGTGTTAAATCAGTTCAGTCAATGAATCAGGGACCTTAAATTTATGAAAGTATTTCTTTTATTAATATTTATGTTATATTAAATTTCAATTAAGTCTCTTACTAAATTCTTCAGATTAAATTGTCTTTTAAACTGCCTAATAGATTACTTACCTAATATATATACTTAGAAATATATGTGAAGCTTTAAATTAGAATAAAAAATAAATTTTCCCTTAATGGTAAAAGAGTTTACTGTCCAAAAATTTTTTTAGACAGAATTGTATAAGTATTTTTGTCATTGGATATATGTTTGTTACTTAAACATACCATAATGGCTGAATGGATTATGACTAAATTTATGCACTTAAATTGTTATCACAGAACAATGTTTTATTTAAATTTTGTCCCCAGATTCTTATAGTAAACAACAAGGCATGCTCACTTCTAGGCTATTCTTCTGGTGAACTCTGTGATCTGTGTTTTTCTGACCTACTACACAATAGGTCAAATCAAAAGAAGTTTAGTTTACATGCAGAAGATGGAGACACTTCTGAAGATGGTACAGCTGTGTTGCTAGGTGGTAAAGTGAGTAATTTTTATACTAAATATGTGTTTATAATGCAAATATGATCAGTTCTCTTCATAGGTTGGTTGATAAAAAGCTTTTAAACAACAAAAAAATATTTATATTATGTACTTCAGTTATAAAATACAATAAATTTATGTATTGGTAATTATTAACAATCAAGTCAAAAAAAAACATTTTATGAAGTATCACCATATAGAGATAATTATTTATTTTCAACCAAATATTTTGGATAAAGTACATATTACAATGCAATAAACTACATTACTAAACGTTTATGATACATATTTATGGCAGTAGTAGTAATATAGTATTATTAATCTCTTAAATATGCAAAATGTTTGCCCAGGTTGTGGAATTACTATCAAAAGATGGAACTGCATTACAAGTATCACTTTGGATCCGACAGTTGGATGCTGATGGCCCGTGTTTGGTTGTTGCAGAGCCCGTCAGTTGTAAAAATGTTTTGGTATGTATAAAAAAGTTAAAATTAATTGTTATCAAAATAACTGAGCGAACAGTACAGGTCTTTGAATATGATGCACAAGGTATTGTGTCATTCAAGTTTTAGTTGCCATAATGTCGGGGTCAATTTTTTATAATTCAACTTTATATTAGAGTTTTTAGTAATGAAGAAACTACACATTTATCGGTATTAAGTGCCATAATCCACCAATGGCGCATGAGGAATACATGTGTTCTCTGTCCATTTCACTAAAGTTTCTTCCACTAATAGATAATCAGCGAATTTTCAGCCATTAATCATTAATAAATTTTGTGCCTCCTAACATTTGTTCGCCGCGACTCAGTTCTTCAGGATATTTAGTATTCCATAAACCGCTATACCACAGTAGCAGTTCAAATTGTTTAGACAATGTTTTATTTGCAGGATATATATGAATAAGCGGGTAGAATATAATTTATGTTTTTTTAAAAGAATAGTAGTTAGTAGCCTGCCGTATAATAAAATAATATTACTTTCAGTTCACCATAGACGCAGACACAGGGACAATAATAAGTTGTGAAGGTGCTGACGCAGGACTTTTGTTCCAAGCAGAGTCGTGTGAGAAACTCGTGGGATTGCCTATACCGTCCCTCATTCCTTCAATACACTTGCCGCCTTATGACCTTGCTATACCTAAGGCATTGGCCAAACAGAAGGCTACCGGTAAAATATACTATACAAACTTAAATATAAGAAAAAGCTTTGGCGCTACTGCCTACAACCCTTGGTATTGGTCTGAGATTTCTGCATGATTCCTGGGGTTTTAATAGGCAAGTAGTTTATCAGCCTTGTGTCACTGTGTGTGTGTTTCTTTCATCGTACGAGCGCCTGTTAAATGCGCACATAGAAAAGTCCATTAGTGCACAGCCGGGGTCCGAACCTACGTCCTCAGGAATGAGGGTTGCATGTTCAAGCCACAAGGCCAACACTGCTCAGGCATCTTTGTTATTAATAATCATACTATTTTTTAGGTAGGACATTAGATGGATGTTCGTTTCCGCTTTGTCTTTGGATTTCTAAATCAGAAACTATGAAGCCCAAAGATCGACCTATATTTGAAGTTAATGTTAGGGTAAGTATATTTATTTATAAACAATTATGACGTCATACATAACTGTCATAAATACGTATTTCAAAAACGAACATAAAACACGGCAGTTTCGAAAAAAAAAAAATGTTTACTTAAGGTTTACCTAAGTTTTACTTTTATTATAAATAACAAGGGACAATTAACGTCAACATCCATTACTGTATAACGATGTTATAGTAATACACAGACTATCACATTGCAACGGATAACATCGATTTTCGTGGCGTCGCATCGTCCAATTCATAAAATGCAACAGCCTTAAGTGGTTGGGACATGTGCCACGAATGGCGGACGACAGAACGCCAAGGTCCTTACTGATTGTACAACCGTTTTGTGTGACATGAAAAAACCCGGTATACCGAGGCTGTGTAGGTAGGATGGAGCTGTCAAGAGCCTCAAAACAATAGGTGTTCAAAGTTGGACGCCAGGAGCACTAGATACTTGCGAAGACTAAGCTCATAATCAAACTCAAGATAACTTTATTCATATAACCAAGTACACTTATACGATCAACGTACGTCAAATTGATTGTAAATTTACATTTTACAACCAGTTCGCAAGTCAAGGGCGTAGATCGGGCAAGAAGAATTGACAAGAAGTTTTAATTCATACAAATTTGTTAGAACTTGACTAACTCAATCCCAAGGATTAGATTAGATTAAATAATAGTCAAATTACAATCGATTCAGATTTAAAACAAATCTCATTTAATAATGAGTTCTTGAATAATTTATTATCAAGGCTTATTTCTATACTCAAATTGTCTACAGTTTCACGCCTATTTAAGTAAGGTCGAATCCACAATCTATTCTTTTTCTGTTTCTTTTTTAAAACAATATAAGCTGCTGCGACAAGTGTGATTTCGTCAGCCATTGTTGCCGATTTGTGTAGCCCGTTTAGGAGTCTGAATCATGGGCCATACTATTGCAGATATATTTAACACATTGCCCAGCCATAGATTGCTCGGCCATCAGCTGCACTAAAATATTTTTGTAATAGCCGGGCAATAAGTTGCCAACAGTGCAGCCATCAATTGCAGCAAAACATGGCCCGTTTAGAAGCCCCATAATGAATTTATAAGTGTAGAAATCATAACTTCTTTTATAGGTTACATACAACGTAAGCGGACTTCTAGTGGTGGACGAGTCTGGAATAATAACGGCTTGCAACCAGCATTTTGCACAACTGACATTCGGAAAGTCGCTATCGGAGGTGATCGGACATCATATTGAAGATGTCATACAGAACTTTTGCAGGGAATGTGATTTGATCAAGGTTCAAGATACGAATAGGAATATGACCCTGTCGCCTGTGAACAATGATGATGGATCGGGTAGGTTACCTTTTGTAGTCTCATTAATGTATATCCTAGTATTTGAATAAGTAATGAGACCTACCCGCAAAAATTATGAGGGTAGACTTACACATTGAATTTCAATGTGTAATTGGGTTTATACGCTAAAAGTTTTAACAAAACAGCATTTTATTTATAAAATCGTTTCTTAATCTAATCTCTAATAAATCGTGCTAATTGAAATTATTGTGATTCGTTTTCGTTTTTCTATATATTTTTAATTGGTTTGTTTTGTTAATTGTATATGTTTAAATAATTGTATCTAGTTTTGCACTTATTGGGTTATTTAATTTAATTTTATACTTGTTATAGTGGTTGTCTGGAAGGGATCGCTCGAAAGCGATTAGACCGGCCTTTGTCCTCCTCACTAATTATTTTCAATGTACTGTATGTCTTGCAACGAAGTGTTAAATAAATAAAAACAATTTAGGAAATAAAAAATAAAATTTGGTTTTTAAATTTTATTAATATTAATAATTCTTAACAACCATATATGTATAACAATATATATTAATTGATTGATAAAACGAGTGAACCTGTATCATGAAATGTTTATTTTTTGTATTGCCCAATCCATCTTTTAGTTTCAGACACAGACGATGATTCATGTGGAGCATTTAATGGAAGCCAGAAATCCGCCTGCATGTCACTAAACGTACAGCCGTCACTTCTTTCTACCAATAGAGAAAAATCCTCCAGCGCTCTCTGCCTTGACAAGTCCAGCAGTTTAATCACACACACACCGACACCCACACAAGACATGGTCTCAAGCCTGAGTACCACAGAACAACGGAATGACACTTCAGCACTACCTGACGTCACTTCCGGCATGTCCGGAATTTCAATCGACGATGAGAACTTTTCACACTCGATTTCAAAATCACGATCGGAAAATATACTCCGCTCTGAGCATAACGGGAAATCGGGGAAGCCTTCGGAAAAATCTGACTCGATTTACTACACATCTCAGCATTCGCAGGAAGTTACGCCAACCGGAACATCTCCCAGAATAAGAAATGATCAATTAAGATTGTCGTTTGACACCAAAAAGAAGTCAGGAAAGGAAGACAGGAGCAGTATCTCTATTGACTTTTGTGACTCCAATGAAACTAGTGCGGACTTTTTGACGCCGATTAATGAGATGCCGCCATCTGGTTGTGAGATTGAAGAACTTCCGCGCCATAATGGAACCGAAAGCGTTGATAGCCTGAGTAATGATATCGATCTTGAGACGCAGACAGAATCAGCGCCAAGAAAGAAATTTGAAGGTATGTTTCGCCTTTCAGATATTTTGTACTAACTTTTTCATAGTAAAGTATTTTTTTTATCAAATATATAATGAATTAAATCTGATCGATAAGGTACAAAATCGGATGTTGCTACCTGTGTAATTTTGTTTACTTACTTTTTACAAACTTCTCTACTGGAAGAGAACTTGTCTTCTACTATGTTTCATTTTTGTTGCTTAAAAATCAACAATTCGGAGATATTTTACAAGAAGAACGATACTGCTCTTAAAATATTGAATATATCAATAAATTGGATATAAACAGGTTTTTTCATCTAATGAAGGTCAATATTATGAGATATATGAGAGATAATCGTACGAATTTTTAAAGAACCGAGATCAATAAAGACAAAACAATCATAAGTTATGTAAGAATAGTTTCGTTTCTGTTCCTTATAACATCAAATACTAAAACTGCTTAATCAAAATGTCAATTTATAAGCTTTACATAAATAATTCTATAATAATTTAAACAAGTAAATGCAAAGTAATATTTGTATGAAATGTTGCAGAGGAACCTCCCGGTACTCCGTGCGTTGTAAAGCGTGCGGTACGTAGTCACGTGACCACGTCTACGCCCACGCACTCGCGACACAACAGGCCCGAATATGAAACTGATTATAGACACAAGGATGGGACATATAGGGGCGTTGTATTGCACAAGGACGGTACTGAATTAGGTAAGAAACTGATTTGCTTTCATAAAAAGATTCATTATATTTTCTAAAAGATTAATGTTATTTCTAAATTCAAAATCATTCATATAGGTAACACAATGTACACTTGTGAACGTCAAAAAAGAAATTAACATTAAATGCTTCAAATTTTACATTTACTGCAAGTTCTCAAATCATGGATGTAGAACGGAAGAGAAGAACTGGCATTAAACTCTCCGACACTCTTATAATCGCCAAATTTTTTGTTTTAACGTTTGTAATGAGCTGCATCCATTACACCATGTTCCAGATGACATCTTAAGTAATAAATAATAGTAAAAAAAATTAAAAACAAAGATTAGTCCTCTATCAGAAGGAAGCATGGTGAAATAGGAGCACGCACTATATAAATTATATTATTTATTATAATTATATTATATTAATTATATTTTTTCTCCTATTTTATGAATTAAGTGTTTTTATTATATATATTTTGTAGTTTGATAGTTTGCGAGTTACGGAGGGAGAACAAATGATTGGATTTGCATTCCCTAATTGTCTCAAAATCTGATAAAAGCCAAAGGCTGATTGCATGAAATTATATGAAAATTAACTATATCGCCGTATTATTTGCTGACGAATAATTATTTTTCCAGGTGTAGTATACACAGTGTCAAGTCTGCAGTTGGCGAGTGGTCGCAGCGTTTGTTGCGTGTGGCTGGGCGTAAGAAGAGAAGATGCCCCACGACACGCTACTCTCGCCTCCAGTCTTAACTCTACGGCTGATAACTCGCTCGTTCTTGTACGTATACCTAATATCATTCATTCCTTTCCGAGCAGCTTGATCCCTTGGCGTTGCGTAGAGTCTACTGCATTTACAATGGAGAGATGTTCAGAGGAGTTGTTCGGATTAATTAAAGCAGCTGAACTTAATCATCGGATGTCGAAGCAGAATACGAAATTCCACCCGTATCACTTCGACGTCCGTCGTTCCGCTATGTAGAAGGAGCTGAAGTATTTCCAAACCAATTTGACTTAGCATCCTTCAAGAAAAGAGTGTACCAATTCCAATTAAGACCGGCTACACACTCGCGAGCCCTCTGGTATTGAGAGTCTCCATAGGCAGCGGTTTCACTTAACATCGGGTGAGCCTGTATTCCAGCCGCATGCCACCTAGTATTAGGTGCTATTTATATATAATAATTGATTTAATGTGTACGATTCCAAAATATATATAAATATTTTTAAATAATAAATATGTGAAATTAATAATGATAAATGAGGTGTAAGTTTTAAAATAATTAATAAAAAACAGAACACTAGAAGACAATAATGGTATACATAGATAAGATGGATCAAAATATGTGACTCCCATAGACAAATTGACGTCAGTTTATATTTAAGCCAAATTAACTTAGTGAAGCCTCCTTAAAGTTAGTTCTACCACAGGGCAACAAATCGGCAAGCAGTAGGCCGCACTCGATGTCTCTGATGAGCCAATGCGGTGAGGAACAAGTGGCCGGAGAGTACAGCAAACATTATGTTACACTCAAACAAATTGGTAAAGTTTATTATTGTATATTATTTAATTTATCTAATTGGATACTTTTGATTAAAGTACTATTTCGTATCATTAATTATGTTGTCATGTTAATTATCTTAGGATTGACAAATATACAGTTTAAGTTTTAATTTATCTAATTGGATACTTTTAATTAAAGTACTATTTTGTATCATTCTGTTAATTATCTTAGGATTGACATATATACAGTTTAAATTACGTTAAAATATAATAAGTATAAATTCGATAATAATATGATATTTTTGTTATTGTGTGTGTGTATTTATACTATGTGTTTATATGATTTGTTTTGTTCTAAACCTCTTTATGTATCATTAGGGTAAGTTTTATTATTTTTTTTAGGAAAATGACATTTTCCGTGTTTTTTTTAAATATCTTTAAAATATGGAAATATATTTTCTTTTAGATACTATATACAATTGTATTTTTCTGATATTTCATGCACACGATTAATGATATGGTAACATATCTGCAATGAGAAATGTATGTATCACTTATGCGTGTAACCTTAACCAAATATTACTGTGTGTTCGTATAATGCGGGTTCTACTGTTTCATACAACCATCTTGTTAACTTCACAGGTAAAGGTGCGTACGGCTGCGTCAAAATGGCGTATCGTAGATCAGATCGACTTCTAGCAGTTGCCAAATTCATACTTAAAGAAAAAGTGGGCGCTCAATTCTGGGTGGATGGACCAGATGGGAGGAAGGTTCCATTGGAGCTGAGTCTGCTTATGACCCTGAAACATCCTAATATAGTAAGTAGAAATATTAATAAAGTTTAATCATGGGTCGTTCCACAACTAAGCGTTTTTGCCATGCACCACGGAACTAGCTGAAAAAAAATTTGAATCAGTTAAATTTAACAAAATATAGTATGATTAATGATAACAAAACAATAATTTCTTTTGCACAGTAATTTAAGTCAACGATTATCTAGTTGATAAAAGGGCCTGGGACTAGTGCTAGACAGGCTACTTCTAATTAATTTGCGATATTTGTTTTAAATAAGTGTTGTTTGATGATTTGCTGTTTTAAAAGAGTACCGAGAGTTTTTTACGCCGGTATTTTTCTCTCGGCCTACACCTATGCCTAGAAATTCAAATTTAATGACGTAGAATAAGTGATACCTGTATCTTATGTTCCATAATAAACATTTTTTTTTAAATACAATTATAAAATACGTCATTATAGTTACCAACGTCATTGGAAAGCCACCTTTAATATTAAAAATCTAAAATTGGAAGTGTAATTTTTTTGTTGTAACATTTATGTTTACTGTAAAACAATGAACTTGGCGATTAAAAAGTGTGGCGGATTGTTATTGCCAATTCTTCTCTTCCGTTCTACGCCCTTGATTTGAGAACAGGCAGTAAATGTAAAATTAGAAGCATTTAATGTATATTTTGATGTTCATAAGTGTACATTTTGTTAACTATATGTATATTTTGATGTTCATAAGTGTACATTTTGTTAACTATATGTATATTTTGATGTTCATAAGTGTACATTTTGTTACCTATATGAATAAATGATTTTTGAATTATGAATTTTACCATAATTGTCTGTGGCGAACAATAATAACACTCCTCTTTTCCACCGCGTCGGTGATTTTACCGACGCGGTTTTATTTTTTAGAAAAGATACCTTGTAACATATACTGTGAACAATATTAATGATGTGGTTAACTTTAATAAATTAAGCTCTAATAAGAATATTCTTTAAAGAATCGTGTTGCTTAACTAAACTGTTATTATATTCTTTTTTAGGTAAGCGTAATAGATATGTACGAGAACGATAAATACTTTCAAATGGTGATGGAGAAACATGGAGCTGGTATGGACTTATTTGAGTTCATCGAGAGAAGACCAAGACTTGATGAGCCGCTGCTGTCCTATATCTTTCGACAGGTATTCCATTAAGTTCTAGCATTGTTTAGTAATAATAATATAAAAGTTTTAAACATTATGATGGTATATGAAATATACATTACATTGCCTCAACATAATTTATATATTTTTTAATGTTTGACTACTAATCTATGCTGATGAATGAGCAGTGTTGGCCTAGTGGCTTCAGCGTACGACTGTCATCCCTGAGGTTGTAGGTTTGATCACCAGCTTTTAAGAAAAACGCATAGAATGTGCCGCATCTAACATTCACTGGAACGGTGAGGGAAAACGTGAGGAAACCGGCTTTTCTTAGACTCATAAATCCAACGGCGTGAGTCAGGCACAAGAGGCTACTTGCCTATTAGATTGACAAATGGTCATGAAACAGATTTAAAAAATCTGAGTCCCAGACCTAAAAAGGTATCGCCCCTTAACTACATACTTTTAAACTTTCAGATCGGCCAAGCAGTAGAATACCTACATTCATTAAACATACTACACCGAGATATAAAAGACGAGAACGTGATCATAGACAACAAGTTCCATGTGAAGCTCATAGACTTCGGCTCAGCAACATTCATGAGCAAAGACACTCTATTCTCTACGTTCTATGGCACCACAGAGTATTGTAGCCCGGAGGTGTTAGCTGGGAATAAGTATGTATTAATTGATTGTTTAAAACTTATATGCATTTTAGGACATACTATAGGGATGAAATACACCTTAACCAGAGAAAGAAATAAAATAAAATATTGGTTGTTTGTAAAGTAGGTTTACGATCGAGATGTTTACGTGATAACGTCTTATTGGTGATATAAGTTTTTGGGAAGTAAGGAATTAATGAAGATAACAATTTTTTCAAATTTTAAATTACATCTATCGTTTTATTCACACTTTTGATGATAAATTTCGGGTGTAAAATGACAAGTTTACTTATTCGACTATGATATACATTTTTCTTACAAAACTTAACCGCACGAGAAAATCTCCATTCGTTTGTATGCCGCTAGAGTGAGATGAGACGGGAGATCGGTCCGTCTCTCTCTCGTTATACCTGCGATCGCGCTCGTGAGGTTTTGGTGTGACACAAGTTTCTGAACATGTCACCCGACTATGTATGCCGCTAGAGTGAGATGAGACGGGAGATCAGTCCGTCTCTCTCTCATTTTAAAGACATAACGTCAAAAATGAAGGACAATCATATAGCCTGGACAAAATCAAATTGGTTGCTGATTTTTTGCTGTAACATATTTTTGTTATTATTATTTTTTTTTTAAATTTATAATGCTACAAATGTAATTATTATTATTTTTTTTTTTGTATCTCACACACTGTTTTGTTGTGTTTTTTTAATATTTTTATTACTCTTTTATGTTAATATTCTACGGTTTCGATATTTGTAAATATGTGAGGAACATGTATACTAACTTTTTTAGTATAGTAGTTTATTCTAAGAGTACATTGTCTTCACATATTTAACAAATGTAACAAAATATTGTAAACCTATTTTAAAAGAGTAAGTGTGGAGTTTCTTGCCCATTCTTCTCCACACGAAACTACCTTTTGGAAGGGGCAACTAGAATCTTCTTTATATTTTTTTTTTGACGTTCAAAAGTGCCATTTTAGATGGTCTAATTGAAATAAATGATTTGACTTTGAAATTGCTACTGCACATTAACCTTTAGTAACACGGCTTTACAATTTGAGAAGAAGAAAATTTTAGGTGTATTTTTGCAATTTTTAAAAGTTTTCTTTCCATAGAAACCATCCTTAGAGGTTAAAGAATAATAATAAAAAAATACTCGATTAGTCCAGCCGTCTTCGTGTTTTGTGCGTTTTTTTATTTCTATATATACACAGTTACATTTTTATTTACATATTTAAAAAAAATGCCTTGCCATGCGAAGTTGGGACAGGCCTCTAGTAAATAATAGAATTCGGGGTCTTTATATACATCTATCATCCGTAGAAGTATTGGCATAGTGACTTAGCGTACAATCAAAGAAAACATCGTGAGAAAACTGTCGTGCCTTAGATTCAAGAAGTTGGCGTATGTCAGGCACATATGACTGATTACCTACTTGCCTGACATTATAAAATACATCATATTAGAAAAACATCTGCATCTTCTACCACATTTACCATGGAGAGTGTTCGGATTAATACCTGCAGCTGAGTTTCATCATCTGACGTCGAGGCAGAATACGAAATTCCACCCTTATCACCTCGACGACTGAGCGTTTTTCAAGGCAATTTTTGCCGCGCATCACCACTACGGAACCAGCTGCCCACTGAAGTATTTCCGAACCAATTCGACTTAGGGTCCTTCAAGAAAAGTGTCCATGGCCCCGCCGCCCATCACTTAACATCAGATGAGCCTCCTGCCCGTTTGCCTCTGTTCTATAAAAAAAATAAACGATCGCGAACTAAATACAGAAATCGGAGGGCTAGACGTTAATCGCCACTTTTATATGTTTTGCAGGTATGCAGGCCCCGAGTTGGAGATGTGGTCAATGGGAATAACTTTATACGTATTGACGTTCTTCGTTAACCCCTTCTCTGACATCGAGGACACCATACAGGGACCATTATCATTCCCACAAATTGTATCTGATGGTAACGACTGATCGCGCTTTTTTATCAAACGCTTCATTTCAGTTATACAGAGATGGAGGATTTAACGGCTGTTACAAACACGCATACACACCACACTTACGCACAAACACACACCCATGTATACGCACAAACGCACACAATACACGTTTTTATTGTCATATAAGTTACGGAAGGGGACCTCTGGCACAAGTAATTTGTATTTAGTTAAAATGGGCCCCACTGTTTATAATTATATTATCTACGAGAATAAAATAAACTTTTTTTAATTTTCCTATGACGTCATTTTCTCCATGACGATAGTGAAATGAAATTTAAAAGTTCTTACATTTTAAATTATAATGGCCGATCCTCTAACTATACAAATCTAAGTTCAAGTTCGTTGACAGATCTGGAACACCTGCTCAGATGGATGCTGTGCAAGGAGCCATCTCAGCGCTGCACAGTAGCACAGTTGATGTCTCACGCCTGGATCAGACAACCAGTCAATATCTCGCATTATATCTTCCATGAAATCATAGACTGTGGTAAGTTTACTAATTGAAGTATATGGCGCTGTAATAAGTAGCTAGAAATCGAACACTTTGTTCTTTTTTATATTGTTTCGTATTTCTTAACATTTTTCAACTAACACATAGATTATATGCAATATTTCCAATATCTATTGCACGTGCTATGTTAGATGTCTAGTCATTCTAATAAAAGCCAAAACAGTTCAGTTTTTTATCGGCTTTTCTGTGTGTGTTTACGCTGTGTTAACAAAGGATTAGTGGTTTAAATGTAGCCTGGACTGATTTGGTTTTGATAAATAAAGGGGGGTCTATAATGCTACTAAAATTGAAAAAATTATGATTATTTGCTATAATTTAGAGCATTTTGTAAACATTTCCTTGTATTTAGATAAGTTCCAGTGTAGTAGCTAGATGTTATTTCAGATCGTCACGAGGCGAACCCAGAGATGTATTTCAGCGGAAGTTTGTCGCCTCGTAGCGGGTCCCCTGTATCTTTAGCTCTGGATCCGCTTGTAAAAGGTAAAATTATTAAAAAAAAACTGAAAATATTATAACAGTGCTATTTTTGGAACGAAGTTCCTTATCGCGCGTTGTGAAAGGGGGCTAGAAGGAAAAATTCTTACGTAAAGTTGTCACCACACTTTTTTGCTATTTGCTATTGTAATACACCGGTTCTCGTCCGATAACCGAAGTTAAGCAACGTCGGGCGAGGTTAGTACTTAGATGGGTGACCGCCTGGGAACACCTCGTGATGTTGCTTTTTTTCGTAGCGATAAGAATTGAATTTTTTTTTGGAATCACTTACTTAAATTAGTCGTAGTAAACGTACACCAGAATCCCTGTACAATAATAATTGCGAGGTCCCTAGTTTCCTTCCAAAATACAATACCTTTAAAAAATATTGATTATAATAAATAAAAAATAATGTGTCATGAAATTCTGCGAATTCAAACATTTGTGAACTAATATCACAACGAAAACAGCTTATACAAGGAGATGAACCAGATGCGACTGAATTAAAACATCTGAACCACGAAATACAAAATATGCTTATTAATTGTGCCACTTAATTTATATTTTGGTTATTTTACTATTTAATCGCTGCGTAGCACAACGACATCCTACTTCTTCCTCTTTTAGATTCCTGATCTCTTAAAACTTTATCAGGCGCTGAAATATAAGATTGTCGAGAAAATCTATCATACTGTTATGATACCAATTAACATATAAATTAATCGAAAGGTACTTCGTTCCATCCGGGTGTCCCTTGACACCTCTCAAGTTTTTTTTTGTCTTAATGCTTTTTGATACACACAAAAAACAAAAGAATGTATCAAATATGTCCGAAACTTAACAAGAACTGTGTTATTGTAGTTCAAACAATTTGTATGACTCAAAACTTGGCGAATAAAAAGAGTGGCGGAGAGTTTCTTGCCAGTTCTTCTTGCCCGCTCTACGCCCTTGACTAAGGAACTGGTTGTAAATGTAAATTTAGAATCAATTTAATATCTTTTCTGTTTTACTTATTTTAAAGCAGTTATTCGGAGTTTGTAAAGTTCTACCAGATAGCATAATTAACCTTATAAATATTAATGCATTATTTTAAATAATATTTCAGAACGCTCAAATCCATCAGAAGTTGCCGCGCGATCGGAGAGTAAGAACATCTCAAAAGACGAGCGAAAACGACACGACCCACATTCTGAAAACTACAGTCTGCGTTCTTCTGCTGATGTAAGTTTTATTTTCCTTTCCTAAGAATTATTTTTCGAATCTTTATCATAATTAACTTTAATTGTTCTAAATTTCAAATGCGTACGTCATAGATAAATATATTATGCACTAGCAGACCAGGCGTACTTCTTACAGCAACCACCATTCATCAAAAGCGAGAGTCCAAGTATTACGTAACGAATATTGGAGGGGGGTCGTCCTTTTGTAAAGCGTTACGATGCGGGGCGGGGATTGAATACTCGTTATTAATATTATATTCGACTTTCCAGTACTTTCCACCACATAATGGTAACTTTTAGGTATAAAGAGTCACTAGGTGGTCACGAAACGTTTTACTATAGTTGGTTACAGTACTGTAGGGTACAGAAAAACGTTACGGCGCGTTACACGTAGCCGGCCAATCTCCAAAAATTGCGTTACGTAATACTTGAACGCTCCCTAAACAAAAAGCGTATAATGCAACATTTGTCTATGACGTTGGAAAAATAACGAAGCAAATGTAAAACTGTTGTCTTTGGTTATTGTTTACATATCAATTTAAGTTGTTTCTAGGAGAATCGTTTCGATATTTTAATAGCTAATAGCTGCTAAGTGTAAAGACGAATCCGATAATATAAATCAGCCGTTTTTGAGTACATACATAGAGATTAATACATAGTGTAATTAACCCAACATCTTTTATGTTTATTTATATATATATATACAGTACATTTTTTAGGTTTTTTACAAGTAGAAATTAATTACATTTTGTCTTACAGATCCTCGACATATCCTCGAAACCAGTATCAGAAGCGGCTTTAACCGATATAAGTTCAGACGCAACGGGTCACGCGGCCTGTGACATAGACTATGACTGCGAACACTACGATTGTGACAGTTGGGATGAATGTGAACCTGACAGTTTTTCATAAACTTCAAGACATAATGCTGAACATTGTCATACTGACGCTGTGGTTTTGGAGAGATTTATTCTTCAAAGATTTTTTAGGGTGTACCTTAAAGTAATAATCTAAAGAGGTCTGTGGTTTGACAACTGACAGATAAAGATCTGTCATCGCGGGCTCGTTCTAATCTTAAACTAGTTTATTGTCAGTGTTAACCGTAAGATGTTTCTACAAATCTATTATCCAGCCGTGACATAATACGGACTTCACAAAGCTTGGCGCTGTATTGAAAATATTATTAATCCTTCAAGATTTCTATATCTTATAGAGAAACTATAAACACTTGTCCAAAAAATCGGCTTACTCATTTAGCAAGGTTATTCACCAAATATCTGTAACGACATCCAAGCAACACTTAACACTAGAAAAAACTTCGCACTTAATATAAGAAATCGTTTCTGGCAAACGTGATCTATGTGATATAATTTATGATTAAATAATTGTGAATACAACAAGTAAATATTTTTTAAGTATATGTAGCTCTGTAGCTGGTAGCTTATTCTCGATCTTTAATAAAAAATGATCTCAAGATTACACGATTAGAAAGCCATATGACTTAATATATGACGCTATATTTGACATATTTAGAAAATCTACAATTTTTACACTTTTTAACAAGAAAATCCTAGACTTGGAATTGAATTAATTCACAGTGACGGTAGTTAAAATAATTGCGATCTTATGAATGTTATAAATGGTAATATGATGGACATAAAGGATTACTCTTACACGTAGGATTTTTGTTTAAATTATTTTACACTTTAAACGTCTCTCAATTTTAATCTTGCTTAAAATTATGTAAAAAGCCTTCGCGCTCAAGTAAAAATGTAATCTACAAATCTCGAGTCGAAGTTACGTTCTAGTCAGAGAGAATGGCGTGAAATTTTTTAAGTTATTCGTGTACGTGTCTGGTATACGTTTGTCTTACGTGCAGGTACTTGTAATCTACGTACAGCTTGCAAATACATTGGCATTGAAATGTTCTATCCTATGTGTACGACTCGTTATCATTACGATTTGTATTTTTTATAACCTGGGCGTAAGAAAGAGCTAACGTTTATTCAGTGGTAATTGAAATGAAAATGCACCATTAGTTGGTAGAATATTTCATCTTATGATAATTAGGCATTCAGTATTAAGACAATAGTATTTTCCTATTAGAGTAGAATAAAAGAACCAAATTTTTGATGTAGATCGGTGTTAATACTACGGGTAGATGGCATATCGGTGTTTTTTAAATTTAGCATTATTTATCAAATGCCAAATTTTCAAAGTTGACATTTGACAGTTGTCGAGAATTACAATTTAAACATTTTATATACGCCAAATTATATTGTAAAAAATTATGTATATTTTTTTATAATTTATTGTGTAAATTATAATTCAGACTAAGTTAATTGACGGCAAATTTATTGATTTGGTACATTATAATAATGCTATGTGTTTAATGTCAGTGACCAAATCATGGTATATGTAGTTATTTCCGTTTAAATTATACAAGTTTGTTAAATAATCAATTATTGGACACTTTAAAACACCTTTAATGAGAGACTTTATACGCTAAGAAAATCTGCATTTATCACAACAGCTGTCAAAATTGTATGATGGACAAGCATTTGACAGATGGAAAAGTTAAATATAAATAGACTGACTTAACTTGCTCAGATATTTAAAGAGTTACGTCCGAACTTTGTAAAGTATTAATTACTCCTATATAATATTTTGACTTGGAAAAAAAAAGTTGTTTATGTTTTAAGTGCGTTCTGGCAGTTTGTGAGTAATTTTATTAATAGTTTGAGGAACGTGGTACGGTTTTAAAGTTACATCATATAGTTGTAAACAGCAAAACGCAGACAGCTTTACATGACACGTAGCAAAACAAACGTCTAAATGGCCCAGTCCAAATACTTAAACATGTTTATAATTTTTTTTAATTTGTAATTATTGTTTAATTTCTGTATATTTTGTAATCAAAATTGAGTCCGTTATTTGACTAGTGCCTTACGACGGACGGCGGGTTATGTTGCTCGTAGTAGGTCCTTACTAAGGTTAATAAATAATTTTGTAATATTTATTGTTTTTTTTCATTAAAGTATATTGAATGTGTCTTATCATATACATCCCTATTTCATTATTTCAGAAGGGCCCATGGTTTCTTTCACCCTAACATGCAGAATTTTTTACTAAGTGTACATATGTTTAAATACACGCGATTTTTTGTTACCAGTAGGTATATGGCCGTATGAATGCTTTTAATCTAATATAATAGTAAGCTTGAATTTTTGTAGAAAATTAAGTTTGCGAAATATGGTCAGACTAAACAGAAACAGATGAGTCGTTCGAATAAAATTATTGATGAAAACTATCTAAATAATGTTGGGTAGACTGGGTACGGTTGAAACGATTTTGCTAATGTCGTCTGTTGCATCGGAACGATTTGTACAAGCGATGACAGAAATGTATTAAATTAACCATACCAATGAGCAATGTTATTTGAGATCATTATATTGAATTTTATGTGTAAAGCCAGATTTAAAAAAAAAATTGTTTCAACCGTCCCCACGTCAGAGTCTGTTCAACCGTACCCAGTATACCCAATACTAAATGGGGTTGTTCGACTGGGTTGAATGATACTATGACTATTTTTAGGAGACTAAAGCATATTTACTGTGCTAAATGAACAAAACATCGAGCTTGAACAGAGGTATTATTATGCCTACGGACATAGTATAGCTGTATTGATATTTTGTCTATCAGTCAATCAACTGTACTTGAAAAAAGTAAACGGTACTTAAATTAACAATTTGTTTTAAAGGATTTTATTGTTTGATATAGATAAACTCAAGAATAATGTTTAGTCGATTACATTGCTAGTTTCTAACTCGACAATCTAGCTCAGTTATAAATTAAAATAAAAGAGCAATTATTCTATAGTCTATTCTGAGTATGATCTTTTTATTCTGTGATTTCGATTATACGTAATCTGCATTTTGCATAAACAGAAATGTCAACAGTGTCAAATTGTATGTCGGTGCTGCGGTTTTTTGCTAATCATCGCCGATTTTCTGCAAATCTTACGGTGTTTACAATAAAACAAAGTCCTTTTTATAGCACAGTGAACAATTCCAATATAACTTCGTTATCTGGAAAATTATTGGTAAGGTTATATTTACTTCGTATTTTCGACATTGTTTTTTCATTATGTATTCTCTTAATACATTAAGCCTAACCGGATTTTAATCGAATAGGCGGTACAAATGTACCTACAAAATTAATAGCGTCCAGTTAGAGTTTGAAATTGGAATGGGCTAGCTTTAACCAATACCGATGGATATTGGTAATATCTTAAGAAAATACTAGTGCTTGCTCTGCAAATTACAGCGATAAAATATGTAAAGACGGCACAGGTGCAAAATCGTTTTTTTCTTTAAATGCATATAATTTATAGCAAAATATTGAATATACAGTATACTCACAGCATTGCCCTACAAATTTAACACTAAAATGATGTTTAAGTAATTACAAATAAATTAATTATCACCATAAAACTTCTATCAGTATTAGTCTTATCTATCACATTCTCTTATATCTTTACTTTACAACATTTTATATATCTAATTTTGTATATATTATATTAGTTAAATGTAAATTATTGTGATATTTATAAACAAAGTCTATTATATGTATATAATGTGTGTTAAATGTATTTAATTTTATCTTCATTCATCATTAAAATTTTCATTAGTGACTGTTCAAACCAGCCAGTCACTGACAGCCTTGTGGTGTCTTGGTTTTCTGGTGTGTTTAGTGATAGTAATTTATCTAGCAATCCAACTATTTATAAAAAAAATTAAACACACTATTAGATTTTAGAATAGGGTCCTTATTAGTGATTATGAATATTGATGTTGATAAAAATTTGTTATAAGTTACATAATTTTAGTGGATTTTTTTATGTACCATAATGGTACTTTGTGTGGGAATGATTTTATTTATATAACTTTTTTGTGTGTATTTTGTCCAATAAATCTGCTCGATTAAACAACATTTAAAAAAGTATTTTAAGAATCTACTTATATTTATTGAAATATATACAGGTGTCCCATAATTTTGCCTACTTACTTGCCCACCCTATATGCCAATTTGAATTTTAATGATGGTGATGACATTCATGCAACATCTATTAGATTAAAAAACCAGTGGTGCTACTACCCTTCTTGGCTTCAGATTTCTGTATAATTTTTATTTGTTAAGTAAATGTTTTGCCTGTTTAATACAATATGCTGTCTCATGCATCTGCTTACAATATTTTTCTTCATCTGATGAGAGACGATGTTGTGTTTGTACACAGTGATACAAAATTCTATTGGTGCTTAGATTTAATTCAAACACCTAGCCACTGAACTAACACTACATTATACTGGGCTACATAAACACATACATTAATTTACTGTTTATAATGCAACAGCCATTCTCTATAAGGAAGAAAACCATACTTATAGACATCAACAACATACTTAAGTGTAATTGTTTTTATAATCAGCTTACAAAACTAAACTTTTGAGGTGTTGAAATTTTTAAGAAAGACACCTGAGGTCATAAACAGCCGTAATTGTTTTTATAATCAGCTTACAAAACTAAACTTTTGAGGTGTCGAAATTTTTAAGAAAGACACCTGAGGTCATAAACAGCCGTCTCGCCTTTGTTAATGTTAATTGCATTAACACTTGCCATTGTTCTTAGATTACATTGCCCATAGGAAATTTTGGTTGCAGTTACTAAACGCACCACCGTCACCTTAGAAACTGTCAAGATGGCCAGTAAAAGAAACGCGTTATGTGTCTTGAATAATTTCCCTATTGATATTATTAAAATTAGATATTATTGTAATTGGTTAAATTTGTTCTTTTTTCTATTCAGTCCTTATACCGAAAACTCTATAACAACAAAAGAAAATGCTTGGTCCCATTCGTTATAAAGAGTTTACAGTGTTATTATATAAAATTGTAACATGTTTTTTAATTTTTCTTTCATCAACTTAATTCCAGTATCTCTGTATAACTTAAGTTATCCAACTAAGAACTAAAATCACCTTTACAGAACATTTACTCTTTAACTCACTGACCTTTTCATACATAGTTACTGGCCATTAAGACCTTTTTCAATTGTCACTTATGTTTATATTTGGCGCATGTCAAAAGATCGCGCTTTTCACCGTTCTTGAGCGTTGTTTTGAATATAAAGTACGGTTTCAGTACCGTATCGGCCAGTTAGTGGTCACCACTTGTTAGTAATGCGTGCCGAATATGTTCTATCAGTGTTTGCGTTTTTACAGTGCGCTCGCGCATCGTCAACCACACAGAACATGAGTTTTGTCTACCCGGAAGTGAGAAGGGATGAGACAGTGGTTGATGACTATCATGGAACTAAGGTATTTTACTTCGTTTTCTTATTTTATTAAACACTTTAGGTCGGGAATTCCCCATGAATCTTCGGATAAATTTACACATTTTAAACGTTAAATTTCGTTATAATTTCCAATAGCACACTGAGTCGATTCTCAAAATAACAATGTAATTAACTATAATATATTATATTGTAAAGTTATATTACTCCTTTATTTAATTCACCAATATTAATAGTACATTAATTAACCATAGATAGTGTTAAAGAAGCTCTATCACGTCTTCTAAAACAATAAAACAAAGCACGTAACAAGTATACGATATTTTAGTTTGTATGTAATGTATGACCAGTACAATAGGTACGTATTAAACGATACAGTACTATCAATTAGGGCTTAGCTAATTAGATCTCAGCGGGTCACTTGTATCGCGTCTCTCTGAGGTCGTGTTTATATTTTGTAATCTTAAAAAAATGTTTTTGCCAAACTAGAACAGATCTTTGATTAAACTGGTTCAAACGATTTTAATTCGATATCGATCAAATGAGATACAATATTAACAGTGGCCTGTTTTACTGTCAAATCTGTTAGCCCTGAAGGCTGGAGTGTAATTTCAATACCTCAGATAGTTGATATGGTAGGCGAAGAATAATAAATTACTTTGTATGAGCCACTTCTGAAAGCAACTTTCATTCAACGCAAATGTTCCAGGAAATAATCCTGATGAAAGTTACTAGCTTGTTAAAATTGTCAGTGAAAGCGGTCACTTCTATGTCATTTGAACAAAATTATTATCACTTATACAACATATAAATAAAGAATCAATGACAAACTTGACAACTTAAGACGTGCTCGGTGATTAAGTCACGTTCCAATTTACCGCAAGGTAAAATCTCTAGGAAAATTGTGTATTGCCGACACGAAATGCCTTAAATGGAATATCAATCTTGCTCTAACTTACACCATTGTACATACTTGTAATTCTTCTAATATAAGTACGCGTTACATTATAAACTAGACGTGAATGTGATTTAATCTATGATGTCTATATTTTATATACGATGATTATTTTATAAAGTTGAATTTTGAGGTGTTAGGTAAAACATTAACTAGCCAGTAGTAGATAGGACAAAAATTTTTGAAACATTAAGGTTCATACTTGGAGAGCATACAAGCTTTCTATCTTAAATATCTGAGGCAATACAATATGGTATGCCGTTGTACCATACAATTATTGGAAAATTAAACCTTACGTGCGTGATACGATTGAAATGCTATTGACCAATCACAAACGAACGAAACGAACACCGTTTTCATTACCTATGCCCGTTTCATAGCATCAACAGATGAATAAAAAGATGTCAGATTGACACTTACAATATGGGGCCTGATATAAATGATTGAATTTATAGATAATAGACCCCTACCGTTGGCTGGAAGACCCCGACTCGGATGACACAAAAGCATTTATAGAGGCTGAAAATAATATAACCCGCCCGTTCCTGGATTCGTGTCCAGTGAAAAAAGATATTAACGAACGGCTAACAGAGCTATGGAACTACCCCAAATATTCGTGCCCTTTTAGAAGAGGGGATCGGTACTTTTTCTATAAAAATACAGGACTTCAAAATCAGAAGTAAGTTCACTAATGATATAGTCATATGTAGGCTCTGAAGTAGTTACATATGTGTGGTTATCGATTTCTTTGCTTATTGATATCCCACTTTTAGTTTTTAATTTGTTTTATTTAATATTTATAACAGTAGCGAGGTTCTTTCCGAATTTTCGTAGTACCTTCGTACAAATAGCATTAGTAATTAAGCGCAAACATTGCAAATATATTTCATTTCAGTAGAAATTATTTGTAAAAATATCTATGTATTTAAAATTTCGTGTTACTGTGAAAAACGTCTGAATCTGAATACTATTACACATATGTAATAATATTCTAAATATATAATATATCTAAATATATTTATATTTTTCAGTGTCCTATACGTACAAGATAGCCTAGATGGTGAAGCTAGGGTATTCCTGGATCCCAATAAACTATCTGAGGATGGTACAGTGGCATTATCTGGTAGTCGTTTCACGGAAGATGGCAACACTTTCGCGTACGGTCTATCGGCTAGTGGCTCTGATTGGATAACGATACATATTAAGGATGTTGCTACAGGTAATTATGATATGTATTTGGAACTTAGAAGGACTTCGATTCCCGAGTAATAATATTATTTTTATATTTCGTATAAATACAGCTGCCATAAGGTATACAACAAAAACAATTATATTAAACATATATCCAAAGATGAAATACATAATATATACAAAAAGGTAAAATCAAATATTTACGATAGGAAAACATCACAAAAAATTGTTAAATACGTAATACTAAATTACACCAACATCATCTTGATGGTTGGAGGTCTTCAACAAGGAATTTTCTTTTGCGAACTAGCGAACTGTGGAATCGACTCCCGGTGGGGGTCTTCCCTCAGAGATACGACCTCGCAATGTTGAAAAATCGAGTGTACTCCTTCCTCAAAGGCCGGCAACGCACCCACTAAAAATGACTGCCCTTTTTAGAAGTCCCGCAAGCTTGTTTGCCCCCCTATTATATTTAAAAAAAAAAACCTATTGCGGGCTGTGTTGCGTGATGGTGTGAAAGTGATGGTGATTTAGCGTTCTGTGTGTTCTTAATACTCCTTTTATTCATAATTCATAATTGTTTCGAAAAACAAGTACATATTTTCTAAAGTGCCAACAATTCATGACTTACGCTATTTTATCTAAAGAGCTGTGAACTCTTTAACAGCGTAAACACAATAACAAGAAGTTCCATGTTTATCAATAACTTCCTTATTTATATATTTTTTTTAATAATTTATAATCACGAGATTCTAATTACGATGTACCATATGTACGTATTAAGTTGGGCAAATAACAAGCCTACCCTGTAAATTAAATATCGATTCAAGTTGTCGTACTACGTAATTCCAAGTTGCGACATCATCGCTAAAGATGATTGCATTAGATAATTATTGGAAACGACTTCGTAATTTTTTTTATCTAGTATAAAAAATTTCGTGTCATAATGTTCGTTCTCAAACTCCTCCGAAACTGCTCGACCGATTCTTATGAAATTTTTATGCATATTCAGTCAGTATGATACTCGGCTACTATCTATTTTTTAAACCCCTAAGTGACAAGGGGTGGCCACCCCAAAAAAAAAGGTTTTTAATTTTTTTATGATACAGCATACAACCCCTATTTTTATTATTGTAGATAGTTATTTTTATTTAACTAAAAATTTTTTTCCTAGAAATAATAACATGGCAAAACAAACGTCTGCCGGGTCAGCTAGTTTATTTATATATTCACTTTTCCCGAACGCTTAGGAGGAGACCACAGATCTCCTTGCTACGGAAATACCTCTTTCGATGCACCCACTTTCATGACTTTCTATCATGCTCGTTGGTTATCGGTATTTTTAACTTGTCCCTTCTCTAGTACCTCGTGGATTTGGTCCAGGTATGTCCGACAAGGCCTATCCATCCCGCCTTCATCGGCCTTGTATATCCTACTTTTATTTGCTTATCATTCGTCCGTTCTACATGGCCAAAATTACGTCCTCTTTCTGGAGTCTTGATATTATATTCAATCATTTGGTACCGGTTTGGCAGAACACCGCTTCTGTACCTACCTTAACTAATTTAATTGTTCTACTGATTTGATGATTAATATGCGTGAAGAAAACGCAGAGCGCTCTAATAAAATCAACTCTCACTTAATAAATTTATATAATTTTAGAACTGATAACGGGTTTTGCTTACGTCAATCGTATTTATTGTATGAAGGTCTGTGGCCATAATTTTATCTATTGAAATATTATCTTAACGAGTTATAGTCTAGGCATGTACCTTGCACAGTTTTTCCGTTCCTGGGTCATAGGTATGAAAAATAAGAAATCAACTACTTCTAAATAAATGATTGAGTTGTGATCGATAAAATCATCGTGTTTGACTCGATTTAGAAAATTGATTCGCTTGTATTATATATGTTCTAGCGGACCGGACAGACGTTGTCCTGCATGATATTTCAAGCGATTAGTTTATTAAACAAAGTTTGAAAGTTCCGACTGCAGCGCCACCTGCCGGGTTGATTTGTAAATCTAAACCATTCCCAGATTCCCTTGAACACACACAAAAAATTTCATCAAAATCGGTCCAGTCGTTTGAGAGAAGTTCAGTGACATACACACTCACAGAAGAATTATATATGAAGATTATACCTAAGCGAGAAGAAATGCCTTAGCTTTTCGAAGAAGTCGATATGTACCAGCCGACGTTGTGGCTATTACAGTATATTTAAAAAGATTTATTTAAAGACTAACGTAGTCTTGTTATCTCACTTGTGTTATTATCGGAACAGGAATCAATGTTATCAAAACTGTGCTAAAAATAGTTATCTCTTTGTGTATATCTGAGAGCAGTGATGGCCTAGTGGCTTCAGCGTTCGACTCTCATACCAGAGGTCGTAAGTTCGATCCCCGGCTGTGCACCAATGGACTTTTTTTCTATGCATTTAGCATTCGTACGGTGAAGGAAAACATTGTGAGGAAACCGATACTTTTTTGTTTATATCTGGGATACTGAAATTGTTATTTAAAAAAGATTAGTTGAAAATTGTAAACAAGAGACAAACCAAATTTTCAATACCGTTGGTAATATTAATTAAATGTTTTTAGTATAAGATATAGAAATAAATTTAATGCCTCATAAACAACCGCACCAAACAATATTTAATTTTACAATTCTATAATTGTGAAGTATGGGAAGCTGTTGTACAAAGGCCAGTTTTTTTTTAATTTTGATAAGAAATGGTCCTAGCACTTAGTGACCACGAATAGATCACTTAACTACGTAATTCATACAACTCTGTTTATTTAAGCGGACCGTTAGGATAATTTAATTATAGATAATATATATGTTATATATATTTCTTCATATTTACAATCAAGTATACAGTATTTATCATTTTATTAACCTCCAAAGTAATAATAAAAATAATTAAACATTAATAAAAAGAAAATCAAAACAAATTTGAAAAGTTTGGTTCCTGTGGCTGTGTACCTTTAACGCTGGCAGCATTTACTCGCTGTATTGCGATACTTATTCGTTGAGAGAGAAAAGCACCAGCTCTGGGGTCACCGGTACTATCTGCCAGGCGCCAGCTTAACTGTGCACTTGAACCCCACGGCCCAAGAGTCTACTCCAAAGGGAACAAAATCGAAGTTGGAGGAAAGACTCTTATATTTGTGCAGTTTTTTATTTTCTGCCTGCTCTGCGGCCCCCTCAGCTTTTTAGCTTTTTTTTCTATATGAATCTGGATTTCCGAAACATTTATTTGTCTTTTTTAAAGGTACCCACACTGCCGCAGGGACCAAACTTTTAAAATTTGTTTTGTTCTTTTTATTAATTTTTGGATAAGTTTTCTATTTTCAATTCAAAATTATTGTTAAATCTTTAAAAAAAAATGTTTTATGTTTTCCCCCCGTAACCAATTATTTATTTAAACTATAGGTGAGGATTATCCAGAAGTACTGAAGAAGGTCAAATTCGCCTCAATGTCATGGACGAAAGATCACAAAGGATTGTTTTATTCTGTAAGTTATGTAATATGGATAATTATATAGGTTACTTGAATTATATAGGTCCACACATTGTCAGACTGTTCGCGAAGAAATTGCCGGATTCTTATGAATAGGTGCACTCTTTTGACCATAAAATATCCATATAAAGCAGACAAAAAAACACATATTACTTTATCAATGCCCAAATGCTTTCTAATTTTCGAAAACAGTTTGTAGTTTTAATTATTTGGACATTAAAAGTACTTACTATTTATTAACTGGCAATTATAGATACTAAGGAGTCTGACCTTTATCCATCATATAATGTATAAAAAAATGTATAAAAAAGCGAATATAGAAAAGAGGTTTTATTATGGGTTGAAAGATTATTTCCTACTTTCCCTTCGCAGCGTTATCCAGAACAAACAGGAAAGACTGACGGTTCAGAAACAGAAGTTAATAGAGATCAGAAGTTGTGCTACCATCGACTCAACACTCCGCAGGAAAGCGATGTTATAGTTGTCGAATTCCCCGAAGAGCCGCTATGGAGGATGTAAGTTTTTATTATAATTTGTGCCTTACATTTGGATCTTGTTGCCATGGTTACAACGCTACTATAATTCACGCTTTAATGGTTCTTGGTAATTAGATAGGTCCACATTTATTGGTGCATATATAACGTCATTGAGACGAATTACTTTCGTAGAAAATTAATTAAATGTTGGAAGTAAGGAAATCAAATATATATTTTTACACGATACAATTTCATTAAATTCAACGTTCTATGTGAAAAAAGCAATTTGAGTTACGCAATGCAATGTGCAGTAGCTGTACCTAAGTTCTAATGAGCATGTACTAAACCTCAGACATCGATTGTCACTTCTTTCTTTGCCGTATTTCGTATTGGACAATTGTTACGCTCTTATATTAATGTACTTATCTGGTACTCAAACGCCCAAATTGCACTACTAAACAAGTATTAAAAAAAACTGTGTGTGTGTCAGCTCCGACGCACGACTGGAGTTTACTCCTAAAGTACGATTGTCTAAACATACGCAAAAAGAGTTAAACTGAAAAAAAAATTAATACCATATGAAAGGGTAAAGTAACAAATTAATGAAAATAATAAAGCTACACAAAATTATACCTTGATGTATTGACTTAAGGTCCAATTCCACATGCATCAATGTATCTGAGGAAAGAGACAAATGAATTAAAACTATAACTATATAGCACGAAGGTTCATAATCCTTGAAAATATAGGTGCGCACCAAAAACAACGAGGTCATTCATCAGTAGATTTTACTCCTCACATTTTTCTCCTACCGGGCGCCTTATATATGAAAATCGATTCTTAAGGAGTAAACTCCAAAAATAGATATTTCAATATTCAAATTATGTAAATTTTCTATATGAATGTAATCTTTAGAAATGTGTCTGTTTAAATTTTCTCAGTTTTTTTTTCTCGTTAACAGTGACATAAATACGCGGAATATGAACGAAGATAATCGTGCGTAGGTGTTTTTTTATAGTATTCAGTAGAATTAGCATGTTTTTATTGTTACTGAAATGTAGATAATGTATCTAAAATACCTTGTTTTATTAGTATTTTCTTTTTTGATCTTTTAATGTCGCATAACATACGTATTTTTTGCGACATGTTCTAAAGTAGGAACTATATTATTTCTTTTAAGTTAATGTATTAAAATTATTATTTAATTCTTTGGAGAAATATTTAAATTAACACAAAAAAACAATAGAGCGAACTCCACTGAATTCCCGAATTATTCTGGGATCTTCAATTACTTTCCCCAACCCTTATTCAATTATTAGTCAACTGTTAATTGTTTTCTTCCAGTGGTGCTGAAGTTAGTGATTGTGGGCGTTACCTCCTCGTCAGTCCCGTAAGAGATTGCCGGGATAATCTCCTGTTCTTCGCTGATTTGCACAAACATCCAGAAATCGATGGACTGCTGTCACTCACACAGATTGTACATAACTTTGAGGCGGATTATGAGGTATTCAATTGTTTTTCAATAAAGATAAAATATAACGAGAATCATTTTAGACTTTCCAGTACTTTACACCACATAATGGTAACTTTTAGGTATAAAGAGTCACTGGGTGGTCACGAAACGTTAAAACGTTGTACCCAATAGTAAACTATTGGAAAACGTTACGCGTTACATGGGGGGGGGGGGGTTTTTGGCAATAATCTCGTCGTCGTAACGTAATTCTTGAACGCTCCCTTGTTCTGAAAAACTAATTCACTCTTTTGTCTCTTTCTGTCAAATTGTGTTTCTCTTGTGTTGTAATGAGATGAGAACTTTGGCTAACAGAATTCAACTAGACTGAATTCTTTTTCTGAATACTTTTTTCGAACAAAACCTATCATTCCCTATTATTTCTGAGGTTAAAGTTTCATTTCAATGTATTGATATATTTAAAATAAGGGTTTACTAAAGATAGATTATAAAATTTCCAGTACGTCTCAAACGAAGGCTCCGTGTGTATCTTCCGTACAAACAAGAACGCACCGAACTACAGACTGATCAAGATTGATCTCAATGAACCCGCTGAAGACAAGTGGGAGACGCTAATACCTGTAAGTTACTTTTAATATTGTTTCATAAATCCAAAAACATTTTTTTTAAATATGGACATTTTAAAATTAATATGTTTTTTGTTGATTGTGTTCACTTCAATAAAATAATAGCTTGCTAAATCGAAGTATATTTTCTAGATAAAATGAGCTTATTTTATACAAATGTTAAACAAATGCGTATTGTGGAGTTACTTAGTAACTTTGATAATATCTGCGCCGAGCTCTAATTTGCGCGTTATAAATATGGGTGTCTTTTGACGTGCACACAACTTAAAAACTGTTCTCATCCCATTCATACTTTCCGAAGATTCGTTAATTTTGAAGTCGTGTTCTCTATGACATATTGTTAGACAAATTAAATTAATTCCTTTATACATACTGGCTATTACTACTCACCAGCTCATCGTCACCCGATTTAAAAGTGTCTCTGCAACCCTCTTATATGTGTATGTTTCTATAAAAATGTCTGTAATGATTTTTATTTAATCAAAAATTACAACTTTCTAGGAGCACCCTACTGATGTACTGGACTGGGCTTCAGCCGTGGACAATGACAAACTGGTCATTCACTATGTCAGGGATGTTAAGGTAAATTATATAGTATAACATAATTCTGGTTACGCTGTAATTAATAGAAACGTATTTTGATGTTGTTGGACTCTTTTACCTTTTTACTATCAATCTATAATTTATTTAACAACTTGAAATTAACTATAAATTATATAAATATAATACTACTTCTGAGACTTTCTGTATAATTACGGTAGTTTTTGGCACTTCGAGTCATTCTTAAAGAGTATATCATCAAAACTGAGTCCAGTAGATCGTGGTCAAGTCAAACTAACTTAAAAAAAAGTTCTGTATGGAAGGCCTTAACAAAACGCCCTCCGTGGGCGTTTTAGGAACTAAGTAGTACCCAAATATTATTTTGAAGTTATCCTCTAATAAACTTTAAATTGTATAAAAACGAATTCGAAATGTTAAGTCCTATTACTGTATTGACGTATACGAATACGTGCGTGTTCGTCTAAAGCGAACATATTCTCGAATTATAAGCACATAATCACAATTTGATACAATTTTCCAGAGCGTCCTGCAACTACATAATATGAAAGATGGTCAATTGATCCAAGAGTTCAAATTGGATGTAGGCTCAGTGGTGGGCTTCTCCGGAAAGAAGGAGCAAAGCGAGATTTTCTACCACTTCATGTCGTTTTTGACTCCCGGTATCATCTATCATGTCGATTTTAAGAAGCAGCCGTATGCGCCAACAGTAAGTGATGTTTTATATAGTATCTTTTATTTTAAATTTATTAAAATAGGTGCGATTTAGTTCGTAGTAGATTAAGTTTTTATTTCTGTTTAGTAAGTAATGCAAAAAGTAAGTTACCTAGCTAATATAAACTGTATCTTTTCAAATCCATTACAAGTTATGCCATCTTGCATTTCTTTCGTCTTCATTATATAGGTAATTACTGTAATAACATTTATAATATGCTGCATTAGAAATGGTCCCACGTAACGCGGCGACACTGATTCTAGTACAAAATTTTATCAAAGGCAATTCCAATCTAATTCCGTAGTAATCCTTTTGGCTCTCAATAGCGGTAATTTAAGTCGGCCTATAATCCAATTCACCGCTACATACGCTTTGGTAATAGGAAAAACTGGTTAAACTTGTAAGTATAATGAACTATATGCGTAAGGCCGTTTCTCCACTGCTCCGGTCCGGCAAACGTTAATTACCGATCCGATTTAGAAACTCACAACAGTACTTACGTGCTTCTCCACTACTCCGGCATCCGGTTTTTAACGGGCACGATAACTTGCTAGACCGGAACGCGGTGTTTTATCGGTCCAAGTATATCCGAGAGTGTATAAATTATTATTCAAAGGTTTATTTATTTATAGTTATATTATATCATTAAGTATTAGTGAACTATTTATTAAGTAGATTATAATATTTCAAGACAGACAATATGAAAAAAGTAATAAACTAGCCAGGCAATAAAATATTAGAATTTCGAACGTTTTATTAATAAAATAAAGTATATGGGTTTTAGTTAATATCAGTGTTGCATGATAAATATACAAGTATCGGTTATTGTCGGATCGGATATAGTGGAGAAGCGCAATCCGGCTTTCCGATATTTTTTAATGACTCATTCCGGCTTCCGACCCCGGACCGGAGCAGTGCAGAAAGGGCCTAACGCCTCTATACTTAAATTCATCACAATAAAATAAGCGGTTGAGATATGTAAATCACTTACCATGTTGAATATTTTCTGTTGTTTCCAGGTGTTCAGAGAAGTGAGCGTGAAAGGATTTGATCCGTCCCAATATGAGGCTAAACAAGTCTTCTACTCGAGTAAAGATGGCACTAAAGTTCCTATGTTTATTGTACATAAAAAGGTATGTTTTTTATATAAAATATATTTAAACTAGTTTTTATAAGCTTTATTCCATTCCCAACAATTATTACGGACGCACTTATTTTAATAAACACGAACTTTATTTTAGCTTAGCTCCTACTCTATCTTCCTTTTCATCTATACTGTACAAGCATTACCTGTTGTATTTATGTTTAAGTAATTGTATATTTTATGAAGTAATGCACTTCTTTCACTCATTTATTAATTTAAAACAAAAATCCTAACAGCGGTTGCCTGAAAGAGATCGTGTGAAAGCGCCGATAAGGCCGCCCGTTGCCCTCCTGAATTTTTATTATTGTACTGTATGTCTTGCATTTAATTGTGTGTCTTGAAAAGAAGTGTGTGTGTGTGTGTGTGTGCAAGATTAAAAAAAAAAAGTCTAGTAATAGTAGTTTAGTAATTTCTAATACATACCGGCAAACATCTTGACCAAATGTCCTTGCCTGCGCAGAAGCGATTTAAGGTATGGGGGGGGGGGGGTGCGCGGCGGTGGGAGAGTGACGTCGATCGCGAGATTGGTAAATCACTTGACGTTTGTGTCCCGCGCTGCGCAAACTTTCCCCCACTCCCTTGTTTAATGCTCAACAAGTTTGCCGGTATCTGTAATATTGTGATTCGTTAGTTTATTAGTTCCAAATACGCCCACCGAGCGCTGCGGAATTATTCCATTTCCATTATTTTTTCCAGAATTTACCCCAAGATGGCAATAACCCAGCCTTAGTCTATGGATACGGAGGCTTCAACATAAACGTGCAGCCAAGCTTCAGCGTGACACGTCTCGTGTTCATGCAGCATTTTAATGGCGTCCTCGCTATACCTAATATACGGGGAGGCGGGTTAGTATTATATTTTTATTTAAAACATTAATTTTGCAACATTTTTATATATACCCATGGGCAGCAGGCTCATCTGATGTTAAGTGATAACCCATGAACTTCTCATTGGGGAGCGTTCAAGTATTACGTAACGAATTTTGGGGGAGGGGGGTTCCTTTTATAAGAATAAGAATAATTTTTATTTTCTCCCTTATAACATTTACAACAAACAATAAGGTAACAGTTGAAAAGGCATTGGGAGACTGGTTTCCAAACTAGGCAAGAGCCTGTGATACGGATAACCAGGCTTCCATTCTACAGCAAAGTCATATTGAGCGTTTACAAAAAGTACATACATATATGGGTAGGCAAACAAATTAACATTTTAATTAAAGAGAGAAACAAAACAGTTAACTAATTAGAAGTTAATACGTAGTTAGTATAAAACGATGCGGACGGGGATTGAATTACGCGTTATTGCTAATATTATATTCGACTTTCCAGTACTTTCCACCACATAATGGTAACTTTTAGGTATAAAGAGTCACTAGGTGGTCACGGAACCTTTTTCTATACTACTTGGATACAGAATACGGCGCGTAACATGGGGGGGGGGGGGTAATAATCTCCAAAAATTGCGTGACGTGACTTGAACGCTCCCTTGCCTAGAATTGGTACGCTCTTCTAAGTCGAATTGATTCGGAAATCCATTTGGTTCCACATACTATGCTGGAACGTTTTTTTCTCCAGACATTCCTCGTCTCTTAATAATAGAATTATGTGAAATATTGGCTTAGTCGTTCAAGCGACGTACAACCTTGAGTTGGTGCGTTTACACCCCCACTGAAGCAATATTTGTGCGTAATTTCTTAGTGTGGCTCCCGTATGTCAAAAATCCTATACATGTTTAATATACATGATAAAGAAAATTATCATTGAAACACGTGACGTAAAACATCGTGAGAAAACCAGCTTCCCTTAGGGTGCGTACAGACTATGTAACATATTATATATAACTTGTGTTTTATAACACGTCCACATTATGTAACCTTGTTATTCAACATTATAACATAAAACAATACTGTACACATGAGAATAACAATACAATATAACAATGTTATATAACCATTTTAAATAACAAAAGAAAAATAAAAAACGTAGATGTTGGGTTCGTCCTAGCATACATATCAATAACATGTTTTATAACATGTGTCCACATTATCTGAAACATGTTTTGTTGGTTTGTCTACGCTTTAAATACTGAAAAAGTTCTGCACCGATTTAGCTGAAATTTTAGTAATATATTTATAGTGAATACGGCGAACGTTGGCACAACGCAGGGCGTCTGTTGAACAAACAGAACGTGTTCGATGACTTCCAAGCTGCGGCTGAATACCTTCAATCCATGGGGTATACGAAACCCGCCTTGACCACTGCCCAAGGAGGCTCTAATGGCGGCCTTTTGGTTGCCGCCTGTATCAACCAACGACCGGATCTGTATGGAGCTGCTATTGTCCAAGTTGGGTGAGATTTTGTTTTTATATAAGAGGGGGATAATGGCTTACCTTTTTTTAAATAGTTAATATGGGAACAGTAATAATGAAATATAACACACACAAAATCAAAAAACATAAATGAGGAGACATGACTTCAAATTTATAACCTCCTTCGGATTTTTAGTCGGTTAACTAATAAATGGTGTTAAATGATACCGCCGTTGTTAGAAAAGTCGCGATTGCGTTGTCGGTTTTTTAAGACTCCATCGGCTCTTTTTAGCCGATTTTATATGGAGGTTATTAGTTTATATGTATGTTATATTGTGGCAATATGAATACCTTAATAGTCAAAAACTGTGTTTTATAGATGCATTTATTTTATTGATTAAAATAATATGCAACAACTAATATTAAAAATGAAATTATATAATTTACTAAATTTTTTGCACTTTTCTGTATTCTTACCTGTTTTTATTAGAGATTGATATATATAAATAAAATAAAATGATTTAAATTATTTACAGGGTGTTGGATATGCTCCGTTTCCAAAAATTCACAATTGGTCACGCGTGGGTGTCGGACTACGGCAGTTCTGACAACAAGACGCACTTTGACAACTTACTCAAGTACTCACCCTTACACAACATCCAGGCGCCCGACAATGGTAATATAATAGCTCTAATTTATTTATTTATCCAGCTCTGACTGTTAATTTGTAATGTTCTCTCAAGATTCTAATTATTAAAATTCATTGTTAAATAAATTCATTGCTAAAATGTTGACCATAGCCAACTTCAGGGTGTCGGTTTTTTGTGACGGTGTGAGCGCGCATCGTAAAAATTTACTTAAATTTTTCCCCAACGCGCCAAAATAAGTATTACTTCAAAAATATATGTATGGTATGTTTATAACCTTTAGAATGTAAGTACAAAATTGTAATTGTTTTTTCGTCAAATAAAGTGATTTTTATTTTATTTCCAGTGAGTCGAGCGGAATACCCCGCGACCCTAGTGCTGACGGCAGACCACGATGACCGCGTGGTTCCACTGCACTCGCTGAAGTACATCGCGGCGATACAACACTCCGTGAACGGGACCTTACAGCGCAGACCTCTCCTGGCCCGGATCGATACTAAGGCCGGACACGGCGGAGGAAAACCCACCGCCAAAATTGTAAGTAATGCTACACAGGTTCATTTCAAACATGACATTATTGAAGTTATACTTCTTTAGGCGCGTTATGAAAAATTTATGAGAGTGACATTTTACGATGCGCGCGCACCGTAACACAAAATTCAGTATGGGCGCCGAGATGGGAATAAGACAAGTAAAAAGAAATAGAATATGCGTGACGTATGACCATAATGACATTTGTAGTACCTTTTAAAGAAATAAAGCAGTTTTAATTATTTTTTCAGAGAAATTTAGCAAAGCTTTTTCACAAAGACCTATTGTTACTTAGTTAAAATGTTATGAAACATACCTATCTATTAAATGAAATTAATAATATAATAAAATAATAAATAATAATTGTTATTTATATTAATTAAAAATTGAATAATACACTAACTATTAAATATTGTTAAATTATTAACGCTAAATATCTATTATTAATTATTTAATATTTAAAAAAAATAAAGAAAGCCAAAGAAGTATAACTTCTTACGCGCGTACATAAGTACACGCACCATTTTTTTTTATTATTATTGCCATAAAAGAGGTCAAGAAAGAAATCACCATTCGCATGTTTTATATTTTTGCTTTTTAATTTAACTTCTGTACATAAATATATTTAGTTTCTTGATCTTTGTTGATTTATTTATCTTAAACTTATGAAAATACGACGTTTCCTTTTTTTTTTTTAATGTGACGACATAATATAAAGTTTTGAATTAATATCTTAAAACACTACTCAGGAACTGTGACGAATGGGGGGGGCGGGGTTGTGATTCTTTTGTAAAACGTAACGGTTCGATGCGGAGATTGAATGACGCGTTATTGTTAATATTATTTTCGACTTTCCAGTACTATATACCACGTAATGGTAACTTTTAGGTAAAAAACGTTACGGCGCGTTACATGGGGGGGGGGGTCAATAATCTCCAAAAATTGCGTGGCGTAATACTTGAACGTTCCCTAATGCAATTTCAAATATTTTTTCCAGATCGAGGAGCACACCGATATCCTGAGCTTCATGACGTTGACGCTCGGTCTGAAGTTTGAGAAGTGAAGCCATTAAAAACAAAGTATTCCACGAGATTGCAATAGTATTATGTAAATAACGTGCACCCATTGATTACCTCGGGTCTTTAACTGACTGGTGATATTGTTACGCATTACCTATTTTTATAAAAATAAATAAACTTTGTTTTTTATTTTTGTGTGTTTTCATTTATTCACTGTTCTTTTAAAAATATCATAACTTCTACAACAATCATCTAAAGAACCAAAAAAAAAAAAGTATGAGTAAACATCTGTCATATCGGATCACAAGAGTCGCATTTGCCAGCGACTAGGGTAAGGATCATAGTCAGTTTTTTTCCAAAACAGAGTTGACAATGCCATCTAGTAGTAAATGAAGGAAGCTATAGAATGGTTAAGAAGTCACAGTTAATATGAGGCGCAAAAAGATTTTTTTATGACCCGGTGGCCTGTCTTAGTTGCATTGTAACTTGTTACTACTAAAACCGTGTTTTACTTGATGATTTAGCTGATTGTTAAAGATTTCAGAAAGTGTGAGTGAGGAGACAAAGTGTGGAATCACAGAGAATTCCAAAGAGACCAAAAACTATTCATTAAAAGGATCATAGTCAAGTGACTTTTTTCTTTGTTACAAGTAATTTAATTAATGATGTTTTTTTTCGTAATTTGTAATAAAAATTAATTTAATGGTGTGTTTCATAATATGAATCATTTGCCCTTTAGTTGTAGTTGTAGGTTCATTGTTGTTGATTATAAATATGTTTTTGTTATCTGAAAAATATTTTTACTTGATCATTCAGATGCTGTACTCTCAAACACACATTTCAAGATAATTTAGAATAAGGCTTCGCTCGGCTATAACACAAATAAAACACAAATTGTAATTATATTCGTATTTATTTTGTTTTAATGAAACAGCAAATTAATTTGGGACTTGTTCCTGGTGTATATAAAATATTAATCACTTAGGACAAAATAAATAATAAATGCCCCTATGGCGTCTCAGTGAAATAAACAACTGAATTTCTTTATGCTTTGTCACTTGTGCAACATTCAACATGAAGAAATTGAACCAATGGCCTCGATTTAAAGTCGCACAATCTTCGTAACGAGCTTAAATTAAAAAATCGTTCGGACCCATTACAATGAAATGTACAATCGGTATCCTACAAATGATCGGGACCCTTCGGGCTAACAGCATTAAATCTAAATAAATAACTATAACATTACCGATCAATTGTACTGATAAAGCACATATTTACGCAAATACTCCGTTTACACTAAACAGCAATAACAGCAATGGCTACACATACGGTTAAGCAACATTTACCTTATTCAAAATCCCTTGGAAAATCGTCCGATCAACATTCGACATTATTACCAGGTGACAAGTACGAAAATCCCGTACGACATCGCAAAACTAGACTTCTAGCTTTGACGATTAACCAAGCCTCCTAAGACGAGGGGCGTAAATTAAGTGTTTATTAAGGACTTATATCTAAAATTACACATTTCATAGCGTAGGGTCAAAGGTAAAAATCGAGGCCAAACAAATCGCCGCACTCCACGTCCGGTGAAAGGTGAAATTGCGATGGGCCCCATTTCATACAAATGCATACACCAATTAAAAAAATGCATTTAATCGAAAGTATTAAATATGATGTGATCTTGAGATAAATTAATTAACTTAATTTCAACTCGATAGGAAACGCGAAAAATAAAAAAGTGATTTTAACATAATACAAATACCATATTGTTCATGAAATTTAAATAGACGAAATAATGGTTTTAAAATTAAAAAAGCAAAATTTACAAAATACATCATGATAACACCTTATCTAACATATAACCACTGTTACTATTTTAACCTCAAAATATTAATAATTTTAAGTATTTTAAGCACGTCAAAACTATAAGTCCAAGGCAAGATCATAATGTTTTATCATGAACGATATGAAAAAAATAATAATTTATAAATTGAATTCACTATTATTATTCGCGTATGAGTAGAATAAAGTTACTTATGACGTATGTCATATGGATTTGACATACGCGCTAAGTCTAGATTATGACAGAATGAGAGCGGTTCTATGAAAACAGGCCCATATCGTGAAGTGAGGCGATGTAAGCTATGTCATCATGGCCGCATGATGCAACACGCCCCTTCAGAGCGGACACTTCACTAATGCTAATTCTGATTCACTCACTTTTAATTTAGATCCGAAAGTTAACGTACGTACGTATACGTAAGGCAAATACATGTTTGTATTATTATTTGTTACAAAGTCTTTTACTCAGAGTCGACACAAATCCAATACGTTTTTAGCTAAAGTCATACTCAGCGGTATATGTCGACTTTGAATCTCACCCTGAGTTTTTAACACTATGCATTTATTAAATGGGATTTAAAACAAAAAAAATCCTATACTTCTAAAACATAAAAGGAGTAAGAGATATGGAAACGACACGGATATCGAGGAAGTCCGTCATTTTCAAAGTTCATTTGTAAAGTTCAAAAGAACTTTTGGTAGTTCTCGGTGAAGTATTAGAATTAGCACCATTTAATCGTTCTGAGCCGTTTAGAGAAAATATTAATTCAAACAAGGGTCAAATATTACCAAATGATTATTATTAATTAGTAGACAAAAGAAGAGGAAAAGAGAAGAATTGAGAAGATAAGAAATTAACAAAGATCAGTTTCCTTAGAATTTTAGTTTACACGGAGGATTCGACTTTAAACATTCTCTAGAGAGACAATCGATAAAGATATTTAAAAAAAAAGAGATTCAATAGTATGCGCCGGCGCTGAAATTAATGTATATATAAAGATTTGACACTTGAATTCCCGCTAAACGACAATGTATAGAAGTGACCACTCTGAGTTTTAATCTACATTACCTAATCTATCGTCTCGCTGAGCCACTTTGGCTGAATTTTAACTAATTAATTTCTAATATATTTTGATTCACCTTAACCACGGCGTGAAATCAGTTAACAAAGATTCACTTATTCGAAAAATAAATACATAATCGTATAATAGTAAAAACGAGAGAATGGTGACACGTCAAAATGACCGCATGAAACTGTTCACCCATTTTGCAATTATTTTAATAATATTTTTTTTAATTTTTAACTGGCCTTTTTCTAATGTAATCAAATCCATTTCCAAATTTTCCGGATACATTTCCAAAATATTTAAAAAAAAACAAAAAAGCCTTACGAAGTTCGCTCGTAATTAATCTCTCGTACTAAAGCGATTTACAGTTTCACGCGTCAAATGACCTTAACAAAGGAGTTCATTCCATTCAACGTCAAAATGAGTTTGACCCGAGATCAAAAATCGTGAATATGGAAATGAGTTACTTTTGCTGAATATTCACATGTTAATATTGCGTGGGTCGATTTGCAGGGTCAGGTGTGGGTCACTCGGCCATGCCGTTGATCGCGTTGCTTTTGGCGTTCGATATACCGCTATTCTGCAATCTAAACAAATAAAACATTATTATTGACTTTTCGTAAGATTTAGTTGATATATCACTGTATGTCAAATCAAATGTTTTTGACAAACAATTAGTGTTAAGTTTTGACTCTTAGGGTCACAGTCCCTACTATGTTCTTGTGTTTTACTTACTATTTCAATTTTATTTTGTACGAGGAATTAGAACCACATAATACGTGAAAACTTTAAAAGCACAATAAAAACTAAACGAATCTGCATCATTCGGATAGAATATAAATAAATAAAATAATATATGTAGTAAAAAAAAAACACTAAACAAATAAATATTTGCTGTAATAAATCGTTTACGAAATCGAACCCGATTCTTTTTATTAATTAGGATATACTGACTGTGCAGTGGGAGCCTGCGCAGGCGCATCCAACCCCATGCCGGCGAGGGCGCGCAAGGCCGCCAGAGCGCACTGCTCGTGCGAATGCGCCGTGGAGGCCCCTCCCCCGTGGCACATCACGGGTGGCTCCGTTGACAGAGACACCAGAGATAGGAACTCGCCGTGGTTGCGCTGAAACATTTAGGAATACATTTTTGAAGTTATACTTCTTTAGACGCGTTATGAAAAATTTATGAGAGTGAAATTTAACAATGCGCGCGCACCTGTGACACAAAATTAGGAGTGTGATTATAGCGTGCGCATCTACAAGTAAAAAGAAATAGAATATGCGTGAAGTTCGTATGCCAAGAATTTTGAATGACCATAATGACATTTGTCATTTACCTTTTAACCAAATAAAGGAGTTTTAATTATTTTTTCAAAGAAATTTAGCAATGCTTTTTGAATTATAATCAGAAGTGATTTAAATTGAATATTTAAACCACTACTAATTAATATTTGTGAAAAAACTGTGCTCATCAACCTTCCTAAGTGCTTCAATACAATTGAGGTTAACTATCCGTATGTATTATTATTATCGAGTAATGTTTTGATTAAAAAAATGACCACATTGTTTAATCAAAACATGTAATTTTTCTGATTTAATCTAGCAAATATAAGGACAAGAGACAAAAAACAATTGATGAATCAGTGTAAGTGCTCTAAATTGAATACAAAAAAAGAGTTGTCATCTTATCGCTGTGAAACATCAAAAACTGGAGGTGGAACAAAGCCAAACTATTTTTAATAATGCCAAACAAGTGTAACTTCTTACGCGCGTACATAAGTACACGCACCCTTTTTTTTAGAATAATAATTTATTGGTCTCAGAGCAGTGAACGTCAGTAATTATTACAAATTTACTACACGACCAAGGATGTCTGTAAATTTACATTTATTGTCAGATTTCAAATCAAACTTCAAACGAATGAGATAAACTATCAATAAACTCCGTTAATCCGTATAAAACAGGACATTAAAATGTACGTATAGAGTAAAATAACTTTGTTAATTAATTTAAAAAAAAATCCATAATTATTTTTTTATTTTCAGTCACATGCCACAAAACGATAACTAATGTCTTCACTTGTTTAACCGTACTGTACTAGTCTCTTAAAATTATGAACGTTTAATTTAAATTTTTAAAGATTTAAAAAGAATTATAACATTCCTTTCAGATTAATGATTAGTGGTTGTGAAGTCCAAAACTTACAGAATTAAACATATCAATACTATAGTCACTAAGAAATAATCTAAAATGGTTCAATGGTAACATTTCTTACCTTCGGGAAGTCGGAGAATTGTACGGTGAAGCCCAAGAGCTGTGCCAGGTACATCAGCTGATCTTTAGCGCCGGGCGTGTTTCCCCCACTTCTACCTAAAGCGCTGCTCTCGCTCGCTTTTACTCCTGGAAATTTAAAAGATTGATTACCAAAAGAAACTATAATTTTATTTAAGTGTAATAAATCCCGAGCTAATTTATGAAAATTTATGAACACGTTTATCACACATATAAATTTGTGCATTGGCCAGCGTCAAGAATAGGATTTTTTATAATTCGTGCGTGTCTTTAGAAATTCGATCATATCCTCCATGTACGGTTTAGGCACTCGCCCGGTACCGCACAACCCTCCCAAAGGCCGAGAACAAATTTAAATTAAATTAAAACTTGCCCTCGAACCGGGAATCGAACCCGATACCCCTTACCTAGCTGCCACTTAATAAGACCGCTAGGCTACGAGGACCCTCTTTATTTAAACAAGTACTGAGAATATCCAAATTCAAATCTCAAGGGATTAATCCTTTAGTATTAAAAAGAAAATTTATTCCTTGCTTACAGTAGATGACAAATTATTTGCGTCTTTTGTTTTTAATGTCTAAAATAGTAAATCACCATTGGTCTGCACTGGTTGACCAGATCTGGCGTGGTAGTCCACCATCAAAACTCCTGGCACTGGTTGTCGCATGTCACCACTAGTTTCATCCTGTAAGATTAAATTTTTGTTTTTAAAAAAATATTCTTATGATTGAAATTGACTAAGATTGTGTGTGTATTACAGGCAAAGAGAGATACAAGCGGGTTTTTTTATAATTCCAGAATGAAAGTGTATTTTAAAATAAATAAAAAGTTTAGTATTAAATATCATTCTCATATGTCAATTCTTGGGTTATGTATAGGAAATATGTATGAAGCTTATTTCTTATATTTTCACTTTGTAATTGTATAAATGAAACGATATGTTTAATTTTCTTTTTTCTACTTTACTTTTAAATTTAAACTAAAAAAAATTTAACAGAGTTAAATCAATTTCTATATTTTTAAATGGCTACATAAAAAATATAAATTTTTATTACCTTCCGTTTCCCATCAGTAGCCGGTTTCACATCCCCGTTGGTTGTAGGCTCAGTTGTAGAGGTCAATGAACCCGGTTCACCGCCATTCGCCATTTCCATCGCCAAAAGTACATCTGTTTAAAGTATGACCATTGGAACTTTTAAGGTTGGATATGTTTTCCAACTTTCGCAAGCTTTCATCAACTTTTACTTGGCACTTTAAGGTTCAAATTCATATTTTAATAAGAATAAGTGCAGCAACAATTTTTTTTTATGTAATAGGAGGTAAACGGGCAGGAGGCTCATCTGATGTTAAGTGGACACATAGCCAAAAGGCTCGCAAGTACGTTGTCGACCTTTTTTCGAGATGAAACTTACGAATAACTAGTATTTAATGATTAACACTGGCTGAAAATATTTACATCCATAAAGGCGGCCATTAGCCGCTAAATAAATATGGTAATAAAAAAGCTAGTCTTACTATGCGCAGCCCGTCGCTTTGCAGTCTTCTTATTGGGCCCCAAACCCGTGGCACTATGCGGCGGGGCATCACACTGTACCAGGAACTCGCGTCGTCTGGCGGCCCCGCGTTCCTCCAAGACGCGGTACTGGGGCGATCGGGCCCTAACAGCATGCCTTGCGACTGCTAATCTAGATATCGGATTGTCCGGGGCCCCACCACCACCACCTGTCTCTGACGTATCGCCCGTAGCCCCTTCCTGAAAATTTAATTATTAAATAAAACGATTCACGAAACACACAAAATGGACCTGTTTATCTAAACTCAACTGAAAATTAAAAAAATAATTACTTCATTAATCCAAAGACTATTAAAATCATAATAGTGAAATTTTGTCTGTCTCCTATTTCAGGATAAATCTGATTAAAATTAAAAAAAAAATATTTTGACACGACTTTTAGTTTCTGAGAAATTTACGAAATTGAGAACACATGCAGTGCATACATAATAATATCGAACCATAAATATTGCATTGGAAGACATTTTTTTATATATTTTGTAACATTAATCAACATAATTCAACTTACAAAAGAGACTCAAGAATAATAATGTACATATATAATATGTCAAGGTTTAATCGTAAAATGGATTCTTTTATGAAATGGCTATCTATACACTTATCAAATAATCAATTTTACCATCAGGCCACGACATGTAAAAATAATTTTAGACTCTAGTTAAGTTCGGTTCGGTTCCATTGATATCTCAAGACACAATTTTGGTTTGAGCGCTGTCATATATATCAAACTTCATTTGTCAAAACAGTTTGACAGATCCTAAAACGTCATTTAAGTTTGATTGACGTTCTAAAATACGGGCCTCGGAGATAAATTACCTTAATCAAATTCCGTGGCTTCTTCTTAGCAGGGGGATGTCGTCGCTTGTCCACAGTGGGCCTCGTGCGCAAAGCAGCCGCGGGCCAGCGCCGGCGCATCTCCTCCAGCATCCGCTCAGCTGCGCGACGCTTCGACACTTTCTTCCCATTGCCCTCACCCTCCGTCTCCATTTCGCCCACTTTGCAAATCGTTATGAAAACCTGAAAAATTTCCGACATTTTGAATTAATATAAATCGTTGTAATATTTTAATTATCAACTTTCGGTATAATGAAATACTATCAAGTTTTTAGGACACTTTGAAACCTGGGGACGTGCTTTCGAATCCAGGATATAAACTTTTTTGTATATGTAACCACAACAAAGGCAAACTGCGTCAGGACAAAATGTCACGGCATGTCATAGACAAAATCATCTCAAAGTCAAAGCATTTATTTCAATTAGACCATCTAAAATGGCACTTTTGAACGTCAAAAAAAAATTTATATACTACTATACATCTACTTATTCAATTCTTAAAATTAATATTTATGTAATTGATTTTGTTATGGTATACCCTTAATTTTTTAGTTTTTTCCTTGCCTGGAAGAGATATCTTGTTAATGATAAGCCCACCAGTTACATCCCTAATAATAAATGTTTTTTTTTAAATTGTAATGTAATGGAGTTTAAAAATAAATAAAATAATTATAATTTGCTACAATCTTGACATTTTCTAATATAATCGGAATGTTTATAAAATAGTTCTATATTACATTACATTTAATATAAATAAAAAAATAGGCTGAGACCCAAAAGGCTTGTATTGTATGTTGATGTAAAATTAAATTTACCCTCATATGCGGCGGTCCGCGTTCCGATTTTACGGAAAATGTGACGTTGAGATTCCTCTTGAGAGCCAACTCGTGGACCAAAGAGACTGGGGATTTCACATCCGAGTTGAGGAGGTCTGCTTCGCTTTCTCCTAATAATCAAAATAATTGAAAATTGTAACATTATTAATATTATAGAAGTTCATTGTAATTTAATGTATATGTCAAAACGTGGTAAAAAGTATATATATCTAATAATTATTAATGTTGACTTCGAAGAATGTAGGTTTCTATTTGAATTCAGGTTTGGAAATTATATATTTGGTTGAAGAGAAGAAAAAGTTAAATTAGTAAGTGAAGCTACACGAAAACTGTATGTCAATGATCAAAAAGAGTTTGTCTAAAATGACATGACATGACGGCCATGACAGGATGTCATCTGTCAAATGTCAACTTTATTTCGCCATGCTATATATTTTGTTTTCATAATGGCCGCCATTAAATTTATAATTGAAACCTTTGACCAAGATAATATCCTGCAATAGTTATTTTTTTGTCTCTTGTCGTAAGTGTATATTAGAATTATCCCTCTCAATATAGCCACATTAAAGCTTTTTTTTACACTAAAGTAGTAAGATATACATACTAAGAAAAAATCGTTACACTTCTCTACAAGTAAAACATAAAGTAAAATCTAAAATAAGTACCAGGTGTATCCGGATGCTGTGGCGGTGTTTCGTGATGTTGAGGCCTAAGGTCGACCAAGGCCCGAGCAGCTGCATCGTGTCTAGCTGCTTGAGGAGTACTGCCCTCACCCAACCACGCACGATCGCCCACGCATACACGGAATCTGCGAATAATAGTTTATAGAGTTAACACTATTTCTAACTGTACTATGTAATGTGTATAACAATACAAACATTATAAAGTTGTTTTTTTGAACCCTCTACGATCAACCCCTATGTTTTTATTATAAATTATATAGATGGCAAAACGACGTTTGCCGGATCAGCTAGTAATATATGCAATCATATATTATGACATCCCTGTACTTGAACATTTATATCATCTATTTAGCTACATTGTTGGCAAATCATTCTATTACCATTAGATAGTTAAAAAGGGCAACATAAATACTCATTTTAATAACTCTATGAGAGCGATGGTGAATCTCACCTATAGAGCAGCTGCGGTCCGGGCTCCATGAGCCTAGGCGGGTGCGGGTAAGGGGGCAAGAAGGGCAGCCGGTAAGGTGGAGGCAGGCGAGCTCTTGGCCGAGGGGCGGGTACTGGTGGAACCGATGTGTACACGGCGGGCTTGCACAGCTTCATGGCCAGCGCGTTTAGTTCCACCGTTGGCATTACTGCGCCTGCGCAAACAAATATTAATCTTTATATATTATGAATACTAAACTAGGTAAAAATAAATGTTTATTCTAGAACTTTAACAATTATATTTTATATAAGATAACTATTATTTTAAGATAACAAATAATCTTTAGGTTAACTTGAAAGGAGCAAAATAATGAATGAAGAAATTCATGTTTAAAGCCCTATCCCAGCACAAATTGCTGTATCAGTGTTAATTAAAAAATGTAATATTATCATTTTTTTTCTGAAATGAATTAATTGGCTTGTAATAAAATTTATCGTGTAAATTTCAAAATCATGTTCTATATAAATTTTCGTCATAAAATGTTATACATAAACTCAACTCAACTGCACCAAATATTTTTTCCATTCGCCCTACTTCAAGAAACGATGACGAAAAATGGCTAGAAACGATGTACTTTTCTTGGAGTATGGCGACCATATCGGTCCTTAAAGACAATTAAGATGTTTTATTTAAACAATCACTTACCAGCATGCCTGTGATGATGCGAATGTGAAGCGTGAGTGGGAGCGGCCCTTGGCGGTGGCGGCGGGAAGCGGGTGCCGCTTAAGGCCGCGCTTGCTGCCGCGTGCTGCGCTCGCTTTATAGAGGACCCCTGTAACGCGTTTTCAAGTCAAGTCAAAAATCATTTATTCATATAGTAAACAAAATGTACACTTATGAACATCAAAATATACATTAAATGCTTCTAATTTTACTGCCAGTAGTCTCAAATCAAGAGCGTAGATCGGAAGAGAACTGGCAATAAACTCTCCGCCACTCTTTTTAATCGCCAAGTTTTTTTGGTCCTTCGAGCCGGATACTGTTGGTGGCATTTACTGACTAGTCTTAGCTGCACTAAAGTATATTATATTCTTTACTTATTTGTTACATGTATCTTCAGATTTCCAATTATTACATATAATTTTTTTTCATTTTATTCACAACTTTGTTTTCCCTTAATGACGAGTAAGCAAGAGAGTAATCACTTGCCGCAACATTTCTACCAAAGTTACATTTTTTTAACGTTATTTCAATGATTCTTAAGGTAAGAACGTGAAGAAAGAAATGTGACGTTTGAATAAAACGTGTATATGAATTATATAATTACTAGAATGAGTTATAAAATTGTGTGACGTCAACTTTGATTTTTGTCCTTCGCTCTCGTCGCCATTTTAATAAATTATTAAACTAACAATAACAAATCCAGTTTTAATTAAATGTTACTTATGAATGTCAATATATCTATGACAATAAAATTATAATAATTTATTTATTATAAAGATACTAATTTTTATTTAAAAAAACAACTCATTTACAGAATCGAAAATCATACATTTTGCTGACGTAAAACTTAATATCATTAACAAGGTTACTTTTAGCTTAGAAATAATTTAATCATAACATGACTATAAAAGATCATAACTTTTAAAAATAATGAGATTTTCATAGAACATACCTCAGCGGTGTATTCCTCAGTATCACCCAAGCGAAGTGTTACTGTGAATATTTTTTTGTGAGCGGGTCCTGTCTCCGATGTGAGGCGATATTGATGCTTAATCTAAAACGAGTATTGAAAATAATTATAATAATAGAAGTTCATATATAATAATAATAATAAAGCTTTATTTAATTCCCTACATATTTAACATTACAATTTGGTACTTATTAGTCTATAATAATGAATAAAAGTTGTTACGCTCATATGAATTATTTGATTTATAATTATAAATTCTATTTTGTAATTATTAGTTTAATTTATTTATTGTTTGATTATTAACTAATTTATTTTATATTAATATAATTATTGAAGTTATACTTCTTTAGGCGCGTTATGAAAAATTTATGAGAGTGAAATTTTACGATGCGCGTGCACCGTGACACAAAATTCAGTATGGGCGCCGAGCGTGCGCGTATTAAACAAATAAAGCAGTTTTAATTATTTTGTCAAAGAAATTTAGCAATGCTTTTTCACAAAGACCTATTTATACTTAGTTAAAAGGTTATGAAACATACCTAGTTATTAAATTGAATTAATAATATAATATTATAATAATTATTATTAATATTAATTAATAATTGAATAATATACTAAATATTAAATATTGTTAAATTATTAACGCCTAATAATGATTATTAATTATTTAATATAAAAAAAAAATAAAGAAAGCCAAAGAAGTATAACTTCTTACGCGCGTATAAAAGTACACGCACCATTTTTTTTATTTTTATAATTTAATGCATGGACCCCATTCGGGTAAAAGCCTCCCCCAAGGAATTCCATCCTTCTTTGTCGTTAGCTCTGTCTAGCCAACTTCCACCCGCGCATGCTTCAATTTCGTCTGCCCATCTGGCCTTCGGTCGACCTCTTCTAGAAGTTCATACGAGACAAGTATCTATAATATGAAGACAGGCTCACCTTATTGTACCTGGCCAACTCGTTGACCAGGCACATGGGCGTCTTCTCTTTACTGTTGGCCTGTGCAGGCGACGGGCGGGGCGCCTCGCTCTCGCCCGCCGCCTGCTCTTTGTCGCTCTCCGCATCCGCTCCGCTCGCGCTTACTTCGCGCTTACTCACGATCTCTTCTTGCGACTGATCGGTGGTCACTGACACGCTTGCCGTAGCAGTCATTGTTGTTACTAGAGAATTAAAAAAAAAAACGTTTTTATATTTAACTAACTACACGAAACTAGGTGAGGGGTACCGGGTTCGATTCCCGGTTCGAGGGCAAGTTTTAATATAATTTAAATTTGTTCTCGGCCTTTGGGAGGGTTGTGCGGTACCGGGCGAGTGCCTAAACCGTACATGGAGGATATGATCGAATTTCTAAGGCAAAAAGAACGATTGATAAAAATCTCATACTTGACGCTGGCTAATGCACAAACCGTGCCAGAGCCATAAAAAAAAAAAAAAAACTACACGAAATACATTCTAATAAACACATACGGCTAATCGCATTGTGTGTTTTATTTGTACTTTTGCAAAAAATCCTGAAAATAAAAATCTAAAGCCACTATATATTTTGATTACCATAGACAACAAAAAGTAACTAGTGTAAATACAACTGACCAAAATCTGAACTTAGCTTTGGCTGCATCGGCCGAATAGGAGAAGGTGGCCTGCACAGACCTACACAATCCCACATCTATTAAAAACTAAATACTAAATTAAATAGATATGACATCCTATGATTTCGACATTTCGTTTAAGATTGATGAGGCAGACTAGACTACAATTCTGTATTATTATAACTAAAAATAAATCAGTGGCGCTACGACCTCTTTATGTCTGGGCCTCAGATTTCTGTATCTGTTTCATGATCATTTGTTAAACTAATAGGCAAGTACCAAGTAGGTGATCAGCCTCCTGTGCCTGACGCACGCCGTCGACTTTTTGTGTCTAAGGTTTGCCGGTTTCCTCACGATGTTTACGTTCACCGTTCGAGCGAATGTTATATGCGTACATAGAAAGAAAGTCCATTAATGCACAGCCGGGGATCGAACCTACGACCTCAAGGATGAGAGTCGCATGCCGAAGCCACTAGGCCAACTGCTCGTAATCTAACTGGGGCATGATTAACGGAATATATTTATATGCAAAGATATGTTTAGTGGCGTAAAAATTAATTTATATTTAGTACGTTATTTTGTTATGAGCTGTAAATGTAGGATCTCATAACTCTTGCGCATATTTCAAACCTATTAAAAGTTTCTAACAATTAATTTAATTTATATATCGGTTCTATCATAAAACGTTTTACACGGTCTTATAACCCATTATATAATATTACCTCATTTTCATTAGACAACAGCGACATTGCCAATCCACCCACAATACCCCAGAGTTATTTATCTTCTTAAATAAATTCAAGATAAGATAATAATTATTAACATAGGATTTAATACGCACAAAATATGTAAAAAATAAACGTGAACATAGTATAACAATAGATTTTGTGTAGGAAATTAAATACCTTACAGTATTATTAACAGCTTGCTTGTAAATCGTAAATAAAACTGAAAATAAATTTACTAATATACCAGGAGCCTGATGTGTGGTGTGAGCGCTGTGTTCTGCGTGCGCATGCGGCGGTGGCACGTATCCGGGCACGCCGCCGTATCCGCTGCTCATGTAGGGCCGACGGAGCGTGCGACTTTGGGGCTGCAATTATATACAAATCAGATAACCAATTGGAACGTACACATTTGTTTTGATAGTCTCCTGGAGATATTGTGACAAAGTTTTTCCTATGGAAAAATTCGCCCGGCAAACATTTGTATGAACATTATTAAGTGCTTATCAAACTTATAATAGAACTTTCGCAGACTCACCAATTATGTCACTAGACTTAAGCTCACTACGAATTAGTTAGTATATTAACAGTAGTTCGATTAAGAATATTTTACCCTAATACGCTGCCGTTCTGGATTTTTTTAATGATAGATTAATAACTAATTACTAATATTCGACATAATGTACAAAAAAAGTAATGTTTAAAACATGAAATGTTCGGCCTTTATCCGATGTTCAATGCTGGTACTAAAAAAAGGGTGCGTGTACTTATGTACGCGCGTAAGAAGTTATACTTCTTTGCCATTATTAAAAATAGTTTTCCATTGCATGCAAATACTTAATTACAGTTAAATAATCAAAGACTGGAAAAGGAGTCATTATAGTCAAAAAAGTTCAATTTACATTTGAAACATAATTTCTATTTTTATTCGAATGTTCTTTTTAAATTATGTCCAATGCCGTAGACTAGCATCTTCCGTGGGCAACTTCATTCTGATAATTTTGTGTCACGGCGCGCATCGTAAAATTTCACTCTCATCAGTTTTTCATAACGCGCCTAAAGAAGTATAACTTCAAAAATTTAAATATTTAAAAGTTCTGATAAGATTTTTTTAAAGTTATAAACAGTCATAAGCAATCTTCTTACCGGTGGCATATTATGATGTTGTGCTTGCGGATGATGCATGGCGCGAATGGCGTGAGGCGGTCTTTGACCGGCAGCATGGTGCGGTGCCACGGTCATGGTTCCCATGCCGCTCATCTGACCATGCCCGCCCATGCTACCGCCCGCCGCTGACGGACCCAGTGTCACTCTATACAGATAATTCTTCGTGGATTAAACTGCAGATCGCATATTTTGTATGTACTTTTAGTTTCAAAAAGCATTAAAAGTATTTGTTATAGCATGGGCATTTGATGTTAAATTATTACTTTAAGATCAACTAATTTAATAATTATGAACTGGATCATCCCAAATACAACATGTTAAGCATGTATAAAGCCACACAAAAGTAAAATTATTGAATACTACACCTTTTCATACAATAAGAAAGTTACAGTAACAATTAAAAAACATGTTACTTCTAATAACTTGATGAAACAACTTGAGTATAAAACACATTTTTATAAACTTAAACAAAACTTAAAAATAAATATTATTCTACACTTATACTAAAAACCACACAAAAACACAAAATTAACTTTACACTACACTAACATAGTACATGAGAAATTGGAAAGACTTTCTAGGGGTCCATTTAGCAAGCTGCTCGCTGCAACACTGTTATTTCAACTGCTTTTTATTCAATAAATGCGATATATCAGGCTGAGCACAAAACTCACATTCAGTACTAGATCAGTTGGTATCAAAGCCACTGTCATATGTTCTATTCATGACCAGTTTAAGTAACAAAGAGAGCCGCAAAGGACCCTCCACATATCAACAAATTACACATTATTTGCATATGAATACTGCCGCCAGTCTATAGACAGGGTAAAACAGAGGGATTTTATTTTATTGAACAGTGTCAATGTTTGAGTGAGCCATTCTTTGCTCAAGTAAGATATAAAGCGAGATAGAATACAACATGTATTATTATGAATAATGTGTGTTTAAGGGGATTTAGGAAGTCAACGTGGGTTTTTCAATGAATCCACTTCTGTTCAGATAAATAAGCTAAGTAGATTTAGGCTTAATTATTAAGCATTTACAACAATATAGAATATAGATTTCTAATACTGTAAAGATATAAGTAAGAATGAAAATGTTCAAAGTGGCAGTCAATTTATACGAAAACTTAGTTTTGCTTCTAGTGTTAGCAAACATAACTAATATGCATATTTTTTGTGAGTTAACTAAAAGTATAAGGATTAATAAACTTATTTATACTTTATATGACTTATAACTATTATTTATACTTAAATATGATTGAAACTTTTTGTTTGATTGCTTTGATTAAGCATCATCAACACAACATAGCACAAATAAAAGTTTTAGTTAGTTGAGTTTTAGTTTTCATTTAAGCAATTCCTTTTAAGCTAAAAAAGCTACTAAAATGGCCATTAGACCTTATTTAATTTATATATATCTAAATTTAAACTTGTATTAGTGTATTCTTTGCTAGCAAACCATTACAACATCTTCCGTTTGATTTATAGTCAAGATTAGGCACTAATGTAAAAAACAAATTGGATTTTGACATAATATGAGAAACTTATTACATTTTTATATATTTAAATAATTATATCATATTTTACTATAGTTTATTCTAATGAAATATGCATCCTTAATTCTGCATGGGACACGCAAAAATTTTAATGCTGAAACTAAGAACTACACAACACATTCGGAAAAAAAAATATTAAGAAAAAGGTGCAGCATTTGCTAGCGAAGTGCTAAATCTAAAGATACAATACCTTGCACTATTAGATTCAGAATTGAGACTTAATATATTTCAAAAACATATTGGATTTTAATTATTTTTTTAAAATAATTGATCAATCAGAATGTGCCATTTACTTCGCAAATAAACAATTATTATGATTATTATTACATGTGTCATAGTTAGTAGTCATAGAACTTCCAGCTATTATCAAAAAAATTGTGTTTACTGTTCCTTAACATACAAAATATCTGATTATGATATAATATAGAGGTTTGGCACTAAAAAGGGATTCTATGACTTAAAATCTGCAAGCAACAGGTGTCTTGTATTATCAAAATATGTTAGATTGTATATATAAAACTTTTGGTCTTACTGTTCATTGTAATTAATAAAATATACTTTTATTTGAAAATTTTAAATCCTGCAAGTATTTATTTAATTACTTACACAGTATTTTTACAAACCAATGGAGCACTACGCAAATAACCTACCCTCCTTCTTACATTAAATAGGACATGTAAATAATTTGGATATTGTTTGACAAAATTATGAATTTACCGACCTAGCTACTTCAAAAGCTAAACATCTGATGAATGATACGCAAATAAATAGTAAAAGAAGCCGATCGTTACCTAGTTAATGTTACGTGCCTGTTCTCTCTATGTATTTGATGCGGCGGCATCTGATGATGTGCAGGTATGCCTTGGTGGGTCGGAAGATGTTGGGGCGGATGTCCCGACATCGGTTGATGGTGCATATTCGGATGATGCATCATCTTTGGAATCGCTGCCGAGACACAAACAATTTCGGCATTAAACACTGATCACTCTGTTTTTGTATAATATAGTCAATGTTACTCTTACCGTCGAGACTATAATATTGTATTTTAGTTTAATACGCTGATAAAATTGTACACACCCGAACTAATGTATAACTAAAAGTTTATTTGGCAAACAGTAAAGAAAATCGTTTCATTCAACATGCGGCCATGTTTAAAAGTGTTTGTGGATTTGGTCAATGGATAATGATTGATGATTTATGATTAGTGATGTGTATGAGTATCTGTACTTTTCCAGAGATTATATTTCTTTACTATCTTCAGACTTGAAATAGAAACCTTATAGGGACTGTGTTCCAAATGGCTGTGTTATATTTGACTTGGCCTAAAGGTCTAGATACCAGGCCATAAACTCCAAAAAAAAAAATGTTATATTTGACGTAAAACTTTGATTATAGCCAAGCCAATCAGCGGTGTTATAACGTCTTCTAACCTAACTTTATTCGCACTATTAGAATTTTGAATTATGAATAGTTAAACCAATATAAATTCAAAGTGACTTTTGTCGAATAAAGTATGTCATTCTAAAAACGTTTGCGTCCACACTCTACATATTAATCTTCTAAAATGTCGGAACCGACAACTCCGTAAGTTTTAAAAGTTATTTTATTCTGAGAGTTTATTTATGTATTTATTTACTGAAATACATACATCATGTATGACTTGCCGACTATGCCAATACGATAATATAAAAAAAAAAAAATCAAATATATAAAGTATATTACAATATTTTATATGTTTTAGTTATTGGAAACAGTTATGGCGTTGGACCACATCACAAAGTCTTTCAAAAGAAGAACTGAAGAAAGTCCTAGATAAAAAAGAAGTTGTAGAATGTTTAAAGCAAGGCTTAGTTTGTTATAAGTCGTTGAGAACAGAAAAATTCTCACAACTACAGTCAAAATACAGTGATCAAACAAGACTATTAAACGTCGTCCAAACCTTGCAGAATTACATAGTAAGTATTGTTGTGCTGTAATGGCAATAATAAACAACTTAAGAATTAAGTCTGAATCAAGTTTAATGTATGAAAAATTATCTTTTTTCCAGGATGTTGATTGTTTCCAAATATGGGATTTGATAAAACACTACCTTTGTGATGTTTCGTATGGCACTGCAGCAAATGCTTTGAAGAATGTAGCTTTCGTTGATACCCGACCATCATTTTTGTCACCAAATGTTTGGAATTTTTATTACGCTGAAAGATTGTTTCTTTTAAAACTTATACAGTATATAATTCAATTTAAGTCAGATGTTAATCATAAGTATCATGAATTATTTAGTAAGATTATCCAAGAAATAGGATTAAATGATTTAAAGACTTCACTTATAAGTCAGTTTGAGAAACTTTTATCAACACCACCCCCATCAAGGAAAATTCAAAATGATTTTAACAATGACACTGTTAGGCAGGACTGGGCCAAATCAAATCTAAGAGAGCAAGTAGCAATTCTACAGAATTTAATGATGATCGCAAGTGACTCTGGGATCTCTGACACTGAATTTATAACTTTGTTCAAGTTGTTTAGAAAACATGATTTTGGTAAGAACCAAGGTTTTAATGATCTCTTGGAAGCAAGGCACAAAGAGACAAGTCTTAGAGTCATGTACATGGAGATTGGACTGTTCATGGTCATATGTGATAGTAAGAAAATGTAAGTAAATGAATTTTAGTGGATATTGATTTAATTTTATAACTTGTTTTGTATGTTCTATTTTCATTTATGTATGTGTTTTATTGTTTTCTTATGAATTAGGTGATAAACATTCTGTGTATTTTGCTGGAAAGAAACCTCTAAATTATATTCATATTTTGAATTAATTACCACTCCAGAAAAGTGATATAACTTTTTGCTATCTTCATTAATGCTTTTTGTCCCTCTTTTATTTCGTTAAATGGATGGTAAAATTTCACATAGTCTGATTTATATCTTATTTTTAGCCAAAATTTGTCATCATGGATAGAAACAACAAAAACTACTGTAGAGACTGAATTTACCAAACTGCAACCTTGTACTGAACAGAGCCCCATGCTGATGATGTGGATGATGATAACTTTACAGGTAAATTTTTCCTAAAAACAAAACATTTACCCTGTTGAATATATGTTTTTGCTAGTAAAAATAAAAACCCACACACATTTCTTAATCAGTGGCTTAATTTTCTAAATAGTCTGCCGTGTAATCAGCATTTTAAATATGATAAATTTTATTACTATTTTTTTTTTTTGTGCTCCATGCCTCTTCATAATATGCAAATTTAACCAAATGCTAACCCTTTAGGTTCTAGTTATGTTTTGTTTCATTGTTTATTTCTACCTGCCCTTTTGTATTAATAGATTTGACTACTACATCAATTTTTTACAGAGTGAACAACATGTACGATTGTTTGAGACTCAGTACCACCATTATGGAGCCACAGCATTGAGAATGAGAGTCTTTGAGTTTATGCAACAAATGATTAGTAGCAATGTTTTCAATGTAAGTATCCTTTATAATGCTTAATTCTATATCCATAAAACTATGAATTTTACTCTTACAGAAAATGATGTGAAAAATGAACTCAAAAAACAGTCATAATTTTTCTCATATTAGCCCATCAAATAGATTTCCTTTACAAACACAATATACAGATCTTAGTTTTTAAACATTAATTTTGTCTAAATCTATAATGATATTCTAAAAACTCTGGCATCTCAACATTAGTTCACAACAATCCCCCAATTTCTGCTTTCAACTATTATTATCGTTACGTAAGCTATAACACATAAGCGTATGCTTAAGTGTGAGTTTTAGATTTAGGCTCTTAGGGGGCGTTAGTATTACGTCACGCAACTTTTGGAGATTATTGACGCCCCCTAACGTTTTTCTGTACCCAATAGTAAAACGTTTCGTGACCACCCAGTGACTCTTTATACCTAAAAGTTACCATTATGTGGTGTAAAATACTAGAAAGTCGAAAATAATATTAACAATGACGCGTAGTTCATAACGTTTTACAAAAGGACCCCCCCCCCAAATTCGATACTAACTTTCATTCAACTTAATAATTAATTTATTTCTAGGATGATTCAACTTGCGCCGAAATAGTCAGACACAGAGTATTTAGACTATTGAATGAAATTTGTGATAAATTTGATGGTGACAGTACCATCAGCTGTCAGCCTGGAGTCATGCCATTGTGTGCAGATTTAATCAAATATCCAACCATAGCCAAAGAATTCTGGTGGTTACAAAATGAGAATAACATTGGTGTTGTATCGTTATGGAATACAGCTTTGGAATATTTTCCTTTCAATTTTAAGGCCTTATCAGTATTGTCCACAAGTTTGGCTGAAGCCGGAAAGGAAAGTGTTCGGAATGTAAGTATGGATATCCTAATAATAGTTGTCAACACTGAATTGAAACAATTAAATACAATAATATTCCTTATATAAATATTTTGTGTTTAATAATCAGGTTTGCCTTGGTTCTTGTAACTGCCAAATTAACATTAACACCGACAACAAATTTTAATTAATTTAACTTGATTTTTGAATCCTTGAATTTGTCCCAAGACCACAGTCTTATATATACTGCACTATAGATACATACTCAGTGATATAGTAAAGTGGTAGTTTTTTAAAATATTGTCATCATTTAGAGACATTAAGATGATGTATAATTCCATCTAAACTTTTAGTTATGTTTATACCTAACTAATTCAAAATTTAAAAAAAAACATTCTGTGGCACTACAACCTCTTTAGGTCTGGGCTTCAGATTTCTGAATCTGTTTCATGATCATTTTTAAATCTAATAGGCAAGTGGGTGATCAGCCTCCAGTGCCTGACACACGCCGTCGACTTTTTGGGTCTAAGACATGTCGGTTTCCTCACAATGTTTTCCTACAACGTTCGAGCGAATGTTAAATGGGCACATAGAAAGAAAGTCTATTGTAGCCGGGAATCGAACCTACGACCTTAGGGATGAGCACTTGCTCCAAATTCTCCAAAAACTCCTGCTAATTCAAACAATAAACTTACCATTAATATTGTTTAATTTAGTTTTTTATGTCTGATTCCAAATATAATATGTTGTAAACATCTGTTTCTGTTCTTTGGGTAAAATAAATATATATAAAACTCTAGCGACACTAAAGTGACTTCGCAATTTCTGTCATTATAGAGAATTGTCATTTATTGGTCTCAATGTAAACAAACTTTGATTAATTCTAGGTAGTTGTGTTTACAGTGTACTGTACTTAATAGTTGCTGGTTGCTTGCCTTTTAGAAAAAACAAAAGAATACTGAACATATTCAGAAATCTATACTTAATATGAAAAAATCAATCAATTTTTGTGTTCTTTTTTATAGTACACATAAATATAACAATACTGTATCATTTACAGCTTTTAGGAGAATTAAAAAATTTACCAGTTTTCACCGAATTATACAATCCACAAGCAGTATTAATAACCGCCCTACAAGCTGAGGATGCAATTATTGGGAGAGACTATTGCCCACTCGGAGACCCCTCCTATACAATAGAAGCAGGCTCTAAAGCGACCATTTTGGAACGGAAAGAGGGCACAATGATTCACTTCCGCACACCATATTCTTATTGGACCGTATTCAATAGCGAAATTGAAAAGGCATTAGATCGGAAACAAAGACATCATGATATCAATGTCACCTTGGAAAGGGTGCATGAAGGTACCAGGGTTCTGAAAGGTATACTTAAAGCCTTGGTCAATGATAAGGAGATTCCGAAAAGCCTAGTAGCACCAAGTGAAGGGGTTTTTGATATATTAGTGAGGTTTATGAGAGCTGAAAATCCACCTTTGCCGCTCTTGGTTGAATGTTTAGATGTGTGCACTGTATTGATACCATTGTTTTCGAAGGAAATTTATTCGAGGTAAGTTTCTTCATCGGTGATTGGTCATCTTTTGGTTGGTTCTTGTATTTTAAATAAAGATCGTTTTAAACCTTTTTTGTCGTAAAGTAAATAAAGATTATTTTCAGTAATAATAAAACAGGTACACGTACGTTATCACGTACGTAGTCACGTACACACACTACATAAGTATGTAGACGCGTATTATAGAAGTTATACTTTGGCGTACCAAGATAAAAATCTTTTCAAACATTTTATCTTTCGCCTTATTGACGTTTGTAGAAAAAACGACAGTAACAATAGAAAAAATTACTCTCATCATTTTTCCCTAACGCGCCAAAAGAAGTATAACTTCATAAAATCTAAAATGTTGACTATAGCTAACTTCAGGGTGTCGATTTATTGTGAAGGTGTGCGCACGCATCGTAAAAATTTACTCTCAGCATTTTTCCCTAACGGGCACAAAAGAAATATAACTTCAAAAATATTTGAGTTTGTAATTTCATTTTTTAATTATTCTTAGCAACTAATAGTTGATCACAAATATTAATTTGTGTAGGTACTTTAATCACATCAACCCACAAGGCCTTTTTATTTCGTAAAAATCAAGATTAATATAGCTTTTATTTATGTTGAAGATTAATTGGTGGCCTAAATCTATAAAATATGTCTTCCCAAAGGGATTTTATTAAACAATTCTCAACTAAAATTAACACGATACTTAGGTACTTTTTTTGCTCATTTTGGTAGAGAGACAACGTCTTTTTGCCGTAATGATTGACGTCACAGCTTACAGAAAAATTCGATACGTCAATAAAATACGTGCTATAGATACTCTAGATATAAATTTTAATTACTTTTATGTACTAGAAATTCTAATTTCCTTCTAGACTAATAAATACCGGTCTTCTACCCCGTGTGACGAGGCAGCAGTTATCTCACGCGGAGTACGCTACTGGTGCTTCATTGGAATCTGGGGCCGTTGGGTCATATCTGGTAACTTTGGAGCAGCCTACTGGAACATACCGGTTCCTAACAGCATATATAGATATGCTATGCGCTTTTCATAAGGTAATATTTGGTATTTTGTATTGGTATAATTTGACAAGATTTTAAAATTAATTTCAAGATATAACTCTAAACAAATTGGTATTTTTATATTCTGTTAATTATTTAACTTTAAAAATCTCATAAACATTTTTAATTATAAGAACCCGCCAAAGCTATCAAAGATGGCGTCGCACCAGTTTGTCGTACTACTATTGTAAACACGTAAAAAAGTCAAGCTTTTTACTTATTACACAATCTAAGAAATCTAATTAAGCAAGGCGCTTTTAAAGTGCAATTATTTCCCTAGAAAACTAATTTCTGTTATGTAGGATCTCGTTTAATAATCATTGACAATTAAATATATAAAGATACTATTATTATATAGCATTACACATTCACACACACCACACAATATTGGTATTTATTGTCATATAAGTTATGGAACAAGTAGTTTGTATTTACTTAAAAAGGGCCCAAATATTGTATACAATTCTAGTTTCTATTTGGTATAAAATAAACAATTCAATTTTTTGAGTCTGTGCGAAAAGACAGCTGTGGATTTAATGTCGCTACGCTAATTTACGTTTTTTGTTATGTTACTTCATTATAGCTCGAAAGTTATCATAAATACTTAATATAAACAAATTAAAAGTATATTTTTTGTTAAATTAAATGACGCGTAGCAAAAACTTAAATTCGCAAAACTCCTCGCCATGGTTCTCTTTTCACACAGGCCACCAATATTTTCCCGCTTAAAAGCGTTTTTTTTTAAATTTCTTAATTTAAATAAAATATATAATACAATCATAATAAGTTACATTTGAAAACCGCTGTGGTTTGTATTAATGTAACCATAGCAGTCTTGTTTAGGAGCGCGACAAATGCATATAAAAGTAGTTTTTTAATTTACTGTTTATATTGGTTCATGGTTGGGCAATCTAATATGTGATTTGGTAGACCACTTATTAGCCGCGGTAGCAAGTACGTCATGCTCCACTCGGTTTTTATGTCATCTCGAAAAAAGTGCTCGACTAGAAGACATTTATTAACTTTTTCTGATATGGGCATATTAAATCCTACAGGCGACAATAGAAGATCGTTTAGTAACAGAACTACTTCTACCAGGCCTGGTTCTGCTTCTACGAGAAGTATTCCCCAATGTGTATGGTTGGAGATACCGCACGGTTGTAGAAAGACGGTCCCTCATACATAAGTGTGCGGATTTCTTCACTCTGGTGTTGCAACAAATGAATTGTAGTCCCAGTGTTACCACGTTGAAAAAGACTTGTGTCTATGGTCTGTTATATACGGAGAACGCTTTGGAGTTACTGAAGATCGCGTCTATTGGTATGTTTGTATGTTGAATATATTTAAAGCCTTTGTAGTCCTACACATTTATGTTTTATTCATATTTATCCTAATACTATTAGTATTAGGAGTAGTATTCTAAAGAGGAAAGATGTGTATGTATGGAACGAATAAACACCAAAACTACTAGATCTATTTCAAAAATTATTTCATTATTAGTTCCCCGTTACATAGGCTATAATGATTAAAAATATTATATGCAAACTGCCAAAGTCTATACAAATTTGCTGCAATTAATCCCGGGTCTATGTGCGGAAGCATGAGGCCACCAACCATTACCATTACTTAATCCTGGATGCAACAAACCAGTCGTATTTTCTACGAGTCGTAGATTCATCTATCGAATATGGAAAAACACTGAAGTCAATTTTTTTTCAGGTAATGAAACCCTGGAACGCCTAATCCATGACGAACCAAATTGGATTTCTGGTTCAGCGTTTCAGTACACGTTCACATTACAACGATGTATCGCTATAATTATATTCGCTTTACGAGAAAAGGCTCTAATCGAGTAAGCGTTCATACTAAATATGACTAAATTTGGTATATTATAAACCCTATATTTTTTTTATGATACAACTTATAAAAATACATACAACCCTTAATTTTCATCTACCTTCTACGATCAAACCCTATTTTTTATTTGTAGGTTAAAAACTTATAACTTCAACTCTGTTTATATAGAGAAAAATCACAGGAAAACCTAAAAAGTTTTCATTTCGGAAAATCGAACAGTCTCTGGGGTAGCATAGCAAAATGTTCCATGTTGATATATACTAAAAAGGTACGCTAAGTAAAATCACATTAAGAAGAAACTAAGTTCGCGGGGGCAGATAGTTTAGTATAAAAAAAAAATGGTGCGTGTACTTATGTACGCGCGTAAGAAGTTATACTTCTTTGGCTTTCTTTATTTTTTTAAAATATTAAATAATTAATAATCAATATTAAGCGTTAATAATTTAACAATATTTAATATTTAGTATATTATTCAATTATTAATTAATAATAATTATTATTATATTATAAATTCAATTTAATAACTAGGTATGTTTCATAACCTTTTAACTAAGTATAAATAGGTCTTTGTGAAAAAGCATTGCTAAATTTCTTTGAAAAAATAATTTAAACTGCTTTATTTGTTTAAAAGGTACTACAAGTAGATTGTCTAATTCCCATCTCGCTCGCGCACGATCGGCGCCCATACTGAATTTTGTGTCACGGTGCGCGCGCATCGTATAATTTCACTCTCATAAATTTTTCATAACGCGCCTAAAGAAGTATAACTTCAAAAATAACTTAGAAAAAATTCGTGTCTGAATGTATTGTAGTTAAGAAAAAATAATATTTTCTCATCAGCTGTACTTCAGTAAGCCCCCTGGAGCAACTCATCTTCGCTCAGAACAAACAAGTGGACAGTCTGAAGGTAGTTCCAAATGTGACCGGGTACATCAATCACGCCTTTAACCGGGGCCTGGCAGTACTCTCATGTCGATTACTTAGGAAATTCGCTGATGTAAGTTTAAATAGTTTTGCTAGAGAAATTTGATCAAAGGTATTTTTTTTATTAAATATATGTTTGAATCAAAATACTAACGAATTCAGGCGAACAATATTTTGAATATATTCTTATGAATTCTTATTAATTTTTCTCGATGTCTTAGTTAGAAGTGAAACTTATGTTATTTAATATAAAATATTAACCATAAGCATTCCTCATTTTTAGTCTGAGTTTGGCCATGCATGGGCTGTAAGTAATTAAAAAAATATTAAATGCAAAATGTTTGATTTTTCGATTGCTCTTGCTTTACTATTTGAATTGGTTGGTAGCATTTTTGGATGGAAGTCAAGAACCCACACGTATACGACCTATACAATCGTTTTTAAGAATTACATTGAATATTTCATCATAAGAATTAAATAGACTGTTTAGTTGTTAATTCGTGTACATGTCTAAGAAGAAACAATCGAAAACCAACCCAAAGAAGTTTTAAGATTACTACTCCAGGTTTTTTCGATCTCCAGCTTAGAGTTTCTAAGATTATAGGTACATGAAAACAAATTTTCCAGGGGTTCCAGATGTCTCTCTTCGCTTTATTAGACATGACAGCGCATCAGGTGCGAGTTATATTTCTGGACAGATTGCGGGATGAGCACGAAAGTGTGGAACTCAAAGTTGCAATTTTAACCTTTGTCACCACATGTGTGGGGAAACAACCTGGGTTGACTGAAGCTTTCTTCATGATGAATCACGAACGGGCAAAAGCAGACGAGAACGAGAAGGAGAAAGAAGTTAAAGAGAATAGTGAAGATGACAGATTTGAAGGAATTTTGGGGTATATGGCGGATTATTTGGGGACTGTCAAATCTGTAAGTATTTTCAAATAATTTGTATGTAAAGTTACTTATCTAGGTTTTTCGCATATGAAGTATACTTCTGTATAATTTTGATAGTACTACTATTTATTTCTTGATTTTAAAAGATGGGTATTTTATCTTTCAGGACGCTAAATTACTGCAAAGTCCGCTACTTGGATGCATAATGGCGTTATTCCATGCTCTCTGGAAGAATAACATGCAAATTCTTGTCAAGAAGTTACAAGAACATCCCAATTTCTGGGATCATATGACCAGCCCTTTATTCAGTGAGATCCAACCTGATCTCCGCACTTATAGTCAAATTTTCAACGTCCTCGGAATTGAATTATTTGTTTCCAGGGAGAAACTTGAACCAAATTTTAAAGAAGTGCTCGAACGCTTCTTCGATACGAACAAAAATCAACTAGATAACTGGATAGATCATATATTTTCCTTCAAAGGTCGATCCCTTGAAGAGGTTAATGATAAGGTCCCGATCTGGTTAAGCTTGCTCACGTCGTGGAAAGATTTCACAACAATTTTCTGCAAGTGTCTTCCGTTCAGTTTGAACATCGCGCACAAAGCCAAAATGGTTGCGCCTTGTATGAATGCTCTTTTGCAAGAACTGGAAGATTTCAAAGATGGCCGCCTTGTTGTCATTTTAGCAGAATTATACGTTATAATGCTAGCTAATTGGAAAGATGATTGCTTTGACAACAGAAAGACAAGTGCCAAACAGATTGACAGCTTACTTTCGAGTGGGGCAGCGGTTTATGAGCACTTGCATCTCAGAGCAGTCCGAGCTATCCTATCTATAGGAACTGTCGCGATAAGCAGCTTGGATTACGAAATTAAAGCGAACAGCACTTTGGCTCAAAGCATTATTCGCTCAGTGACGAATATAAACAGTTTGGAGCTCCAAAAGCTCTTCGATGACATCAAAGACGAGAACAAACTCGAAGAAGAGAACGAAATCCCGCCCATCGTGATCGCTCTGGCCATGCTCGAACAGTGTCTTGAACTATACGATGACGTTTTCTCGGGACTATCCCAGTGGTTTCAATCGACGAAGTTCGTCAACAAATTATTGTGTTGCCTCCAAATCAGTCTTCAAAATAAGCGTCACCAACACACATCTTTAGCTGCCTTACGATGTTTGACAGCGTACGCGAGGGGACCTTTCTCGAAAGACTTGCTACTGAGCGATGTCGATCAGTTCCTGTGGCTACAATTGCTTCCTCCCAAAATGGAGACGAACTCTAGCGGGAAAACTTGGACGCCACAAGAATGGTGGAAAGTTTATGGGTACAGCTTGGATTTTATAGCCACGATGGTTATGAAGCACGGCCAGTTTTTCGTTGGAGATGCGATAACTTTTGTTGGAGTGCATTTGGAGCATATTGTGGAAGCTATTTTGCTTCCGCGACAGATGTACAGTGTGGCAGCGTTGAATCTATGTGCATCGACGTTAAGTTTGATCGTTCAGCTGGTGAAATTTGAGGCAAGATGGCGAATTTTGAATATTAACTCGCTCATCTGTATTATGGTGAGTGTAATACTTTTAATTCGTTATTTTTTAATATTTTTGGCTGTTTTATGTATAGGTCTTTAACCTGTGCTTATTACTGACAGTTAGAAGTAAAATTAAAGAATGAAGGGTCCAATGCCAATATCATTAATATAGATATTTTGTCTCACTTTCATTGTATTAATCTGTTAACAAGACCAGCGTTGGCCTAGCTTCAGCCTGCGTCTCTCATCCATGACGTCGTAAGTTCGATCTCCGGCTGTGCTCCAAATGACTTTTTTCCTATGTGCGCATTAAACATTCGCCTGAACGGTGAAGGAAATCGTTAGACTAAATATATTGATAAATCATCATGAAACAGATACAAAAATCTGAGACCTAAAAAGTTGCTAGCGCCACTGACTTATTTATTTTAATTGTATTAATTAATGATCATTAACTCATCTGTCTCAATTCATCATAACATACATACAGTTTGACAGAAAGAGACAAGAGTTCTTTAGTTGAAAGAGTGCCGATGTAATAATAATAAAAGGTTATACTATAAAATATATATCCCCACAGCGTAGTACAAGTGCGTGCGTGTATCAGTGCGTGATGTTAATGTTGCGCGCGCGTCGTCCGTCAGACGCCGGCCTGCACTCTGATGACGTCACACAGCCTTCACCTACCGCCTTGCATAGGTATGGTTTAATTATATTATTTCGATCTTTTATTTATTGAAAATTAAATAGTAGTATTTTTATTTTGCCAAAACCTCTTAAAACGTGTTGAACGTTTAAAAATATTGTAAAATTTCCATTATTCATGTGTTTTAATTTGGTAAATTTGTCTAGTCAATGTGTGGTCTGCTAAATATTCTAAGTATAATTTTTAGGATGAAAGCTTTATTAATTCTTATACACGCTTTTTCTCGAATCAATATTTTTGAAGCCTTTATTCAAAAAGGAATAATATTTAGCCATCGAAAAACAACACAGCCAAAGTTAAAATATGTTTTAAAATTTTTGTAATTTAAATTAGATTTTATTTATATTAAGATGTATGTTGCATTGTATTAAAATTACAATTTGTACTTACAATACTTATGTGAACTTGAATATTGTAAGCTAATTATTTTACAGGGTGATTGAAATCCTACACATGGCAACACTGTGCCTGCTGTCATTTAGTCCGGATTTGTTATCTCTACTCGCCGAGCCAGCTTTAGATTTAGAGCGCTGGCAACCCCTAGTAGAGTTGCACTTTGGAGCTCCCAAAATCACATACGAACATTTTCCTCAATTGACATTTGGAACAATTCTATCAGCTATTTGCTTGCTCACTCGCTCTTTGAATCACGTAAGTTTTTTTTTGTTTCTGTATAACAAGAGAGACGGGCCTTTATCATAATATGATCCCTCACGCTCACACTTATACATAAATACATAAATATCACCCACACTCAAATTTATGTGTTTTTATTATTGACTGTATATTTTTCAATAATACTTAATTGCACTTTGGAAGATTCTTATCTACTATATAAAAATAAGTCGGGTTTTCCTTCCTGACGCTATAACTCTAGAACGCACGAACCGATTTCCACGGTTTTGCATTCGTTGGAAAGGTCTCGGGCTCCTTGAGGTTTATAGCAAAGAAAATTCAGGAAAAATTTCAACAGAAAAGCAGGGAAAGCTTTTTTCACATACAGCGCCATCTCTGATACATAGTATGTACAACAAACCAATAGTTTGCTAGTTCTTAATAAAATTTTATAAAAAAAAAACAGTTGTGGTATTTTCAAGGTTTAAGTTCAATTTTTTTTTATTCTTTAAACATCCAGCGTCTGTTGAAGGCAACAATAGAATAAAGTTGAATAAATCAATAATGTTTTATATATTTTCACTTAAAAAAAAACAATTTCATTTTAAAAAAAGGGTGCGTGTACTTATGTACGCGCGTAAGAAGTTATAATTCTTTGGCATTATTAAAATTAGTTTTTGATTCCATGCTAATAATTAATTACAATTAAATAATCAAATACTGGAAAAGGAGTCATTATAGTCAATAAAGTTCAGTTTACATTTGAAAAATTAAATAAATAAATATTTACTATTATTCTCTTACATTCAGTGTAACATAAATTTAATTCGAATGTTGTTTTTAAATTATGTCAAATGCCGTAGCATCTTCCGTGGGCAACTTCACGTGTCACGGTGCGCGCGCATCGTAAAATTTCACTCTCATAAATTTTTCATAACGCGCCTAAAGAAGTATAACTTCAAAAATTCACACAATATTTTTGTATAGACATATCACGCAGAAGAAGTAAGCGGCTCGCGATCCCCTCGCGGGTCTGCGAGCGGGGGACGTCGCAGGGCGTGTTCGTGTTCGCACAATTCTCCCGGCGATCGACGACTCAATCGCAGCGAGTCAGTTGCGAGTGTGTCTTCTGCAGCGAGCGCTTTGCCTCCCACCGATGAGAGGTTGTTGGTTGGAGCGCTACATGCTACGCTTACGCTGTTAGCTTCACAGGTTTGTTAACTAAATTTAGCACAGACTTTGGCCATGATTTATAAACAATAGTTCTTAAGAGGAGGAAACATTGATTTAATTACTACAAATAAAAAAAACTAATCCATTTTTGATGTCAAAATATATTAAAGTGTGTGTGTGTCAGCTACGACGCACGATTGGAGTTTACTCCTTACGAACGATAAAATGGCAATAATGTTCTGTGGCTGTCGACCATGTTTTCATACTAAAGGTGGTAAAAATATTTGTGTTTATAATATAAATGTTTGTAGTAGTAATAAAACGTACCTACATCATCTATGCCCAAATAGAATTTTCTTTCTGTGACCAAAGTTACCTTTATAGTAAGAGAAGAATAAGAATGAACAATCTTTTTAGTTTTAATTTCACTGACCATTACTATTGACAAAACTCTATGGCACGCTAGACAATCTACTTTTATTTTTTACACCTGTCAACACTGACAATGTTGTAACGTGGCTGTCAAAACGTGAATTCAAAATAGAAATGTCTGTGTAATGTATTCCATCTCATTCTTTTACACGTTCAATCCTACAGATATATATGTTTGTCTCTTTCTACATAACGGCTCAACTTTTCGTGTTACACTTGATTTTACTCCTCATAAAATTTCCGTACCGGGCCTTATAACTCAAATCGTTTCTTAAGGAGTAAACTCCAATGAAAAATAATAAATCAATTGATATTAAACACTGTATGTAAAAATTACAGTAAATGTTTTGAATCCTTAGTAAATAAATTTGCGTTATTCTTATTAAATTGTATTATTTCAGGCTCTCCTAGCTGTCCGAGATCCAAGTGTTCCAAGCCGTCATAAACAACTCGTCAGACGAGAATTAGCATCCGAGCTAACGGTGTATCACGATTTCGTGCGAAAACGAATTTTGTGCGCCGCGCACGCGCGTCCGCATCTACTGCGGAACAAACTTGGCGCCTGGCCCCTTGGAGCTCATGAAGAGGAAACCAAAAGAATCGAAGACGCAAGAAACGAAAGGAACCCTTCTCCGGAAGACGAGAGATCTTTACCGCCACCACCTCCACCTAAGCGCGCCTCGCAAGACTCCATGCGAGAATTCATCTTACGCAAACATTTTTTGGACAAATGCGCTCAAACTCCCACTAAGGAACCACCGACCCCGGTGTCACACTCAACGCCAGCTTCGGATAAGAAAAGAGAAAGTTCTAGAAGCCTAAAACGTGTCTCTTGGGCCGAAACTACGAGAGATAGTGATGAAATTCTCGATACGTCGCTACAAGAAATCGAAACTCCATACTCTAATCTAACTGAAGTGCAGATCAACAACGACGAAGATTATTTCCATTTTATGTCTGTAGTTTTTCTTTATGTTTGCCAAACTGAATTATAATTTTTTTAATTAAATGTTTTTTAATATTGGTTTTTAGTTCCATTGCCTATAAAATTATTTAACATTTTACATATATTCGTGTATGGGTGGCAGCAAATTGAGTAAAAATATGTTGACAATTTTACTTTTAATACACCTACGTCACTTTATCACAGTGGCTCCTGTTTAACAGGGGCCAAACAGGCAGGCTCCCTGATGTAAGATGTTAAGTGTCGTCGCTACTCATGGATGCACACTTACTCACTCGTTTCTTCTTTTTACACTTACAATTACACATATAATTTCTTCTTACACTTTTGCAACCAATAAATTGAAGGACACTTAGTCCTTCAATTTACTGGTTCCGACGAATTACTGTAGAAAGGTTTAGCCCAGCCTAGGCGACATAAATGGTACGTATGGTTTTTATCGTTAAAATAAAATTATCAGTACCATAGACTGTCTGCCATTTACATACAATGCAATAAGTTGAAATGTATTTTAAAAAATGTATATTATATCACTGACACAAATATTATTATACATATTAACTACATCTGTATTAACTAAAACTCTGTTTGGTTATCTTCTTCGTATTTTTTACTTTCCTTTAATGACAAGACACGTCATTTATCTGACAATGTTTTTTGACATTGACATTAACAAAACAGGTGTGAGGTGGGCAAGCAGTCGTCAGTCGAGCACAAGCAGCCAGCAGCATTCAACAAGCTTACTATTGTAGACCACGACAATTATTTAAATTGACCACGAGATTGACTGCAATCAGCTTAGATTCAATTGAACAGGTAGGTCAAAATTATAGACATTTCAACATCTAACGAGTGTCTATTCTTTATTCACTACTACATTAGATGTGTTGTCTGCGAAGGCCTAACAGCCAACCAGGCTTAATTTGAATATTATGCATGTAGCGAAATAAGAAGTGCTTTTACTAGACGTGCTTACTAGAAAAATTTATTATTCCAGATACTATGGCACCGACGGCCGCTGCTGTAAGACCTAAGCCAGATGAAGACCCTACTGGTATTAGAGCAGTATTATTGGGACCGCCAGGATCAGGCAAAGGCACCCAAGTGAGTAGAAAATACAAGACGTTTATGTACTATATTTAAAATACATATTAATAGTTTTATTCACTCAAATTTACCAACCTCTTATCTTGTCTTTGTTTTTGTTTAATTTCCCTAACATGATTATGTAACTATATTGATAAAAGAATTAAGGTGAATCACGATTTTTTTAATTTTAAATTTAGGCTCCTCGCTTGAAAGAAAAATATTGTGTATGCCATCTGTCTACGGGAGATATGCTCAGAGCAGAGGTTGGCTCTGGCTCGGAGCTGGGCCGTCGCCTTAAAAAAGTAATGGATGAAGGAAAACTAGTATCAGATGATATGGTGGTGGACATGATTGATAAAAACTTGGACCAACCTGAGTGTAAGAATGGATTCTTGCTTGATGGTTTCCCCAGAAGTGTTCCACAGGCTGAAAAGGTATGATATTTTTTTGAAAAATTATTAATTGTAGGCAAAATTCAATAGACGACTTGTGTATTTAGTAATACTTTTATATTCCTTAAGTATATAGTAATAAATTATTATTATCCTTTCAGCTTGATGGCCTGCTAGCTAAGAGGAAGTCAGCATTAGATGCAGTCATTGAATTTGGAATAGAGGATAGTTTATTAGTGCGTAGAATTACTGGCAGATTGATTCACCCATCTAGCGGTCGGAGTTACCATGAGGAGTTCCACCCTCCCAAAAAGTCAATGACTGATGACATAACTGGGGAACCCTTAGTTAAGAGGTCTGATGACAATGTAGATGCTCTTAAGAAACGGTTAGCAACATATCATCAACAAACAGTTCCTTTAGTAGACTACTACATGAGGCAAGGCCTACATCATAGAGTGGATGCATCTAAGTCTGCTGAAGATGTGTTCAGCAAAATTGATAACATCTTCAAGACCCGTATCTTTAGCAGAGCAAGATCATCATTATAATTGTATTAATAAGTGAAATGATTTGTACAAACTGTTTACTAATAATAATTCATTTGGTGACTGTTTTAAGTATTTACTGTTTTTCATGATCATAGTTAAATCTATTTTAGAGATTTTTTTTTGTACAAATACAGTGGATATTGGAAATATACTTTTTATTTTAAAATCCTTGTAGATATTATTTTTTGGCAGTTAAATTTCAAATTATATTAAAAACCAAACTTATTAAATTATATTAATTACCAGACATATGGGTTCTAAATAAAACAGCAGCATTAGTTAATAATTTATTGTATGCTAAATATTACATCATATGAAATCTTTAAATGTAGTTGTGTCTGTTTTTTCCATATTAGTTTGAAGACATTCCGAAGCTCAGGTAAGGTCAAGAATTAATAATCATATGTTATATATATATTTTTCAAAGTTTCTATTACAATAACCTTCTACAATAATAATTATTTAAAGTGGTTTTAAATTTATTACCATATAATGGCAATAAGTACTTTTTTTCTTTAGTTTATCATAATATTGTATATCCGTGTGGTTCTCTGCATGTCTAAAACCAATTTATGATAGTTGTTTCCCTACATAAAAGTTTTGAAACTTTTTATAAAGCAATTTTTGCTTACATTTTCATAATAGATGATAAGAACTAAACTGCGATTTAATAGCATTTATATTATACTTATATAACATTAGTAAAAGAAACTTAAAGCATTTTTATTGCAAGTCTCGGAAGACAAGTGTTTAAGTGCATTCTAGATGGATGCTACCTGGTATTGTTTGTCATTTCTTATTAACAAAGTTCATTTCATTTTGTTGAATAGCTAACTCAGGACTATTACATAGTAGGTATGTAGTAGCAAAAACCATTAAATATTGTTGTTGTATACTTTAATATAAATTTTTAGGACAAATAAGAATTATATTCAATAATTTACTTAAGACATTTTAGACTTGCAGAGAAAGTATATAACTACAAATAGAACAGGTATTTCAAAAAGTTCTGAAGGATATTCTAAATATGAGTAATCTATAAGTTGTCCCTGGGGAGTTCACAGCCGTACTTATTTTATTTGCACTTTCAATATATGGAATTACACATGTACAAACTACATTATACAAACTTTACAAAATCGATGTATTGATGATATAAAGCAAAGAACTTCAAATAATTTTCCAAATAAATAAAACGTGGATTTATGAAACAGATTAAAATAAAACAAATAAAATGGTAAAATCCTTGTAATATTTATTTTGCATGATTCGTAACAAAATGCATTTGACAAATAATAATGACATCTCAAATACATACCAACAACACAGATATAAAAACGTAGACTAGTAGACACCTAGGTATTTATAACACCAAAAAGCAAATACGCACCACCTCACTCACAAATACTTTTAAAATACAGCATATAACAAAATCCCGTATACTGTTTACTATGAAATATACCTTAAACATGATCTATCAAAACGGCTATGCGATATATAATGCCCAAATGTATGAATAAATTTGTTAAGTGAGGAAGGTACCACTTAAGATGTAAAGAAACTAACGTTTACCAGTTGAACCACGGACTGGCCCCAGTGGCTAACCGCTTAGGTCGAGTTGTCTTTAACGCTCTTCATAACTTAAGTAGCGCGTTTCAGGGTATGACGAGTATCCCAGTAAGTTGTAGCCGAAGATGGTGGGTCGCTACAAATTTATGTCTATTTTAAATTACTTTCTCGTAAATATTCGCAGACAGTTTTAAGCACGACATCTGGCAAAATCCGAATGTCAATTGACAGATGGCATAGAATAATGACACATGGACAGATGGAAGAGTCAGCTTGTCAATAAATGTTAGCGATAGTTAGGGTTAGCCAATGGACTCTACTGGTTATGCTTATTTCAGAAGATACGGGGTTTTCGTTATATGCCGTTTTCAAATAACAAACGCAAAGCGACAATGATATGATTACATGGATATGATACTTTGATAGCTACAATCTTTATCTTACAACCTTAAGAAACATTTCACGATATTATTATTGTCTCAAACTGTTAAATTATGCTTAATCTGCTATGGGATAGATTTTGGTTTTTGCATCGTGAAATGAAAGGGTAATACTAATACAGATTTGTCATGGACGTTTGAGACGAACTCATTTAAATAAATAACTAAAACTAAATATTTACAAGTGTTGGAGTCAGAGATAGGGTTTATTTGGTTTAGATTAAACGTAAAATGGTAGAAAATATAAAAGCAAACGTATATGAAATTTTAGGTCCCAAATACAATGTTAAACTTCCCGAACATCGAAATATCGATACAGATATTTAAAGATCTATAAAGTCTTTGTGTTATAAAAAAAAAACAAAGAATTTTAAACCAATATTGCGAAACCTTTTAAAAAATTATAGATGCATACCGATCTTTAAAAAGATTTGTCTAGGACTCATGACAAAAAGACACTTTCGAATTGAAATTATTCTTTTACTTTTTAAAGCGCTATCTATATCACATTACAAAGTGATACGGTAGAATTTCCAATTAAGGGCTCGTGAATTCATTCGTGTAACAGAGACAACGCTCTACGAAGTCACTCATCTCTTTCTAAAGGTCGATGCAATTATCTCTTATTTGAGTTTTCATATATAGCAACCTTAATCTTATGCCGCAACATTTCTACGCCACTACACTTTGGATACTCATACACATCTAACACTTCCCCTTACTTATGAAAATAGCTGTAAAATTTACATTACTTAAGTCCTAAATCATTATTAGTAATATCAATGAGATATTTCTATAAGTAAGGGGATAATACAATAAAGCTTTTATAACATTTATATATAACACACAAGCGGGTAAGCGCACTTCGTTAACTTGGATTATTGGAAATGTCAGATTTTGACATAACTAGATTCGGGTTATTTTCTAATAAGTTCTTTGATAGAGCTACAAACGTCACAGTATTAAAACTACATAAAGGTGAGCGGAACACAGTGCACAAAGTCAAAAAGGCTCACTACAGTACAAAAACGCTGAAACTTCTAGAAACAATTATTTACAAAATTTTGAAATGCATTCTATGCCCAAATATAACAGAAAACGCGTAAGACCTTCATGGCTGTTGACAAGAATAATCATCAATAGCCATTTGTCTTAGCAAAGAAGCCTTGAAATTGGGCTAAAGCTATTGGTCAAAGGCTCAAACTGATTTGCGAGTCAACGCCATTCGAGTTTAGTGGTCGTGCAGTCGGTCGTGAGATCGACTCGACGAGCGCGATGTCTTACGCTGGTCAAGATAAGCCGCCGGCGCCCAGCCTTCACCTTGACCACCTGCAAATTATTGTTACATAGTATCTGTATACACAGAAATAAAGATACACATACATTAATTACTATATTTAATATCTGAACATACTTGTAGAAAGCGAACTTTATTCAAAAAGTAGGTTCTGTTAAAACGGCAAGATCAGTAGTAAATACTATAAAGTAAAATAAAGTCTGCTATTGCTTTCAAACCGAAAATATATTTAACATAATTGTATTAATATATAATTAAATATAATATATATAACTAGCGGATGACAGATGACGAAGACGTGTGTACGTCCTGTACGCACGTCTTCGTACATACATACAAAAAAATATCTAATAATGTAAATAATTCTTGACTACTTAAACACCCATAAAATTTAATCAAAATCTGTCCAGCCGTTTAGGAGTTTTATTACGAATACATGCACAAAAGATACATATATATATATATAGCAGCTGTTTATTTGCTGTATAGATAAATAACCTAGTAACCGACGGCAGCGCCATCTTTCGGGCTAATTTGTGAATGTCGAATTTTGCCGCCGGCATACATAAAAATTTATTCAATCGGTCCAGTGGAGGTGTTCAGTAGAATTATATATAAATGTTTATTGATCCGATGGAGCAGAAAGCACACAGATTTCCACACCTGGCTTATCAGCCTTTTCCCATCCCCTAGTAATATAGTTACCTGCAAGTCGCACGTACCACCATCCCGCGCAGCCCACCTTAAGTAGCTCTGCGTGTTGCCCTTCCCGAAGAGATACCTCACTGGCACCCACCGCGGTGTAGTCCGACAGGGCCATGAGCGCGCAACCCACCGCCTATTCACCAAATCCCACGTTAACATTGTACCAATTGTACAAAAATAAACCTTTAAAGTTAAAGTGTCTAGTGTACAAAATTGTTCTGGGTACAAATAGTCATGATCGTAGCCACTTTTTATCATATTTGGATACTACATTGACTAAATATTACGGCTACATTAATAAATACCCATGTGTTTTAAATTTCAAATTAATCAGTATTTTGATAGAAACATGTGATTTTTCTAGAAAACTGTGTAATTTAATGTTATTATTTTTATTTTGTTTCAAAACAAACCCGTTTGTTTGCTTGTATGCCAATTTTCATAATAACAGAATATGAATTAAAATAGTTATGACAAAAACTAACATGATTTTTTTTGATATGGCTGCCCTGTAAAGTTTACTATTTGTCAGATACGTCACAATTCTACAACTATGACTTATTTAATAGTAGTTGGAAGAGCGGTTGTTTATTTCAAGTATGCAATTACAGAAATGTATAATAATTATCGTGTGGTATTTACCACATTCATTTTTATTCTAGCTAAAGGTAGTGAAACTTGTCACGGACAAATGTATGTCGTGGCTAATCTAGGCGAGTTTCTATGTAATTTTAATGTCCATATAGGTGTGGCATTGTTAATGTGTTACCGTTCATCTATAACACACACTCATGCACCTTAATCTTCCAATAACCACATCATGCGTGACCAAAACTATTATCACCTCGCGTGTAAAATGTTTTCATGCACGTTGTTAGTACTTTCATATTAACAATATTTTAACTGCGTTATTCATGATTTTAATAGTGGAATGCAGTTGAAATAATTTTAATATAACGCGTTAGTTTGTTTCGCGAAGCCATGCACGTGTACGTAGTTACGTACGCATAGTTTGGAAAACCTGAAGTCGATAATGTAATTTATAGATATACTTAAATATAGTAATACATACTTATAAATATATCCGAATTATATTTTAAAGACACCTAACCAAAATGATAATTAAAATCGCATATACATACATATTCTTAATCCCTACGGATAGTAACTTATTGCTATATCCTAATGTTTACGATAATCAAATATGTGTATAGATAATATATTTAATAATGAAGATATAGATCTACATTCATAAAAGTATAGTAAGAAGTCCTGATCTTGACAGTGACCAGTATGTGCCATGAAAGATGTGCCGTGCGAGACTATAGTTTAACCGTAGGTATATATACGTAAATACGTCCCAATTCATGAATCTATAGCTGGTAAATAAATGATACAACATCGATAAGCGAAGCGCACAGTATCGTAAGCACACGACAATGAGTACAAACAAAACACTTACACAATGTTAAATCAGCGACTACACGTCGTCTTTGGCAATAAAATTATCTAAATCAGTCTTATATACAAGGCCCGGATTGGGCCTGTACTGGGACACGTAAAACGTGGAGTTGGCTTGTGTGGAGCCCGATACGGAAAAGAACTGAACCATTCTGTGTATGGTACCGTTGAGACCGACGGCCTCCGTCACCTGTTGAAAACACAACATACATTGCTCCCTAGGCTAATTCCGAGTGACCAGTGCAAACGTGATCGAACTATAAGCGATGACTGTGGCAAAACAAAATGCGGCAGCGGTTGTGAGTCTGTTAGAGCTTAGTAAAGAAACGGAACGGAAATTGCTAGTTTATATTCTAGGCGAATGTCGAAGCATAGATAACAAACTAATGATTATTTAAATTAACATAATACATATTTGAAAATAATTTAATAGCGTAAGATATAGTTTGTGTCTAAAAAAACTTTATTTTCTAACATCTTTCCAACAATCGTTTTTATAGGAATATGAAATACTTTAGTCGAAAATAATCTTCTGCATTCAGACTACTGAAAGTAGTTGGATTACTTGTGATATTGCAGCACGTAATTTATCTGTTTTCAAGTCAAAATGTCTAATTAAAGTTATTTATTTTATATACTTTAATATTCTGTAAATTCCTAATAAAACACTTTTGTATAAATTTTAATTAATCTACGTACAGACGTACACAAAAGCGCAAGACTGACGGTCATAGATAAATCGGTCCACGATGTTGGACAAATAAGATGTAAAGAACTAAATATTTTATAAAGATATATTTGGGAAGCACTCATTGTAAGTGAGTTTATAAAAGGCACGTATACGATGTCGACCATATAGTTACTGAATAGGTTAACGGACTTTTTTCATTGTCCTTTGAGTGAACTGACAAAAGTTCAACTATTTGTCAGTGCCTATATTGCTCTGTTTATCTATTACAGGTTAGGTTGTGTGTGTATTTTTTATAGATTCTTCTGCAAGATTTTATTTTTGTAAATAAAAAAAGTACAGAATATTCACGATACAAAAGCACATTCCGTTCCGTTTCTTTACTCTATCACCTCTATATTGAGATACTATAAAACACTTTCTATTAATTCGTGGCCTAGTTAGTTCCCGGGAAGCGAAGTGCGTCAGGATGGCAGCCTAGTCATGCGCTACCCGGTGACACCGGTCTAGAACCCACATTCCTATAAAATTACTTTTCACTTACATTATTGAGCACTTCACTCACACTGTAAACCCAAAATTAGTCACCATTATTACCGTTTACATCCCAGACCTCTAACCCTACAGTTAGTTAGCGGATTTTATATCCAAACCAGTCGTAAAAGATACGGCACGTAATAATTTTAACAATCGACTCGCGAATATGATTGGTAATTGAATATAAAACCCGTTTAGGAATTAGCCGAGAATATACAAGAGATACTGCCTTATTAGTTGTAAAACAATTGATAATAGCCTGCTTGAACGCCATTTTTTATTATCTTTTCCTTAATGTTTTTAGACGTACACATTCAATGCTATTTTTAACAAAAAGTAAAGAATTTATTAAACCTATCTTTTAAATTACAAATACAAAGCTCTGTAGAAAAATGATTACATAACATTAATACAAGAGCTTAAAAAACTCTCGAAAATTTCACCGTTTTAACAATAACATTTTGTCTCTTTTAATCACAGTGTAAACACAATTAGAACGAAAGAGACGAAAATCCGTTTAAATACAATTTTTAAATGAGAAATATGATTAAAGTTAAACGAAATTAACGTACGCACGTGCGCGTATACGTACCGGTGCGTGCTCGGGTTCGTCTTCTTCGTCCTCTGACGGATCTGTGGACCAGCAGGGCTCATCGTGATTATCACAAGAACCCGTTCGAGAGGGATTCGAGGGTGGCTGTGGTCGCTCCTTTTGGGGACCCAGATCCCAGGAGCTGGTTTGAATTAGTGTCCTGGAAATATTTTAACTTTCAGAATCAAGACAATTTAAGAGAATCTATTATACCTATTACTGTGTACTATAACGATTTACCAAAATAATAAATTAAATTAACAAAAATGTTGAGACATCGGTTACATTTTTTATAATTAGATAAGTTATACATTATTGTCATAACTTCGAATGCTTTCCGGCAATGGTGGTCAGCAAGAGACTTCCATATTAAATTAACAAATTTGATGTCAAAGTCAAACTCATTTATTAATTTAGGCAACGCAATGTACACTTAAGAACGTCAATAAAGAAATACATATTAAATGCTTCTAATTATATATTTACTGCCAGTTCTCAAATCAAGGGCGTAGAATAGGATTTCTGTAATATTACATTATTTACTGTACTGTTATAAATTTTCTTTAAGATTGTAAATGACAGCTTTAAAGTGTCTTTCTTTTAGTAAAAAACTGTGACTTCGCTTAACAATAACGTGTTTAAAATCAGATCAAAACTCACCTATGATTCTGTGCGTATTGTCTGACCCGTTCTCCCTTGAGTTCCTTGAGCTGGTCAAGTAGAACCCTTTTGATCCTCTCAACCCACGCTCTTTTGATTTCAGCTGTGGGCGCACTTATCGTATGCACTTCGGCCCTGCCTTGACGCCATACTTCGAACTTACGCACATCACCCTTTACGGACTCGGTTAGACCGATTTGGGACATCTGAAAATGATTAATAAGGAAATAGTTTTGACTCCAGTTTTGCTGAAAAAAAAAGTGTAGTTTTTGCGTTTTTATAGTTAGGGTTCCGCGCCGACAGTTCTTGGTTCGAATACGGGGGAAATAAGACAGAGATCTGTTGCAAGTTCTTCCTGGAAACACTTTTTTTTATTACTCATGTCGCCCTTTGTCATTGGGTAAAACATATTTTTCCAGCTAGGTTACTCTGTAAAACCGATTCCAATAATAATAATGTTATCTAACAATAAAATCCAATTTCATCAGAGTACCTCCACATAGGCTACCTATATCAAGATATTTTTCTTAAACCAGAAACTTCAAACGTCCAAACAACTTTAAAAAATATAAGAATTAATCGTTAATCGTGGATAAAAATTTGCATGGTTACCATGGTTACCATTATTTTCCTAACATCGTATCCATGGTAACAAACGTTTTGTAAAGGCCAACCTCTTATGTAGTCTCACCTGCAAGTCATGTTTGAAGTGGTAAGTGGCCTTATTGTGGCTGTTCTTAGCGGCTGGTTTGCAGAAGAGCATGGCTTTTTCGTAAAGGAAAATATGTCTGCGTCGCGGACGTATACGCAGTCGGAGATCGCGTTTGGTCTCAGAAGATACGAGGAAGGATCCTTGTAATAGAAGTTCGCCTTGTTGATTGAGATCAACCTGTAAATATAAAAAATATTATATTAATAATGGTTCTACAATAGAATGGACTCCGCCCCTCCAACGTGTCATATCATGACTGTGCTAGGACCACGGTCTGCTACTGTCAGCATGGTCATTGTATGACGTGTCATACCGTGACCATGCTAACAGTAGCAGTGTAACAGTGCCATACTAAAATCGTGTTAGATAAAAACATATTCAAATAAAGATTTTGACGCTGATGAAACGATCCGAGGATGGAACAATGCAACACTGGTCCGTGCAGGCGGTTAAACGGTGAGCGGGTGTTGACCGTTCTAAATGTAGCCTGACTATATTAAAACAATTTTATATACAAAAACCCCTCATAACTCATCGACCATAGCATAGTCATGACATGACACGGTGTAGTGGACATACTGCTTGATTTTTTAAATATGCACGATGTACATTAGATTTAAAAAAAAATATGTTAAAATATACTGACAGGTACGCCAGTTATAGCGATCTGGTGCATGGAGTCATTCACACATTTGAGGACCACCAACATACAGTCCAATGCCTGTTGGAGACCAGCACTCATTGTCCCACAATCGCTATACCGGAGGAGATCCTGGAATAAAATGATAATAATATTATTGCTTTATTATCTAAATATATTTTACACATTTAATATTACACTTTTCAGTAAATTGTAAATTGGACAGAATATCCCATCAAATCCAGTTCGACAGTAAATTAAATTTAAAAAAGTGTGTACTATGTATGTATTTTTACTAAAATGTCTGAACAACTTAAAACAAGATATAATTTCCTAAGAAATCTGAACAGTAGAGAGAACTGCTTTTGTACTATCCTACGTGTACAGACAAATAATTTCTAAAATACATTTAAGGTCGTATTTTTAAGATCACTGGAATATCTATGTTCAGACATCAGCGTCCGTCCTCTTTAACATCCAATATTGTCGATATTAATAAGAAGTTACAGTGTAATAGACCAGCTTAGTTGTACTATGCACTGTGTTCACTAGTTCAATCACTCCTCACAAATAAGTAACTATTAAATGTTTTTAGGTCCAGATATCGCTGTACAGACGCCGGAAAGAAGGACCTTTGCGTTAGCAAGAAGCTCGTGGGTAAAGCTGGCGTTCTCTAGTTTTCAAGCCTCACTATAGGTCGCTGCGCCAGCGGAGTAAGTAAATGTTTTGTTCATAACACTAAGAACATCAAATGTTGTAAAAGGAACGTACGTATTAATGCGTACGACCGCACAAAACAAGTATCTGTAAGCCTCATTCCAATTAATTTTATCATCATAGATTGTTCTATGTACTAAACATGACGAAGTTAAACGTTTTAAAAGCTTGGCACCCCGATACGGAGACTTAATTAAGTATTTTTAGATTAATTTTATTTAGCAAGATGTCCCGTCTAAATCACCTCAGTTCCCGTTTATTCCTAACACCAACTAAAAGAAATATAGATAACTGACCTTTAGTAAAAGCTGATATTTAGTAATTCTTTGCACTGGTTTGAGCAAATAAGCAGCTAGGGGCAGCTTGTGACCGAGACGTTGTTGGCAAGCCTGAAGAAATAGATGTGTGTCCACCAGTGTCTCTCGAAGCCTTTCTGAACGAGGTATGTTTTGGCAATAATAACTGTATAGGCGGAAGAATGTTTCTCTCTGAAATGTTTAATATTGAAGTATGAATATAAGGAAGAAACAAAAGAAGATAGCATTTACTCTAATGAAGATCTTTTTGGAAGTCTAATGTCGTGGTCTAGTGTCATATAGACTGTAATATGGGCTACAAAAGTGATTGGTTAGTGATAATGATCAAGATCCAGACTATTATTACTAAAAGGGCGGCAACGCACACGCAAGTCCTCTGGCTAATGCCAGACGGGTAGGAGGCTCATTTGATGTATTAACATCGTTTGCCCCTGTTTTATAAAAAAAAGGGTGCGTGTACTTATGTACGCGCGTAAGAAGTTATACTTTGGCATTATTAAAAATAGTTTTTCATTGCATGCAAATACTTAATTACAATTAAATAATCAAAGACTGGAAAAGGAGTCATTATAGTCAATAAAGTTCTGTTTACATTTGAAAAATTAAATAAATAAATCTTTATTATTATTCTCTTACATTAAGTGTAACATAAATTTTATTATTAATCGAATGTTGTTTTTTAATTATGTCCAATGCCGTAGCATCTTCCGTGGGCAACTTCATTCTGTAATTTTGCGGTGCGCGCGCATCGTAAAATTTCACTCTCATCAATTTTTCATAACGCGCCTAAAGAAATATAACTTCAAAAAAATGCTTAAACAATATAGTCAGCTATTATTTTTATTAGCAGACGAATTATTTTAAATTAGAAATTACCTTTTCAACAAAACAGAGCGCAACAAGTTCTGTCGCTGAGATAGATTTCTCTAAATCTTTAAGAAATATTTCTTGATGGAATGTGAAGAGTTCGTGAAGGTTTCCAAACAGAACATCTGCCTGTCCTGCTAGTCCTGGTGGCAGGGCGTGTTGGTTTTCCGCTTTTTCAATTTCATCTTTGTATCCCTGTAACAGACAATATAAGATTACATAGTGTTTCAGTCTCGTTCCGATGTCTCAAAATTTGTGTGCATGTGGGTGAATCAAGCGGAGCTGCTTTCCTAGTTATATTTAATTTAGGGAAGGTGACAAGGTTCACAGAAGGTGCACATACATCCAACCTAATAAAAAATGCCATGACTTTGAACTCTACAACATTGTTACTTAAAAAATAAGCTTATTGTGTTAAGATAATCAGGAATTTAGAATTTTTACTTAGATACAATTGTCTTTAAAACTCAAGCGCGAGCTAAGCTCAAATATATTTTAGTACATGATGTACCGAGTCAAATGAAGACGGATATTCACTGATGGCATCGCACCACTGTTGTAAACGCCTATCGTAATCTTCATAAATTGCTTCCAAACAATCGCGATGTGTTATATTTTCACCGTGCTTTTGGAAGATGTTTTTAAAATTCTGTAACGTCGACGACCAATTACTGAACGTTTGATTCTTGTTCAGGCTTTGAGATTTTTTGCGATGTTTACTCTGATATCGTTTGCACTTATGACTATATGTTTGTTTATGATTAATTGACCATTTTTCGCGCCTTTTCTTTCGGTACGATAATGTTGAATGCAAACTCCGCACGTAGCTCTCTGTGTTGCTTTTCGAACACATTGTGGAACGTTTTGAATGGGATCCCGTGGAATAGTGGTCTATTATAGTGTTATTCCATTCTTTCATTATTCTTTTATAATCCTTCATTATATTCATAAAAAGATCATTCGACGCTTTGCTGCTTTCCATTGTATCTCGTATTTCTGTACAACTGTTAGTTTGTAATTGAGAGTCTTTAGTAATTGACGAATCAGATAAATACTCTGTAGTCGATACGTGGACGTCCGTTTCTTTAAAGCCGTAGATGGGATTTTTTACGGTGTTTCCAAAAGAAACTAAAGTTGAGTTACTGCTTGCTAATGACGCCAGTTCAGTGTTATGTCGTTCAGATACTGTCAAAACATCGGAATCCGGCAAGTAAACAATCTTCTCTTCTGTTTTCGGCGTGTCTTCATAACCAGGTAGTACTTCACCGTAATAAAAGTTTCCAATAAACGGTAATAGGTACACTGGCTTTAAGTTCTTTTTCTGGCATTTAATTCGATTTGGTACGACACTAGGATTTTTCTTCTTTTTATTTTTCGTTTTATCGAAGAGCGATATTTGATTCGCATAGTCACTGAAAAGAGTCGATTCGGAGGTGGTTCTCGAAAGTTTCTTCTTCCGCGTTGTCGTGCTGTCATTTTTTCTGTAGTACCATGAGTAGGAAGTGCCAATGCTAAGATCGGCGGAAGACTTGTGAAGGTCGTATTTTCCATGTTTCATATTGCACTAAACAAAAAATACACACGCGACGGAGAGTTAGCATCGAGGTGTACTTTGCGAATGTGCTAAATGTAAAGCGTTGGCGTTCCATAGAGTGGGCCCGCTGCGCCTGAGCGGTCGTCGCGTGCGTGGCTTGTACATCAGATAAATGGTGAGATGTCAGATGGTCCATAGCGGGCCACTGAGCGTGGCACTACTATGTGAATACAATGGCATATTTAATTTTCAGAGCGCGTAACGCACAAGAGATATCGAGGTGCTTAATGGACCATATCAGCGAAATTACGAAATAGAGCAGGAAAAAATCTTACAGTGAGAATTGAGCCCATTTCCTGTACGTAGATTCTTTCAGTCTGTAGAAGTTCCGCAAGAACGTGGCCTCTCCGTGACCGCCGAGCCTCTGAGTCTTCTCCTCCAGAACTCTCTGACCCTCCTGACGTCTCCATCTGTTGATAAGGCAAAATTTGTTTTAGTATAAATTACTCACAATTCTGACTACATTTTAGGCCGTCCGAGCAACTGAACTTTTACCACTTTTATTCAAAACAAGTCTTAAGACAACTATACAGTTTTATTATTTCTAAACAACAGCCTCAAAAATTTATTGACACTGACATATTGAAGATACTCGAACAACCGTGATCTAATCGGATAATCGCAATGGATACTCGTATAAAGGCATAAATGCTTAAATTATAAATATGTTTATTGTTGATAATTGATTAATAATTACTAATAAAGGTTACATTCTGGTCTAAAACACAAGTCGCAATGGCCAATATAGCAAGATGCACAGATAAAAGATAGAATTCAAAGACAACTATGTAGAAGTCCTTTCAAGGGAAAGAAGGAGAAGAGGGCGCCATAGAAAATGGTGGATAGAAGAAATAGAAGCGTTAGCAGGAAGCGAATGGAGATGGAAAGCATGGATAGATAAATTGGAAAAAAAAACTGTAGGTCTTTATTTATTAACACTTCGTTGCATATACAGAAATATAATACAATTGACATAATTAAATAAAAAGGAGAGCAAATGGCGGCCTTGTCCCTTTCGAGCAATCTCTTCCAGGACACCACTGTGAGAAATAAAAATTAGATAAGGTAGGCGCAAGAAGTGCAAGCATAAGGCATAAAAGAAGGTACACATGGATACACATGTAAATGAAAAAGTGCATATGAATCACGATAATTTCAGATAAGTTAGTACGAAAGTTGAACGTGAATTCCGATTAATGGTAGGTACTGAAGGAAGTAAGGATACCAAGAAAAAAATCAATATTATAACAAAAATAAACTGAATATTGGAAATAAACCGGATTTATTATTATAGTAAACGGTTAAATAAATAAATAATTTTGAAGATAAAAATGCTTTCCGTTATAGCATAAATTATTGTGAAAGTGTTCAGTTTCACCTAAATTTAGTCGGAACAAATGTGCAGAAATCGCATACGGTCAAGTTTAGCTCTAGTAACATGTAATCGAGTGCGTTTGCTTGTAATTTCCGTTATTATTCCGCTAACCCGTTTTATACGTTATAGACATGCAATACTTTAAAACAGATTTAGGTATGTAGGCTGTAAGTTCCGAAGGTAATAAAAATCGTAGATGAAATCTTGACTGAGGTTTCTGTGACGTATACATTTCAGCGCCAACTTCATTTGTTTATTGTTTCGCTGAGTTGAAGGCAAATCTAGGCTAACCGTCACGTCGTTACTAAGTCATATAAGATAGAGACAGATACCTTCTGTTACTAAAGTAACAAACAATTCCTATAATAGTAGTAGTAGATTGAATAGGTTTAATTTCTTTATGAATATTACTTCCATTTAGCAAATAAATTTAGTTCAACTTTTAAAGCTTTGAATGCTTTTGAAACTTAAACAACCTACTTTTATGAATGAACCTAATTTATACATTTTTAAAAATAAAGGCTTCAACTCACGTGAATATGTTGTTCGGAAAAATCCTTAACAATTTTGTATCCTGTTTTCAGAACAACGTTTAATGTATCCATTATTATGCATTTAATAAATTACACTACATTACACATTGCACTCTGTGATTCATTGCATTTATACGTAACGTTATTTAAAATCAGAACAGGATGCAAGAGCACATGGCGAGTGTTTTAGTAAGAATAAGGAACTGATGGTCGGGATGTAAGGGGCGAGGGAATACGTTGGGTTTGTAAAAAAAGTTGCCTCCACCCGTGTATTGTAAACAGGTCGGCATGTTGCTCTACTTTAGTTACATTTCAATGTTGTCTGATAAATTATGATTGACAAGTATATATTTCAAACATTAAAGAGGCGCTTCGCGTGTTTAACAGTTAGTCCAAGTCCTAGGGTCCACCAAAATCAATAATTGTAACTTATTAGTAAAGTAATCTATTGAAAAATAATACTAAAATATGATGACTGACTGATGGTGATAGACTTCAAAATCATTAGATACCAACTAACTGGCTTTTCATAATTTACTTATCATTTTAGAACAAATGTTTAATAAGTCTGTCAATTGTGGTAATAAACATTAAATATAGAAATATATAATCAAATTCAAATAACTCAAATTTAATTTTAACTTCAACTTAAACAGAAAAATAGTTTACAAAGAATGAGTTAAGTAGAGCAACATATTCGGAGCTTAAAGTTTCAAAGAACGTGCTATGTACGGCTCGTTACAGAATTGCCTGTGTGTGTAGTACACTAGTGTTAGTGCACACCTGCCGACTACTGAACAATTTTTATTGCAGTGTAGACCAAGCCTTGGAGAGCCTCGAAGAACGTGCTCGCCTGGGGCCATTACAAATAATAGATGCCTTTGATATTAATTGGTATAAATTATTAGTCGTATCGAATAATTTTTGATGTACCTGTTTATATCTAATTATTTTTTTTAAATCAATTAAGGATCTAACAATATTTCATTAAACTTTGTCTATAATTGTTTTCGGTGTGAGTTTTTATTCTGTGGCAGCGAGGGTCTATGCTTTCTATAGAAAGTAAATTCAAATTTAAATACGACACAATAATCACTATGAATTCTCTTTTCGCCATCATTGAGTGATTTTGCTTTGCGCGTAATATTTTTGACGCACAGAAATTCGAATGTCCGTTAGTTCTTTGCATATAATAATGAAAGGGATGTTTCAAGGAATAGCCTATTGAAAGACGAAAAGCATTGATCTCGACTGTCAAATGTTATTGTTTATTTTTTGTATCTTGGTACAGCTGTAGCCGGTTTTTGTTTGGAGCACATGCAATGCAGCACGTGCTTTGAACTTGGTGGGAAAATAGATTATCACATTTAAGAATATAACATTAAACAACAAGAGAAATTTATGGGGTTCTTGGACTGGATTTTATGATTAATTAAATTAAATCATTTTTGTTAAACTATACGGTTTAATAAAATATTTATATTATTATTAACGATTTATATCATAATTTTTATATTAATAACTTACGCATTTTAATGCTTATAATACAATTTAAAATGGTAAAATAATTTGATAGCACAACGGGCGGTATGATTTGGTACCTGGAGTCTTCCCATCGTTCTCTTAACTAATGAGTTAATGACCCTTACTATTCTATATTACACAAATTGTCGCATGTCAAATTATGTCGATAATCTGTGCTAGATTACTTCGGTACTTATGTCACAGACGTATCCCTATAGACAATCGATGATCCCCTGGAGAGTACTCGACTAGTACTTCTTCAGATCCAGCTTTAGAACACATACTACTAACAACCCTAGGGTTAAGGGGACTAAGGGGAGAATTGGCAACCTTTTTAGATTTAGCCTCTTCAAAAATATATGCATAAAGTATATGATTATAATCCATAGAAACTATGAGGAAGTTATTATTATGTTCATTTCTATAAACTTTATTGAATTTAGTTCAAGAGCTAAATAAAAAATCCCTGACCTCAGACGTTTTGTGAACTTGAACTGATCGTCCAATGTCCTTATAACGGACATCCTCAATTACTTTCATGTGAGAATTTTATAGCTTTATTTTGCCTGACGTGTTTAGTATAACTCTTATCAAAGCGTGGATGAATATAAAGAAAGAGTATGTAATAAAATATTATATTATTTTCAGAATATTATTTTATTTTTTTAAGCCATTTACAAGAATCTTAGCGAGTCCTATAGACAATACTTTATTTTTAACAAGAATTGTAATCGATTAGACATAAATATATATAGGTCTAATCGGGTATTATAACACGATTATAATTAAACATAAAAATTTTTTACATATATATATGTGCGTATATATATATATATACGTATATCTCATATAAGAGGTATTAGAAATTATAGGATAGCATAACGCTATTATCATAAATAAGTTTTTCATGGCAAAAAACATGGAGATGTAAGTGATACTACCATGGACACACTTCCGGAAAGCTCACAAGTGCCTGCATTTTAAGATTTGGTACGTTCATATCTTGATAGAGTACTTGGATCGCAAATACTTTCTATGTGAAAATGTGTCCTCTAACGTAGTTATAATTAAAACGGGAATACTTGACCTTAAAGTACGAAAAACATAGATCAACATAGACAAGGTATATACGAGTATGTCGCAGCCAACTAACTTAATTAGCCATTCAATCAACAGCCTAGCAATATTTCTTTAAAATTTTCTATTTAGTTAAAAGACTGGCTAGCTAGGCTGTTAATTGAACGGCTAATAATGCTAGTTGGCTGCGGCATACACGTAACATAGATAAAAGCATCGCATGTAAAGAAATAAATCAATACAAAATAGGCTTTCTAGGGACACTAGTTACTTAAAAAGTTCAAAAGTCGAATCGATATTCGTAACCAAGGAAGTAAAGGCACATTTATCAAGTGAAACTTTTTCTTAATTTTGTAGCAACCTGTTTGACGATCTCATAAATATAAATGAAGCCGTTGGGCACGCAACGCACGCACTTTTCTTTCCGCGCCATGTTCCTTTGTGTCGAATTGATTTTTAGTAGGTATTAAAGTTTCTTCTGATATACATTCGATATTGTTCATCGCATAATGGCCTAATTACAATATTTGATTTTAGACAAAGTATCACGTATACAATGTACTCAGAAACACTGTCAAATATTTTTATGGTAACCTTGCACAATGCTTCCGTGGGCGTTTCCAAATCTTAACGGACGTAAATACTTCAAATCTTCGTGAATGTAGGACGAAAGACCATATACATTATACATACAATTTTTAAGAATAGTTAAGGATATGTTTGTTTTTTGTTATCCCCGGCTGTGCACCAATGTACTTTCTTTCTATGTGCGTATTTAAAATTCGCTCGAACGGTGAAGGAAAACATTGTGACGAAAGCGGTTTACTTTAGACTCAAAAAGTCGACGGCGTGCGTCAGGTACAGAAGCTATACATAACTATGCTTGAATTATTTTAATTTTTTAAATGTATAATATTATCTATTTAATTAAATTGTGTCAACATGATATCAGATTTTTTGTAATTAAATAGCGGATGTTATAATCCCTTGAGGGTAATTAAATCGGGAAGTGCACTTAAGATTTGTAGTGCGAAGTTCCCGGATGTGGGCGTCCTCGATTGTCGCACGAATTTTTATCACGGCTTCATCTTGTAGTCTTATCCATATTCAAAGGCCTATGTATGGGTGGAAACGAGTCAACAGAAATATTTACTTTATAAAAAATTATTGCAACTGAGGATATCGTAGCATTCTATTGATGGAATATTTGAAATCTATTTGGTTCTTGATACTAGAACTGAGGTCACAAATGTTAAAATAAAAATTAATAAATCAGTGCCGCTACAACATTTTTGTCAATCGAATAGGCAAGCAGGTGATCAGCCTGTGCCTGACACACGCCGTCGACTCTTTAGGTCTAAGGCAAGCCTGGTTCCTAACGATGTTCGCCTTCACCGAGCGAATATTAAATGCGCATATAGAAAAAAAGTCCATTGATGCACCGCCGGCGATCGAACCTACGACGTCAGGGATGGGAGTCGCACGCTGAAGCCACTAGGCGAACACTGATGTTACAGATTATTAAGGGGCTCCTAGACGGGCCATTTTTTCACAATATATAGCTCCAAGGGTGTGGTTGGTAGCATCAGCCAGCATTTACGGCTAGACTATGCAATACTCGGCAATATTTTTAGTATGGCCGAGATATATTGCCAAATATTTTTTGTATGTCCGAGGAATGCTTAGTGTCACAGCCGTATGGCCGGAACGATCGCTTTGCAATCAAAAATACTGCAATATTTCTCAAGGGCCTGATGGACGGACGAGTAAGACCGCGGTTTTATGGCTCGTCGGTAAAGATCGCCGGTGTATCATTGCAAAACCACGGTTTTAAATACCGCCGAGCCTGGCTCGCGGCTCGTCGTCGTGCTATATTTTTTACGCGGCTCGCCATGCAAAACCGCGTGTCGGAAAGAGAACAAGACATGTTTGCGACTGTTTTGCTTGCTAATCGATCAGCACCAACGAGCCGCGAGCCAGGTTCGTCGGTATTTAAAACCACGGTCTTACTCGCCCGTCGATCATAGGCTTCAGCCATATTATTGCTGTCTTGCTTTACGGCCTAAGTGCGTCCCTTTTTCATGCTAATCGTAAAGTTATAGCTAATCTCGTTTAGGCATAGATACGGCAACGCGTCACAATATATATACTGAAATTTCTCATGACTTACAGTTAATATCTGTGTGATTACGCGAACTATGAACTAAACAATGTCGTAACAAAGCAAAAACATATACAACAGTTGCGTAACTGATTTGAACCGGGACACTCCGTTAACCCTCCCGTTACAGTAATATGGAACCTATATACACTTTGCGCAAATTATAAGGCAAGTAAATCAATTACAGTACGGTACTGATGAGAAATACGAAATATGAGACTTGAGATACCACTTGATAAAACTTTCTGATTCGAAAAACGATTTACACACAAATATTTCAATTGGTTTAATCTTGTGATGAGAGGTACATTATACAAACGTTATTGATAGCTGTTGCTTAATTTAATTTATTACTGAATTATTTCAAATAAATGAATTATACCAACTGCAATTTAGTTAAATACTTTATTGATTAAATTAAATTTCATTTTGTTTAATTTATGATTTTTTACGATTATATATATATGTATATATATTTACACTTTTTGCACACTAATTAATAATAATGTTAACAATAAACATAAAAAACATGGTGTAACTTGCAGCCTTATCGCGGCTTATTAGCGAACTATTCCAGGCAAGGCTATTTAGTATCTATAAAAATGCGTTTAAGATAAAAAAGGCCCAGAGGGGTTAATTCAAAATTAAAAAAAAAAATATATTTTTAAATTCTGAATTTAATTATGTTGCAGTCAGTGTTACACTGGAGTCTCGAATAATATAGGAATTTAAGCATTTCGAGTTATTGTTCTCGGATTATATATTGTTATATATATTTTTGATAAGTATATTAAACTGGCGGACCTGACAGACGTTGTACTGCATGATATTAAACAAAGTATGAAAGTACCGACTGCAGCGCCATCAGCCGGACTGATTTAATCTAAGCCATCCAGGGCGCCACCACGCATACAATAATTTGATTAAAATCTGACCAGCTGTTTACGAGGATTTCAGTGACATACACACGTGCAGAAGAATTATATATATATATATATATATATATACTAGCTGATCCGTCAAACGTCGTTTTGCCATGTATATCATTTATGATAAAACACAGGGGTTGATCGTAGAGGGGAGAAAATTAGAGGTTGTATGTATTTTTTAATGCTGTATGATAAATTTTTTTTAACAATTCAATCATTTGAAAAAAAATTTAGGGCTGGACTAACCTTAACATTTAGGGGGATGAAAAATAGATGTCCGATTCTCAGACATACCCAATATGCACACAAATTTTCATGAGAATCGGTCAAGCCGTTTCGGAGGAGTTTAATTACAAACACCACGACACGAAATTTTATATATTAGATATATATATAGACTTAGGATTCTAGGATACTATGACTCGTATGTATATACGTTTTTGACTGCGAAGAAAACGCGCGAACTCTCGACTATGTCTCTGAGGTTCCTTGAAGCTTGTTTATATGACACCAGTTTTATGACTATAACATAAATAGCATGGCAGTAGGAATCTGCTGCGAGTGGTCATTTAATAGCTGTAAACAGTTTTTATTACCGACCAGTGGTTTCAGCTAAGTTGTGGTTACTTTACACCGTGTTTATATTGCAAAATAAACTGATCCGTTGTGGGAATCTAAAGTGCCTTTAGAAATAATTTGTAATTCTACCCGACAGTTGATTTTAAAAATCTAATACGTTAATTATTTGTATTATTATCTTACAATAACTTAAAACTAATACAAGTATGAAAGTACAATATTAATGGAAAATTTAAACTATGAACATATATAAACAAAATAAGAAACATAAATCCTAAATCTTTTTGTAGCAAATTATGAATAATGCAATCTTTGTAAATTCCGCCAGTACAACTAAAATAATAAATAAGGCACTTTTTGTCTGGTCCACCACTATGTGAAACCAGGTGCCTACTGAAGTATTTAAGAACCAATTTGACTTTGGGTCCTTCGAGATACGACCAATTTTTAAAAGACCGACAACGTTCCAGCCTTCGGGCAATTTGTCCGTGGGCTGTATGACTTATGAAAAACAATAATTAAAGATTATAATTTCTTGAATGTATTGTCTATTGACATATGAATCTGTCAAAGATAAAAGTAGATAGTCCATTGAAATGTTACAATTATGAGGGTCAAACTGAACCTTTGTAAGAGGACGCAATTTTATTTATGGTATATGATGGGGGTCAATACAAACTTAAACCTAAGTTTGTGGGGTTGGCGCTCTTGTCCCCCGGCCGCCATCTTGGAAAAAGGGGGGAAACACGTTTTTGACTATATCTCCTTAACTATCTATCGTACAAAAAAAAATATATATTTTGTAACAAATTGCTTTGCCTACAATTATGTCTGAGATTTTTTATCATATGGCCTCATAAAATTGCGTCCTCTAACAAATCTTCAGACTAAGTGTATTTTTTGTATATTGATTTCTTGACCTATTGCCCCTAAAGTCGGGAGTTATGTAACTTCACTTTATCTATGAGATGTTTAACATATTAAGCAAAGCAATTAACTTTCTTAACAGTTCATGTGACATACATAAAACAAACATCGTAAATTTCGCGTTCGCTAACAAATATATTGGTTAATTACAACACAATTCACACAAAAACTTACAGAAGCCAACTTCCACGATATTTCTTCTAACACTTGAGCCCATTGCATTTGGTAACTGACTCTGTCTCTTTGTTCCTTGGACCTCTTCCATAGATGTTTTTCTTTCTTCTCCTCTTCACTTCTTAATACAACTTCATCGGATTCTATCGATCTCCACGTTCCGGACATATCACAATTTGATTCGTTCTCCGTGTTTTCGACCATTTTTAATCATTAGTACTGAGCATTTAAAACAACAATGAAGAAACGCGGTCACTTTATGAGGTCGGATTGTTCTTCCGGGCGTTTGATTATTTATTTTTGCGGAATTTGTTTTTTGTTACGTAATATCGTGTCGTAATATTAACCTTAAAGATTTGTGATATTAGTGATGGTAATTATATTTGAATGTAAAAGTTATTGTTTGCGTTCTAGAAATAGGAATCACTGGTTATAATATTGAATGATGAAAGTGTTTGAAATTATTGTATAAATCGTAATATAATAACTTACAAATTATATTGTGCTAAAATTTCATTTAATTTCACGATATTGAACAGTAAAACATGTTTATGGCAAATATACGTTTAAATTTAATTACCTATTGCAACTAGTTTTTAATGTTAAAAGCTTATTTTTTTTAATTTCTTATACAAGTAGATGAAACGTTTAGCGACATTTTGTAAGAATCTCGATTTAGCGAAAACCGATTACGGGCATAGCGAGGCGTGGAATATTTAATTACTTTGACCTGAATGGCAACAAAAATCATCGTATACGTATATCACATAACTTGTACATAAATTTAGCTACCGTGGTTATGAACTTAGAATCACTCAAATATCGGTCCTAAACTAATGATTTTGTAGTCCAAGTAAAGAAATTACCTATCTCGCTAGGCTTGAGGTTCAGGAGAAATGTATTAAAATATCATTTATATAAAGTTCATTGTTATCAAATTGACGTTCAGTCAACAGTACATTGTATATTAGTCTTGTCTCTGTAATGCTGCAGATGCTTAAGATATTAAACACAGATTTTGTATAGTAATTTTGTCACAGATAGAAAAGAGTGAAGGAAACCATCGTGAGAAAACCAGGTTGCCTTGGACCCTAAAAGTTGACGGTGTGAGTCTGCAGGAGGCTGATGACCTACTTGCCTATTAGATTAAAAAATAATCATGAAACAAGTACAGAAATCTGAGACCCAGACCTAAAAAGGTTCTAGTGCCACTGATTTATTTATTTTTATTTCTTGAACTCTGAGGAAGGTATTTTATGGATATAAATAAAATAGTTTTAATTGGTACTTAGGTTTTTATTCCGGAAAAGCGAACAGCCTCTATGGGATAGCATAACAATATGTTCCATATGTTGGTATGTAGCTATCTACTAAAAAGGTAGGCTAAGTAAAACTATTATACTAAGTCGTAACAAAGTTCGCGGCGGCTAGTTTTAGGTATAAATACTTCAAACATTTTGGCGGGACATATTTATCAACTATCAGATTACAGACCGTCTTATCAACATAAGTCACGTCAACGTTAGATCCAATTTATTCACATTGTTACAGTAATTATCACCATACAGGATTACATCAGAGCGTGGGAGGATCTTTGAACTCTAACCCATCTTCCTACTTTTGTACTATATCTTCCGAAGTCCATACGTAATACGTTATATAAAAACGCGTGATTTATAATTAACAAACCGTTCCGGCTTTTCAAAACGTTATTTAATATTTTCTCATACACACACATAGAACGCACATTCACATCAACATTTATATTATACTAGCAGACCGGCCAAGCGTTGCTGTGGCTAAGGTTTTTGTTATATTACATAGTAGTAAACTAATCAAGGTAAACGGTAGCAGAACACCAGTCATGGGGACCACCATGCTTTATTGGTGGTTATGCCATTAAATTGTAGCTTATGTGAAACGTTGGTACTTTCAACACAGCGCCATCTGTTAGAATTGTGACTATTAAATAATAAACAAATATTTAGCAATAAAATAATATTGCGGGTATATATTGAGATGTAAGCTATCCTATCTTTTAAGTTAGATCAAACTGCACACGGTGTGCAAATTTGGTTGATATCGGTGCCGTAGTTTAAGAGTCCATAGCGGACAAACAACGTGACACGTAATTTATATATATTAAGATTTTACTACTCGTTAATGGTATTATATCATGACATTTAGATTTATATTTATGTTGTTGTATATCTAAATATATAAAGTAATACTTTAATTTATATATGTTTAGCTCAGGATAAGATTCTCATTAAAATGCATTAATTGTATGTAGTTTTATTGCATTATTTTAATGAAAGACATCGTGAGCTGCAACTGACATTTCAACCCAAATGACGTGTGTCAAGGCAGTGAGCATAAATGTGATTTTTTTTTTAAACAATTCGAATTAAAACGTTTTCCAAACCAATTAAACATCGATAACGACTCAACCGGATTATCTGTCATGCGATAGCTAGGATTTGTAGTCAGACGACAATTTAATTTTGTTATCCAATTCCAAGGTATATTGGAATTGGCTGAAGAACTTCGATTCAATATTACTAATGAAGTTTAAGGCATATTAATAAAACCCAGTGAGCCGTTTAGGACCTTTTAGGTCTGAACTTGACATTTCTGTAACTGTTTCGTGGTTATTTGATTTTTGTAATTGGCAAGTAGGTCAACTTTTTGTGTCTAAGGCTATATCTATAATAAATTAAATAGAGTGCTTAATAAATGCTCGCCGTCTACAATCTAAAAATACGATTAAAGGACTGGCTTATGAACACACCTTGAAGATGCTTCTGAGACCTAATATATAGTTACACGTTTCATTCATTCACTCATTCACACACTTACTCATTCTCTAACATGCACCCACCCACTCACTCCTGCACTCAGTCGTGTTTAAAACAGTTGAGAAAACAAAAAGGATTTAAATTGTATACCTACATATATTTATTTACACATTTTAAGGAATTTATAATTAAGTTTGTTAGGGAAGATCTGGCAGGTATTTTTTTTACTAAAAAGGGTTCCCAAATCCTACACATTATAATGAATAATTGTTGTCAAATGAATAAACATATTTTTATTTATATTACATATTTATAAGGTATGCCGGTTACCTCACGATGTTTTTCGATTATGAGCGAGTGTTAATTGCGAATAACTAACAATATAACTGTCCATTGGTGCACAGCCGGGCAACAAACCTACGACCTCAGGGATGAGTCGCTGAATACACTCCTCAACTCTACAGAACATGAAACTTAAATCTACTTTCAAGAGTTGTCAAACAATTTTTCTAAATCAGTTTGACATATTTGACAGCGCTCACGTGACTGAAAAGTAGATCATGGACTTTAAATATCTAAACCTAACATTTATTTATTAGTAAATAGTATATTATATTATTTACGAATATATATTTAAATTAATAACAATCGCATTCATTATTACACCTTTACGAAGGACGAGACTTTATCCTACGTACTAAAGTAGGTTACCATGATGGGAAGTTGACGAATTGTTAAGCTTGGAGTGGAAAGTCCGGCAAAAAGTGGTCCGACCCACTCTACTACCCTATGCCCCAAGTGTGTCAAGACGGTCCGTTACATTATTACCCCGCATGGGTATTAAATACACATTAATGATGTCCTGTTATGTCGTATACACTTCTAAAACAAACTATTAAACTGTTTCATAGAGAATTCAGTAACTAGTTTGTGATAGAGAGTTAAATATTTCGTATTATTCACTTGTTTTATTTTTGGTTGTCAAGCAATTTACTACAACTTGTCAATCGGTATTGATAATATGTATATTAAGTAAGCTAGTATATTATGTGAGCTGTTTGTTAAAAAAATAACAGATTTTGTCGAGAGTTTCTGTTTTGCGCTCCGTTCTGTATGTACTATCGTCGCTGTTGAATGATAACCTCGTATCTCCAGAGAACCAAACATTACAGGAAACGAAAAAATGTTTCATTTCGTCAATGTTCGTTAAAATATTATAATGTGATTTTTCCATAGTTTTAGATGATTGATTGATGACATAGATTTAGATAAATCCTTACTTCATGATTATACCAGTTAAATTACATAAGAGTCTAGGGATAAAAAATAAATGCTTTTTTGACATACGAGGTTATCATTCTACAGTGACGGTATATAGTGTGAACTCAGTTTTCGTACTTAGACGCTCATTTGTCCGTTGTGCGTTAAGTCCTGGCTAATTAAGTCAGCCGAGCTTCTTCCAGAGCCGTTCTGAATATAATAAATTATATAAAAATGAGTCAGTTACTTCCTAATACAAAACCAGAATTCTAAAGACGAATATGGAATCGGAGAAAGTGGTTATTCCATGTGTGGAAACAATATTAAAAGCGCCAATAGATTTGTATATAAATACATTTCTACACTATCCATTCTAAACCAAATTGGTTACAAAAAATGACAAAAGCACATACCTACTGATAACGTGATATTATGAAAACAAATGATTTACGAAGTTCTTTTGTTTATAACGAAATTTCCGTGTTTTGTAATAATTTATATATAAAAAAGTTTTGTAAATTCTCTCTTTATAACATTTTATCTAAATATGTATAAAGCTTTTATTTATTGTATATAGTAAAGCATACGCGTCGAACTATAAACTCTGCATTGTCTAAATATTTGACCGCTTAGAAATGAAACGTTTACTTTCAAACAACTTTTAGTAATAAGGAGAAATTGCTCAATTCTATAAAAATGTTAACAATTTATTTTCATTACAGTAATTATACAGGAAATACCTACACATGTTAGAAAGTAACTTGTGAACATTGTGATTACACAGTTCACGGTAGCAAATTATATATTTTATACTGAAATTATCTAATCGCGACAAAAAATAGTACGACCATATTTCAGAACGATTAAAAAACAGAAACAAATTTAAAATTTATTAATTGAATATTTTATTTAAATTACTTGGAAATTGAATTTCAGTTTTTCATTATGTTTTGAAACCTTACTTACTGTGTTTCATTAACAACTTCCGAGTAATTTCTTCCTCAAACCTATAATTTAAGTAACTGAAGTGAACAAATCAATTTTTAATATCAAAAATTATGTGTGTTATATAAAGATTTTGGAAAGGCTAAGGTGGGGCAAAAGTCTTGGGAAACACTGCCTAAAACCCTTAAAACCGACGGCATGCGGCTTGCAAATCAAATCAAATTAAAAACATTTGTTCATTTAGGTAACATATTAAATTCTCAATGCTTTAACATTTACATTGGGTCTCCCCGTGGTTTACTTTTAGCATTAAATATACTTTGTGTTAAACAGAAGAATTATAACGAAAAACATATAAAGCAAGATATAAGCAAAGATATAAAAGACAAAAAAAAGTTATATCTCAGTCTATATAGTGGTTATAACAATCTGTCAAAAACTGTTGCGTTACCCGCATGAACATAATTTTAACTCAAAAACAAAAGACAACATTTTTGACAAATGACAACTTTCTCTCAACACAAAACATTATGTGACGTCATCGTATACTTTTCTCCGTTTCATTAACATTTACATAAACGAGTATACATGTAGATTAGGATTGTTATGTAATTCGCAAGCTGATGAGAGCGGTGCCTAATCTTTATGAATCTTTTTACCATAAGTATACAGATTTATATAATAGTGGAAGGTCTAATCATACTAGCTGCTTATGACAAAAATGCCGATTATGCTGATGACAGATAGCTTTTAAAGAACCAAGACATAAACACTATTACAAACAACATTTTAATAACCCTACTAAGTATATTTAGTGTAAATAAATAATTAAGCGCGTGATTCATAACCCAAAGTCTTAACCGGTGCGGTGATAGTGATAGTTTTATTTATTATTTCTTAACATCGTCAAGAATGTACTTGCTAATAAAAGAAAAATTACCAAAGTAAAAGATGATCTGAGGCCAAGTTTGGGGTAGATTCCCTTCCAAATGATACTGTACTTGTAAGTATGAAGTTGTGTTTATAGTTCTTGACGTTTGTGGTTTATGTTAACTCAAACTAAAATAACTTTACAACCAACTACACTTATGAACGTCAACAGAAAAGATGTTAAATTAATTCTAAAATAACATTTACTACCAGTTCGCAAGCCAAGGGCGTAGAGCGGACAAGAAGAACTGGCAAGAAACTCTCTTGCACTCTTTTTAATCGCCAAGTTTTGATCAAATTTAAGTCATACAAATTGTTTGAGTCTGAGCAAACTAATCCTAATGATTAGAATCGTTTAAATTATCGTTAGTTTGTTTTATATGTACCTATATATTTGTTTTAATATTTAATTAATCAATAAAAATAAACAAAAATAGGAGGAAAAGGATTACATTAAGTTTATGTTATTTTATTTTATTTAATGTTAGGACTCGCTGTCCTACAGAGTGAACGCCTTATACAAATTCTTCAATTTGTCTCTACGCTCTTTTGAAATCTTCACCGCTATCCTTTTATTTCATCTTTAATTTAAATAAATTCTGTGGTCATAGATCAGACAGTGATAAGTACATTCATTAATATATCGAGTGCTTCTTATTTTAATAGTGACTTCAATATTTCTTAATAATTTACTTGTTTGTCCTGTAAAGTAATAAAATTTCATTTATCATATTCTGACCTATGCCATAGTTTTATATTATTATCAAAAATAAATACTAACTGACTTATTATTATTATTTCCGTTAGGCAAACACAAAACGCCGCAGACAGTTCATACTTCATAAGTCTCACGATTAATATTTTATTAAAACGGGAGAGAGCATTATGCTCTTGTCCCTAACATGCGTATACTGTTTACCACAAAGTGAATATTTAATGGGGCTAAAAGTGTAAACCACGTGGGAGATGCAAGCCAGACAACCCATTGTTGTGGTGAAATTGCTCTACCATTTATTCGATTTCTTAACACGTTAGAAACTATGTAAACAATTGAATATCTAATAAAATTGTAAAGTGTTGATATATGTCAAAACTAATATTATCCACGAAGTTCTTATTTAAACTACGATTTGTTTATTATTGCTCTGTGCTCGTTTATAACGTCGTAATAGCGTAGTTCCTTACGAATTCTCTATCATATGCAAATACGAATGTTTATTAATTAATATCTGGGTTATTTTAGTTTCTGTTTAGGTTTTGTGTATATTTTTGTTGATTTTATGTGTTTCTCCTTCCTTCTTTGTACTATGATTTCTGATGTTGTAATTGTGTAAAATTTGAAACGTCATTATTTCTTGTTTTAAGCACGCCTACTGTTTTAGAATAGATAATTAAAAAGGAATACATGGAACACTAAAATCTATTTAAAAAGGTTTGTACATGTATAGATTGAATGCTGTTAGTATTTCCTCGCTGTATTGCGATACTTGTAATACAAATTAGTTATAGAACCGATCAACTAGAATGTCACAATTAAGGCCTAGATATATGTACACCGACGCTAAGATACGAATTAGCCGCGTGTTATGGAAAAGTAGTTCATGTAAAAGATCAAAAAATCCTGAACAATGGACTCTCTTGTTACGTACCAGGACTAGTTTATTTAAAGATATGTATATGAAGAGCGAATAAACAAAAACAGTGCAAGCCACCGGGTAGTAATGTATTTCTACGTATCAATATGAAAATGAGTGATGAGTCATAAAACTGATAGTGAATCATAATATAGCAGATGACAGTTATGAAAATGTCCTTGTGATGAGGAAGAGGGGTTGACCGCTATAGTGTTCTTATCAAGTTTTATATGCAAGTACTCAAATTATGTTTCTATCAAGTCAAGTCAAAAATCATTTATTTATATAAGTAACACAATGTACCTAGTTGGCCTAGTGGCTTCAGAGTGCGACTCTCATACCTGAGGTCGTAGGTTCGATCCCCGTCTGTGCACCAATGAACTTTCTTTATATGTGCGCATTTAACATTTGCTTGATCGGCGAAGGAAAACATCGTGAGGAAACCGAGATGTCTTACAGCCAAATAGTCGTCGGCGTGTGTCAGGCACCGAAGGCTGATCACCTACTTGCCTATTAGATTTAAAAATGAACATGAAACAATTATTATGAACGTCAAAAAATAAATAAACAGCAAATGCTTCTATTAAAGAAAGGTTCAGATATCAAGAGTAATGAAAAAATTAATGAAAAGGATTCTAAAAAACATATAGTTGCTAGTTGTGAGATCAAAAGGATGTGTATTGAGTAGGATCATTTAATCATGAATACAATCATCACTAATAATGGATAGCCAATTTGTCTGAACTTTTATAAGAAATCGCGGTTTTGTTACAGCTTTACGATTTTTTGTTAAGAGATTGAATTTATTTACAAATTACAACGTCACGTAGTGTAAAAGTATTTATTAATGCAATTTTCGACTCTGAGAGTATGCCTTAGTAAGTACTCTGACAGTGCACCAATGGACTCTGTGCGCGATAACACTGGTTTAGTAAAGGCAAAAATATCCAAATAGGTCTAAAATTCAAACAATTTAGAAGTATCAAGCACGAAAAGTAATGCTTACAATATTAATAAAAACAACTTCGTACAGTAAACATCAAAACCTAATTGAACCTGATTTGTGGTATTTGCGCAAAGTAGGCGGTTAACCAAGGAGATCCACATATAAGGTACTGCTTGCTACATTCCAAGGAATTAGAACAGTAACTCGTGCCAATGGTGACATGGACCATCTGTCTTCGTCAAATGGTCAAGACGATCGTGAATAATTTTATGTCGGAGCGAATTGAATGGAGTAGAGAGTTTTAAGAGATGGGAAATGTTGTTTTATAAATTAAGATTCAAATCCAAAAAAATTATAATAATTAATTATAGTATACTACTGTTCATTCAGTTTTAAAGGATTATACAGGCTTAAAATTAAAAAAAATCAGTGGTGCTTTTTGCACTCACAAATCACATTTTTTTTTAGCTCTGGGGCTCAGATCTGTATTTGTTTCATTATTATTTGTTAATCTAATAGGCAAGTGGGTGATCAACCTTCTGTGCCCGACACACACACGACTTTTTGGGTATAAGGCAAGCCGGTTTCCTCACGATGTTTTCCTTCACCGTTCGAGAGAATATTAATAGCGCAAAAAGAAAGTCCATCGGTGCATAGCCGGGGTTCGAACCTACGACCTCAGGGATGAGAGTCGCAGGATGAAGACACTAGGCCAATTCTGTTTCAATAATAATTAATACTAAACTGTGTACTAATTAAGATTTAAATGATTATACATCCTAAATTATCTAATTAAATTTTCACGTGTTAATTTTCAAGTAAAATTTAAATACCTAATCAAATATTTATTACCTAGATACCGGAACACAAAAAATATTTAATTAATCACGGAATTAAATAGCCATTCCTCATTATACTTATATCAAAATAGATTTCGTAACTACATATAAGGAAGAAAATTCCTTCTAAACGAAAATACATACAGATTATTTGAGTCTAAATAATAAAACAAAATCTTCGAAAGCTAGTTCTGTTTTTTTGGCGGTCTGTATGTGTAATACATTATTAAAAAGATTGAGGACATAGAAACAGTATAAAATGTAAATATGTAATAAAAATCCAGTAAAATGTTATGATACAAAAATGCGTTCGTGAGAAATTGTCGAAATTGAACAAGACGTGATGATAACATTTATCGTTAAATGAACCAAGTGGTTTTTTATCTTATCACGATGGGCTCAAGAACTTTTTATAAAGAATTAAAATATATTTATTTATTAATACTTCGTTGCAATAGCATAATAAAATTGACAAAATTAAATGAAAAGGAGGGCAACTTGCGGCCTTATCGCTTTCGAGTGATCTCTTCCAGGCAACCACTCACTATTATATGTTAAATAGTATAAATAAAACAAAAAATAATTCCTTTACAAATCAAGATGTAAGACTAACGATAGGTGTTTGTTTAATTGTGAATGATCAAAACAACTAAAACGCTACCATATTCTGTCATTACGTTTGCTGAAATCAATTACATTCGTGTTATTCACCACTCAGGCCCGATAAAATTGATTTATTTGTTGATTTAATTACGATTCGTCAACAGGTCTATAGTCCAATCACAGATAAGCTACACGATCCGTCATTTCGTTTGACCAATCACAATCAAGCGAATACGCCAGGACTGAATTCAATGTTCGATTTACAATGAATTTACGCGGCATTGTAGTATATCTAGCTTTACAGTCCCGTTCTAGTTTCCAACTCGCAAATGCATTAACAACGGAAAGGGTACGTAATCTCGTTAAATGCCCAAGGGACAACGACCCATTGTAGACAGGTTAATGATATAGCGTTGATGTGAAACCATACTACCTTCATTAGAAATGCACTTGCTAAGTAGAAAGTGTTAAGAGGGATAGTTAACACTAATTCATATTATATTTATAAAACCTCGTTTCTTTTGAGCTCAGAAATTTGATTTGAGTGTGGTTTTTATAATCATTGAAAGGTCGTATCATAACCATCGTATTTTGTGGATGTACATTCAAAAAAATGCTTCTGTTTGTCTCTCTCACACCGTTTAAGTTTATTTTGCAAGGGATTTTCTAACAGCCGTATTATTTGTGTTCATTTTTGATTCTACTGATGCCTTAGATCACTATTAATGTAACTATTACTACGACACTATGACGCACTAAGTATTTTGTATGTAAGCGTAATTACTACATACACTTCGCGTTAACTCTCGACTCTGAATCTGCGGGTTAAATGGACAATTATATCGGAAAGTACTTTCCATATATGGTAATGATTTTTCCGTTAAAACGATTACTAATAATATAGTAGTACATAAAATATATTGTTAATGTAATGTATAAGTACATATTTAAAATTCCACATTTTTGTATGCCTTTACGAATTATTAATTGTGATATAACAAGGCGTAAAAGCAACAATATAACTGATATAGCCGTGTTCTTGAACTTTTGTGAATTTGGTAAATGTGACAGTGCGCTGTAATATTTGTTTTGTTATATTCTTTTATTAGCTCATTCGGTAGTGAATTGTTTGTTAATTTACTAAGAAAAAATGCCGGTAATTTTTTTATTTCAACCGATTAATATACTTCTATTGATATATGTATAAACGTGAATTATATATTTTTTTAATATCATAAAGTTGATAAAACTTTATTAAATTAATTATTAAATATATTTGATTAAATTTGTCGATCAAAACAAAATAGTTTACCGCCATCTTTACCTACCCTTAGACCTCTAAAGAACCCAACATAATCTAATGTGGTCATAGGATCAGTGATTTAAGATATAGTATATATAGAAATCAACTACAATATGTTAAAACTTAAAACGTATTGGATGTTATCATTCACGCTAAGTTTCGACTCTTAATGTTACCTTTACACACTATAAACTTCGCAATTACTTAAATTAGTCTCCACAATAAGGTTTTTTTTTAAAAGAACCTTTACTTAGTATAAAAAATTGTTTTCCTTCGATTATCGTTTTCATTTCTACGTGAACGAAATCGCGGATAAAATTAATAATAGGCAAATGATAAAAGACTAATTAGTCCGTTATTCCGAGGTGGAAATCAATGTTACGTTTAGACCTATTAAATAAACGACTACGTTCTCATTGTAAACAATCAATTATCGACGATATGTAATACCGGTAGTGAGCAAGAAGTTTGCTCGGACCACTAATTGCCAATTGTTCAGTAAACACGATTATCGCATAAACACATCAACTTCAACTATTCTTACAAAAATGCAGAGTTATGTCAGAAATCGAACCGTCCAGGAGTAAATCGATAATGTTTTGTGGAACATTGTGAAAAATAATAACGTCAATCATTCTAAATCAAAAATAATTAATCCCGTGCTATTGAATGAGCAATAAACAAAGGAATGCGTTTATTCTATCAAAACAATGACACTATTTAGGTCGTGATAAGTTATACATTTATCAAATGTATTTTTTAATTAAAACCTCTTTTAGATAATCACTATAACGATAATTGTTATCACATTGTTAAACATTGTTCAGTCACAACACTTTAAATTTAATTCAATAAAACACGAAATACGCGCACGAATCGTTCGCGGCGAAGGAAAACTGAATAATTAATACACGAAAATAAATGCAATGATATCCTGTTAAGCGTCAAAGGTCGTTATGAATGTTTGATTAATCAGCTGTTAAAGGATTACTTATCGTGTTTATCATATTAATATTGTCTTATGCCAACCACTTTTTATCAGATAGGACATCTTTTAATAATTGATAGAGTAAGGTGTGATAAAATTTGGTAAGTGAACGCGTCCATGAACGTTTTTGGGACATAAAATTAAATAATGCACACATGTATCCGCTTGGATATGTTTTTCTGAAAGCGTTATTAAAATTCTAGTTAAAACTGTGGAGCAATTGTTTCATTCTTGGATTACATAGAATGTTACAATCGATCAAGTAAAATAAGTACAAAAAAAAAACAAAATAGCTTTGCGCTAAACATATTTGTGTTGTGATACATATTTAGAAATCAGAATCACATGTCAAAAATCAATTATTGGATTTGCATTCCCTAATTACCTAAAATGCCCTAAAACAGAAGTGTCAATGGGTGGGGCATATAGCAAGATACACAGATAATAGGTGGACCTTGAAGACAACTGTATGGAAAGAAACAAGCGGAAGAAGAGGTCGCCCAAAAATAAAGGTGGATAGAAGAAATAGAAGCGGTAACAGGAAACGAATGGAGAAGGAGAGCCATAGACAGAGTCAGTTGGAAAAAGCTGGAGGAGGTCTTTACCCGTGAAGGGGTTCCGATCGACGGTACTGAAGGAAGCTAGAATATAGAATAACAAGCAAAGGAAAAAAAAATTAAAATAATCTAAGCTGTATAAGTTAATTTGTTTTTGTCATAATTGGAAATAAAACTGGTTTTATTATTATTATTATTGATTACCTCTAATTCATAAAATAAAACATGTCATAAATCCAAAAAAAATTGTCAAACGGGTGTCAGGCTGATTCCAGTTTCTGAATCTTGCCCTTAGAGTAATGGAGATTTCTTGTAAATTGAATTTTATTTACTAAATTATTAAATCTCTTTAATAAAAATGCAGTTTTACCGATTCAAGGTTGACTGATATTCATAGTTACGTATACAGTTATATAAACTACAGTATTTTCTAAAAATTAATTAATCAACGCGTCATAATTTTGTGAGTATCTAAGTTATCTGTCATTCACCTTGAATTTTATATGAGATTAACTTCCGTAGTAACAATTTCTTATAAATTTCTCGCAAACAAAACTTACATTCAAGTTAATATAAAGTTAGCACAGTTTTCGTTAAGCCTTATTCATTTGTTAAACAATGTAACGTATAAAGCCTGAAATTCTTTAAAAATTCTAAAACAAAAGTGCTCTAAAACCTAAAGTTTCACTTTTCAAGAGTATTGTCAAAGAGCTATTGTGCTACAGTACAAAGAGTATAAAACCTCACTATTTTTTCCGCGCACCGTCAGTTTTCCAGAATTTTTAGGGTAAACGTTTTTCATAATGAATACGACCATTTTTCATGCATTGTTTGAAATTTTACGGTAATCTAGAGAGGTTCAGTTTTACGTATGCGTAAATCTAAATAGATACTTGTATACGAACAATGCTGAACATAATTGTTATATGCGCAAAGCACGCATTTTGGCCAGACAATTTGGCCCACTTTAGGCAGAATTTGCCGCGCTTTAGAAATTTTCAACCGATGCGAACTAAGGAATGCCTTTGAGATACACATGGGCCGGCATCGCATCCGTAAACCACCCAACTTTAATTAGCTTTATTCTACCTTAACTACTGAAACATCATGTCTCATATTAAAATTTGTTGAAAATGATATTGATACGAATTTATAAAAATGTGTTATTAAAATAAATTTCCTTGAAAATTCACAAATTTACAGTCATTTTTGGTAGGACGGGTTCGTTTCTGTAAATGGTCATAATTATCGTTAAAATTTCAAGGTAAGACTTTGAACTCCGTTTATTTTGCCTACGCATTTCAAACAATTTTGAATTATACTAAATATTTTAGTATGTAATTTAAACAAAATTTATAATATATATACGTTTTAGACGTTAATTAATCATTATTATGTCGAGAATGTAAAAATCGTTGTAAATATATAATTGAGTAGAAATCTGATCATATACTAAAAGAGTTTGGAGGGCACTAGACTCAAATTCCAAGACAAAACAACAGTAATTGTAAATTGTGCAAAATATGTGACCAAAATCTGCGTAGGATTGGATTTATAAACGTTTGGGGCCTTTGTCTATTGTAGACACCGATCAGTAACTCCTATAATTAACAAGTCAACAACTTTCAAGTGTACAAGAATATCATAATTAATGTTTACCAGACAATGTTTTCGAGAATATTCATTCCATGGTTAGTAGTTAGGTCTCAAGATTTTTACTATAGGTACCTTTGAAGTATAACTTTCTACGTTCCATTAGCATAGCAAGATAAGCTTACAGTCATCAGAATCCCATCATTACTGAGTACTGATAATATCATTGAATAGTTCAACGCGAAAGTAGATTATTATTCACGAATGGTTTTATAGAAATGGGGTTTTTGGGCCGCACAAAAGGGAAACCACGTAATATAAAGGATTTGAGTTTTTTATAACTGTTAGGAGAAAGTAAATACTGTTCAATGTACTCAATAATCTTTTTTAAAGATTTTTACATATAAATCAGGAAACACTTTACATCATTTGAATTTTACGTAAGGGGTCGACGGACCTTGAGTTAGATGAAAAGCTAATTGTAAACGCTCTGATAAAAACTCTTATCGTGATAGTAATGCATATTCTGACTACATCAGAACCAGATAAATAATTTAACACATAAATTGGAGATTTTTCGTATATTAAAAAGAATATACCTTATCACTACAGACACAAACGTAGTTAGGGTTGCAGTAAGCGCAGTCACATTCGGGACATTCGCTCCAGAAAATTTCCCCGTTACAGCCTAACCGGCCGCCGGTTTCCACCTCTACCCACGTCGAACGCTTCATCAGGACGATGGTATCAGAAATTTCTCAAGTCCACAGATAAGTACAAAAACTAACACTCTGTCACTGCACACAAGATTTCTTTGTCTTTGAAAACTTACAAAAGCTCAAGAAAGGTCACAAACAAAAGACCGCGTCAATAAAGTACTAGGTTCGCAGAGACGCGAGAAGGTCGCGCGAGCTTGGCGGCAGAACCGCCACTCTACGGCTCATCGGATCGACTGAGTAATGAGTTACTCTGAATGTATGCGATCCCGCAACGCACTCTCGAGAAGGAAGTCCTCAATGGCAACTTTATAAAATCATTTTCAAATAAATAATTTTATAGGATCTAAATGTTTCTGTCAAATATAATCAATAATAGACAATTGTGTGTTATTTTTAATCGTGTCGATTTACCGTTTATATTATTTCGATACATTTGAATATAGTTTTTGAATAACTGTTTAAATAATTTATTTTAGTTGTTACTTAAAGTATTGGTGTATTTTTATAAAACTTGCCGATTTCAACATCGTAATCAACCTGTTTTTTAACACTTTGAATTTGTTACACATATTTACTTTTGATTAAATATAACATCAATCCGACCACAGATAAAGTATAACTGATGCAATTTCATGTTTCGCTGAAAGATGACGTCTAACTTCCATTCATGCGATAATAATGCGTTGTTTACAAATATTAGTGGCATACTCGCATTCTCCCGTTCGTTATTACTTTACGATTGTAAACAAATGAATGGCGAAAGAATAATTAAAAAGAAAAAAACTGGGAAGGAATAATTGCACGATACATTACAAATTTATCTTCTGTTTTTTATTTATGGGTTGTATTAGGTGTTCATTCTCTAACTAGCCAAATAAATGTTTATGAATATGTAATTTGGGAATTATTAATAACGTATGATATGATATGTACGATACAAATAATATAAGAGTTGACCAATTAATATGACTAATAATGTAAAATTCCTTAAATGACAAATCTACGTGCCATTGTGTGTAGACTATGGGAACTTTTCTATTTTACGGCGTTAGATATCTAAATAAATCTCTTAATAAATTACAAGATGTAAAGCTCTAAAAACCGTAAATTTAGGTTACACAATTGTATCGTTTTCTTTCCGCAATCCGCAAACAAATGATGCACGTTTGTTTTGAATGCATTATTCACAGCACGACAATCTTTCACATACTTGTTTATATGTAAATTTTTAACAGAGTACATGCAAATAATATATAAATAAAACAATATTAAGACTATAACATAGATAGCAATAATACTCGAGTGGTTAAGCGTTCGATTTTAAACCCTAAGGTTGTGTATTCGTGTCTGGCTGTGCCTCAATGAATCCTTCTATATTACCACATGATCGCAAGGTGAAAAAACACATCGTGAGGAAAGCGGTATCCATCCAAAAATTAACGAAGAGTGACCTAAATATCAATAAAATAAGGATTATAGCGTCAATAAACAAAAAATTTTTTGTATAATTTTAAAGTTAATAAATTTAACTACAATAGCTTACATCTTTGAAGACGTGAACGCCTAAAAGACTTTCTCTAACTATTAACCACTAAAATTTGAACATCTACTTCATAAAATATGCAAATATCTAAATTGCATGGTGTCACAATTTATAATAGCGCCAAAAATGTTATTACATAAATTGATTATTTCTCAACGTATATAGATCTATCGGAACTGGTATAACACTTTCGTTTCTAAATAAAACAGAGAAATCAAGTTAGAGTGGGACAATTCCGTGATTCGCGTCTAACCGATTAAATTGTGGCCAAATTGCTTGGTTCACGACGCGTTTTGTAAAAGATCACAATTTAAAATGATTATAAATACATATAGTATATCTGTATGTAAATAGAGAGAAAGAACACAGCATTCTAAAAAGTATTACTATTAACATATTAACTAAGAAAGCAAGGGTAATTATGGAAGATGATTCGATAATTAAATACTTTACAAAGTATTTTATCATTCTCTATATAGAGTGAGTTTAATTTTTTTTTCATTAAACTTTTAGAAAAGACAGATGTTTAAAGACATCATAAATTACAGAACACCAACAACAATTCCTAACGTAAATAACGTTCATAATACGTATAACAATATTAATTAAAAAATCGTCTCTTTCGTCTCAAAACGCCACGATTGTGTTAAGTGTAAATAGAGACCGCTAAAAATGTGACAATGTTCGCCTTATTAGTTCAAGTATATACGTATTACGTCTCCTATAATCAATTATTCGCTTATCTAGTAATATATTTCTTACGCAAGGTTCTACAAAGAATGCGGTAATAAAAGCTTGGGCTTAGTATTCTAGACGATATTCGAAATAAATAATGTGAGGCAAATAAAGTAAATTTAAATATAATTAGAACATTGGATATAAACTAGAATAGCTTCACATATAATACAAATACACAGAAGATATAATGATCTATGATGCTCTATTTTCGGTAAACATTTCCTTTCCACAATAGTTCTTTAATTGGCGATAATTAACCGATACAATATACTCGTATTAATAGAACAGTTAACATAGACTGAAATTTCTCCTGATAATAACTGAAACCGCCGGCGGATATACTCGTAATTCCCAAATGCGTCATCAGCTCCGAATTGGCGGCTCTCGAATTGGTACGCTTTGTTTAAGTGTTGTAGTCCTTCAAATGGGGTGGTGGTGATGGGCAGATGTTATACCATAGCAAAATTGTTTCAATATTTTTTAAATTTCTTGGCATGTCCTTATTATAACGTATATCAAATTATATGTCGAGCATTCCTAATACAACTTCAGAGTAATAAAAGACTGTTAAGGTGAACTTCATAAATATGATTGCGTCATCGCGTTAACCACATACATATATTTAAGGGCAACCACTTTCCTAATTCAATTTATTTATCTTCGACGTAATGTATTATTTAAACATACTTCCAATCCAGCTCAACATGGGCTTACTTGTTACCCGTACCTTGCCATATACTATACTAAATCCTCATGATTAAAACAAATGAAAATCGGTGCAGTTGTTAATTTATCGCACACAGCCAGACAGTGGCGGACTTTGATCTATATACATTTGATGTATATAATATGCTGTTGTTGCGTGGATATCAAAGCCATCTGGCAGTCCTCTTAGACCTCAGGGTACCTGAGGTGAGCGAGAAGTAACCTCTCGAAAAGGGCACACATGACACAATGCATGGAGATCATTAATTAACTGAATAACAGACGCATCTAATTCTCTGTTGAATGAACTGACAAAAGATCTGTTTCTTTCTCTGAAACTTCTTTAGGCGCATGAGAGTAAAATTTTTACGGAACGTCACGAACATGTGCAGCGTTTTTGTCGAAGAAAAGGGAGAGAGCGATTGAGACTTGAACACCGATGGTGTTTTTAATACATATCAATATCATTATTATTTTAATAAGTAACTATATTACCATTTTTTTTGTTGGTTTTGTTTATTTATAAGGGCACAGAACCAAGACCTTTTTTGCTAATTTTAGAAAATGTGGACATAAATTAGCAATTATGGTAATAATGAATTTGTTATATTATTTGGTAATTGTTACCATATTTATGGTGGTATTTCTATATACATAACAACAACTAATTTTAGTTCTGGTTTTTAAGTAGCTTATCCTTCATTAGTATAGGAAGACTGGCAAAATTAAATTATGGTATTTGGGCAGCTTAATTACTCAATAATTAATTTACAAAGAAGTTTCACTTCTGACATGTGTACTTTGTACGCACGCACTTTTTTTTCTGTGTACGTATTGTTTTGCATGTGATATAAATGTGGAGTAATCTGTAATGGTAGCTTATTTTGTTATAATAATTAAAAAATAATAAACATCGAATCCTGATGCCAATTTATAAGATTTATCTAAATCATACAAATAATTACGATAATAGTAGCAGTACATAATTAATACTGACTGTTGAATAAAGATGCCCACGAGTGTTGACGGCAGACGATTTTGAAGTCATGATGACGGAGCGAAACAAACAATTACTAGGAGATAGTTTCATTATATTACGATCACTATCAAACATGTATGAGTTTAGATGAATAAATCGATACTCGAGATGGGCAAAAAATGTGAAAGGTGTGCCATTTTTGACGTTTAAAACAAATGCTAAATAAAATATATATTGCTATAAGTTTAAAGGGTACTTTATTCCCTGACTAAATAAAGTCCACTAAACTTTATATTTATTCTAGACGTTTTTTTTAATAAAGGGAATAAAATCTAAGAAGGATCCAATTTAATTAAGAAACATATTTTTTTTATTTATTTATTCACACAAAACATTTATACAAAACCAATAACAATACGTTAAAATTATAAGGGATGCCACGGGCGGCCTTATCACTAAAAAGCGATCTCTTTCAGGCAACCCTATTAAGGGGAAAAAAAATATAATAGATAAAGTTACTATTAAACATACTAGCAATCCAGCTCATCACGGGCTGAGTTATATAGTGGCGGGGCTATAAATATAGTAAATATGTACATCATTGTCTGACTTAAAGGCTCTTTTATCTCTGCCGTTTAATACATTTAAGAAATTTATTCTGTGTAAAAAGGCTTACTATAAAGTTAACGATTATCTAGTTGATAAAAGGGCCTGGGACTAGTGCTAGACAGGCAATTAATTAGAATAATTTGCGATATTTGTTTTAAAATAAGTGTGTTTGTGTTTGATGATTTGCTAGTTTAAAAAAGTACAGAGAGTTTTTTACGCCGGCTTTTTCTCTCGGCCTACACCCTCTGTCTTCTTTGCCGATGAGTAGGGATGCCTACAAATTCAAATTTAATGACGTGGAATAAGTGATACATGTATCTTATGTTCCATAATAAACATATTTTATTTAATTTTCAACTAAGAGTGTCTATACGAAACATTTTATACGTACAGAAATTTCCAAGTCTTGTTTCTTAATACATATTACCCTCACAGAATGTCCTTAATGGACAGGAATATTTAATGTTGTGATATGTCTTTCGCCGTATTCATAATATTCCATGTTAATATAGTTTAGAGAGTTTAATATAAAAGCAATACCTCCACATTCATGAAATTTATACTTTCCTTTCGTCACATACTATTTATACAGTTACTAACGGTTAAACATCAAAAATGTTTTCGTTTTGAAGATTTCATTTGGCAAAATTGTTTAATACATTCGTAGACATTGAATATAAATTACGTGTCACGTTGCAATTTGCACACCGTGTTTTTTTAAATTTATTTAAGTTAAAAGATTGGATAGTTTACATTTTAATTTATACCCGCAATATTATTTTATTGCAAAATATTTGATAATAATTTGACTGACACAATTCTCACAGATGGCGCTGAGTTGAAAGTATCAACGTTCAAAAAAGCATGGTGGTCCCCATGACTGGTGTTCTCCTACCGCTTCCCTTGAATATTTTACTACTATGTAATATAACAGAAACCTTAGCCACAGTAACGCTTGGCCAGGTCTCCTAGTATATAAGTAGCGGCACGAAACTCTAGCGCTGACCGTTATTGCGCAGAAGTAAAAAATAAGGTACCTGCGGGGGGCTAGCGGAATGAAGAGCGTCGATTGGCTCTCCAGTCGCATTTTGTCCCCCGCGCGACAGTACACATGCGCAGCAATCCCCTCCACGTATCGGCCAGCGCTAGACTTACGTGCCGCTGGTTATACTATATAACTAGTTTTGAGTTTCGAGTAATGTAATTTTCAGTCGTTATTCGAATATTCGCTAGAGGAAACATTTTATAGGTCATATACTAGTCAAATAACTGATTATTACCAACTTTGGCCTAAATAATGGTCAATGGCCATCATAATAACATGTAGTTCGCCCACTCTAAGCCTAATTCTGGCAGTGGCCGTGAGATATCAAAAGTCAAGTTGAGAGAACTTGTAATAATTGCATGACATTTAGAAATATGTGTACATTATGAATTTGTTGTGAAATGTTTTTTGTGTAATCAAAGATTATAGATTTACCTACGGCCCTTACTGCATCTTCAATGCGGCAGATGTATCAACTGTATAAAACTTGTTCAAGTAATTATTTTTAAACAATGACACTAACAAGAAAGATAAAGAGAAAGATAGATAAGAGATTATACGAAACGTTTTACGGATATTTTAAAACATTAATTACTAACACGATCAATGAACAAATATGTATAAATAAGAAAACTACTCGATTCATGGTAAAGTTGGATGTCAAAAATCACGCTTAAAAGATCATAGTGTGGCTCAAATCTAATTATTGCCATTGGCATTTTATTACTTTGTAACCCTTACATGTTGGCCCAGCGGCTTCAGCGTGCGACTCTCATATCTGATGTCATAGGTTCGATCCCTGGCTGCGCACCAATAGACTTTCTTTATATGTGCGCAATTAACATTCGCTCGAACGGTGAAGGAAAACATCGTGAGGAAACCGGCTTTCCTTAGACCCAAAGAGGCTGATCACCTACTTGCCGATTAGTTTGACAAATGATTATGAAACAGATTCAGAAAGCCGAGGCCCAAAACTAATTAGGGTTGTTGCGCCACTGATTTATTTATTTTTAAAGCTTACATGTATAAATAAATAATAATAATATTTTTTTATACAGGACTGGACAGACGTTAAATCCACCTGATGTTAAGTGATACGTGACCTATTAGAGATGTCCATTTAACCGCTGCTTAAATGAACAAAATAAATATTTAATACAAACAAACAAAACAACAACACAATAAACATTGAATTAAACTTGTATCCAAAAGTCAAAAATCATTTATTCATGTAGGTAACACAACGTACACTTATGAACGTCAAAAAAAGTAATATAGATACATTAAATGCTTCTAATTTTACATTTCCTGCCAGTTCTCAAATCAAGGGCATAGAACGGAAGAGAAGAACTGGCAATAAACTCTCCGCCACTCTTTTTAATCGCCAGGTTTCAATGTGTATTCTAATAAAGACGTATTTTGTTGACTCGAATTTAATTCAAAACAATGTATAACTAAAACGTGATCAATGTATGTAAGATGAAAGTGTGTACAAGTTTCGTTTTTTTCATCGAACTTGCTTTCATTTGACCTTAAGTTGGACCTTTAAACAGCCTTCTGCACCGGACGTGGCATCATATGTTTCTTACACTTGCTACTTCCTAAATACCCGCGAGTTAAAGTGATAATCAGCGGATTTTTCCGTCTACTGACTGATTAATTAAATGTTTTTTATTCTAGTCTGTATTTATTGTTACGCATTTCGTATATTTGACTTGGAATTACGGGTAGTCTTATAAAAGCCACTACTTAGGACAATATACAATATCTAATAGAATTATTTTGTTGCAAAAAATAGATATTAACGTTAGTTTATCGTTAAGCGATCTTTTCTAGGCAATAAAAACGAATCTTTAAGAATTTTTAAAGAACAAAGATAATCGCAGGCCAAAAATGATTATAAGCCTGGTAATAATATCTCAACAGCGGGTTTTAATGAGGAAAAGCGGGTGTTCAACCACGTGCAAGGAACACAGAATGGCACTTACACCATTGAGGGCTTCCCATAGCGTAGTTCACATGAAGTGGTCTGGAAAATGTTTGGGATAACAAAGGGTATTCTTTTTTGATCAAAGTAATTGTAATTTTCAAAGGAATCACTTCCTTTAGAGTTTTATGGGCTAAGAGGATACCTATGGCTAATTATTACATATTTACACTGCCATATTATATTAAATATTTATATGGTATAATAATATTGTTATTAAAGAAATAAAGAAATTATAGATTAGAGATTGTGTTTGCATATCTTTTTCTGTGTGCGTGCTTTAATCAAATATACGTTTTTTTTTCTTTTCTTTCTTTCTAAATATACACCCTTGTTACCCATATTTGTTATGGAAGTCCTGTGTCAATTGATAGATTTATTACGTATGATTTTAATATATTTCTTATATTTTTTGTATTACTGGTACGCTAAGATTTTAGGTGAAGTCGGCAAAGAAGGGTCACCTAACCTTAATCACTAAACCAATGCTCGTAGAAATTTGTCAGTTCTATGCGCTTTCTGGATTTCTTATAATGACATATGGTTAATTAATAGCACTTAAATTATAACAGATTAATTCAGTTCTATGTAAGTGTATATTAAATCACTTCACGAATTCTGATAATAGAAATAGCTTTGTTATGAACGCTAATGTTGGCTATGACATAATGTTTTTACAAGCTGTAAATATACGAGAGCAAATCAACCTGCGTTCACCTTGAGAAAGGAATGTAGCGTGTATTCGCTACTCCAGTTTAACAATAAGTTGCATATATCATTTTAAACCCCATAATTGTGCTAATCTAAACAATTAAGGCTTAAATGGAAAATATTTTTAGATTAATACATATATGTTTCAGGCGATTGTGTTTTGGCCGCACATTTATGTATCGATTCCATGAATGAATTATCTAATCTAGTACAGCAAGTAGGGGATTAGCCTGTGCTATCACAAATTATTATTGCCTAAGACGGTTTCCTCACGATGATTTTTTCCTGGTACGTGAGAGTGAAGTGAATATAGAAAGGCCGGGGCGTTCAAACCTCATAATTGATAATACGGTTAGGCTAGTAATAATTACTATTAAAATATAATATTATAAATACTAGGCTAATAATATATTTTAATATATATAAATTACGTGTCACGTTGTTTGTCCGCTATGTACTCCTAAACTACCGAACCGATATCAATCAAATTTGTACACCTTGTGTAGTTTGATCCAACTTAAAAGATAGGATAGCTTACATCTCAATTTCCACAATATTATTTTATTGCAAAATATTTGTTTATTATTTGATAGTCACACTTCTAACAGATGGCGCTGTGTTGAAAGTACCAACGTTTTACAAAAGCTACAATTTAATGGCATAACCATCAAAAAAGCAAGGTGGTCCCTATGACTGGTGTTCTCCTGCCGTTTCTCTTGAATAGTTTACCAATATGTAATATAACAAAAACCTTAACCACAGCAACGCTTGGCCGGTCTGCTAGTTTAATATAAGATTGTGTTTAATAAACTATGTGGACTGACGACATAGTCAGAAGGTCGGCTCACAGTGGATGCAGAGAGGCCAGTGCAGGGCGTACTAGCGGAAGATTTATCGAAATTTTACGAATAATACTGTAATATAAGGTTTATATAGTGTCTCAAAACGGACTACACAATTTCGTATTTTTTTATTTTAAATTGTTTCACAGTCTATATTTATATTCAGAAATTAAAGTCGCTCGGATGCCCATCTTGGCGTGTACAGGAACAAGGAACTCTCAGCATGGTATCATGGATAGTCTTACAAAAACCTTAATGCATGGAATTCCATCAGTCAGTTAACGAGCTCCCTGGTACATTAAATCTCGGTTTTTGTTTTTATCCTTCAACCAACAGTTAGATTCCGCCTTTTATCTAGAGAAAAAAATTACTAAGACGTATATTTAGAACCATCAACCATGTAAGTCACGAAGTTAACACAATTGGACAGTGGAATTTTGTTATAAAAATATCATTAAAAACCGCAAATTACTTAGGTATATTAAATTCTTGTTTTGTAAGAATGTCTCTTTGATAAGAATCAAGTTCCAAAAATATTTTACTATTATATAATACGTGTTTTGATTCACTGTTTATTTTGAATAGAGTGAGCTTATACAAGAATGCTAAAGATAAACCTAAAAAGATACTTCTTAACACACCAAGTTTAGTTATTATTATTAGTAACTTAGTTAAATGAGCAACATTTAAATTTGTTTTGAAGCTGCGAGCCATACTTCAATATAATTAAAATGCAACCTAGAGGCCAGCAGATATGAAATAAAATAAGAAATATGCAGTGGCTATCCTTAGTAATTTAAATTCAATGTTAAACGCAATTTGCGTAAATATATTATTTAATTAACATTAACTTAGGTATTAGGTGTGGAGTACAATTCATTTTTGACCTTGTGAATTGCATTCCTTTGAGCGGGAAGCTGTATTAAGTTGATTGAAATAATTGCTTGATAAATATAGCATAAAGCTCTTAGATGCAAGTAATAATCCAGTGTTACAACTCTTTATGGAGTTTGGCTTCAGATTTCAGTTTAATGGATCTTCTTAATATGGTAGAAAGAAAAGAAAAATTTGCATGATCGTAAGGTACGCGCCCGTGATTGCGCGTAATATTCTTGGAGATGTCTTGAATCATATCAAAGAGGAATTCTTAAAAACAGCTATATACTACTGGCTACTATTACTCGAATCAAATCAAAATGTAATTCATTCATATAGTTTAATGAATACTTATGTCAAATAAAAATTTATTAAAAAAAGGTTTACATTTACTGCCAGTTTTAAACCAAGTCGTCCTTGTCCAGTTCTCAAATCAAACAATTAAAGGAGTGAGAAGAACTGGAAATAAACGTTCCGTACCTTTTTTAATCGAAAATTTTTTTTAAACTAAAATCTTTTGATCGAATGGCGCTCCAAACTACAAAAACTCTAAATTACACTATGCTCCTCATCAAAAATTGAATAAACCGAATAAAATAGGAATAAAATATAATAATAAAATAGGAATAAATAAAAAAGCTATTAGTTTGTGTTTTAAACTTTTAGTAAATACAGGTAGGTACTGCTGTGATAGAGATTATGAACAATATTCCTTTACTGCATAAGCCTAATGATGATAAAAGTTACGCATTCTTATCTGATACTTTAAACGTCTTACCGTATATGTTCTACATACATTTATTTTACGCGAGCACTACACAAATAAAACGTCTCTACCGCATCTCTGATAGAGTGTTGGTTGATGTCGGTCATGTATATTTCTATTTGCATATTTAACTCTCGCTTATACGGTAAGAGATAACGCCATAAGAAGCACGCCTTAAATACAAAAATCGACGAATATATCGACGACGAATAGAAGAATAATAAATAACGAAAAAGATACAAAAATCTGAAGGCAAGGTACACACAGGCGATACTGGTTCTTACACTTTTATCGTACGCACACAACGATAAAAAAGTATTTATGAAATTACAAACTAAACGAAATGTAGAGATATATATATAGTTTAACAGGATTATGCATCTTTTATTTCATCAGTAATCACACTAGTGAATAGGTACAATGAGTTCATTATACAAATTGAATTTTCTCGTCACTTCATTCAATTGACTCTCCCTTTGTTCCATTTGGCCACCTTTGGCCTAGATTCCATTTTATTGCCCATGGCAGCAGCTGCATGGATTTAAATATTTAGCCCATACTAAGTTTCACTGTAATAATAAACAGCAAGAAACTCATGCATTTTTATTCAAACCTGTCGTAATTGGTTCGTCGTAAGACCGATTAAAACGTTAATCAAACTAAAATTAACATCTGTCAAAATTTGAAGTTTGACATTTGTCAAAGATGAGATCACGACTTGAGGTACAAATGAGAAATTTTACTTGATGACTCCCATAAAGTCAGTCAAAGAAATTAAGGTTATTATATAAGTTTTTAGTTTGCGAAATTTTGTATCCCCCAAAATCTAAAAGGATTTCCGAGACACAACAGTGCGTGAATACATGGGTTTTTCATTATTGAACGCATTGCGTAAGCGCAGGAAGTGCACTGAACCTTTTTAAAACTATTGAAGCGAAAAATAGGCACCAGTGCCATACTGGCTCACCCTCGTTATGTATGACTTTCACTCACACCATAATTCATGTAATCCATTCAAGACGTGTGACCACAACTTAGTTGCGATCCGATGATTCCGCTGATGTCACTTTGTGTCCATAGCGTTAAATGATATGCAATGCTTTAGTCAATGGTCCAAATCGATTGAAATACAGGACGTAAATACCATCAAGCGTATCACTAAAGGGAGAAACAAACTGCTTATTGTCCCTAAATATAGAACAGCGTCTTTTCGCGGATTTTGATACAATGCTGCAAATACTGGAACAACCTGCTACCTCCAGTCCGCAACATCCAAGATGAAATGCAAAAGTCATCTGGGCTGGGAATATCAGTCGACCGGGCTGGGAATTTAGTTGCAGTGTGGTATACTTTTATGTTTGTTTGTCTTAGTAATACATATATATTTTCTTACTTTAATTGATTACATTTTTGTTTAATGTGTATAGCTGTCACTCTGCACTGAAAATCAGTGCTTCTGGTGACAGCAGCTTAAGATGAATTTGGCCCATTTTTGTTTTAAGTTATTGTTATTGTATTTATTTTTTTATGTGAGAATGCATTAGTTTAATTTTTTTTATTCTTTAAATGCTACGATTCGTAGTTGGTATATTTTGTAAACCACTCTTATTTTTAAATATATATAGATCCAGATAAATAGAAAAAACCAGACAACAATTAATCATACGACAACGTCATCAAAATTTTCATGAAAATCTATAAAACTTACAAACCATTTTAAACTCTACCTAATCTATATTATATAAGGCTTACAGTATGAATTAGCGGTCTATATATACACGATAATAATAAAATTGTAAGAAGCAAAATACACCTCGTTGGCAACATATACCAAACTAAATTAAAGCGAGATAGACCCATTACTTAAGGAATGCAATTATTATATAAAATATATACGTAAGTCCTCAGGAAATAAACATGTTTCCTAAGAAATGCCCTTAGGAACTACCTGATTGACAACTTCCTGTTACCAGCCCTAAAAAAGTGTTATTTAACTTACTTATATAAATTATACAACTTTCTATTGAATGTAATTAAGATATAATTATATTATTAAGAAAATCGTGTATAATAAAAAAAAATGTATAACTAATAATTTTAATTAAAAAATTAAGTGTTTAGACGACGGCGACGGTTTTTACAATCATGTTGGTTTTTACAACTTGTGTTTCTAAGCATAGACATTGAATATGTGTTTTAAATAATAAGCTATTATTTATTCACTATATCATAGAATAAACAAAAAATAATCAATATTCTATAAGCAAAGGGTCACATGTCTGCGTGGTAATCATATCACGTAATAGATATACACGATCTATTAAGAAAGTTATGCGCCATATACATATTTCTAGATTTTTCTCGCGATAAGTACAGATTGGGTTAGGGCCTATGTGCTCCCGTCACATTTAAAAAAAAAAAATTATGTGCTATTTTGAAGGTAATGTTACGTTTGCATGTAAGCGCCTGGAACGTTATACCTAAGATTTCATGTAATAACAAATTTTCTGATATAGTTTTCAATAAATTTAGCCATGTGTAATGTTACAAAACCAAAACAATAAATTCCACTATATCCTATGAAACTATAGCTTTCAAATTACTTTGAATATATTTATTTACACTTAACTACCTTATACAAAAACATACATATAAAAAAAATAAAAAGCAGGTTACATATATTGAGAAATGTATTATATGCAAAGTGTATAATAAAATATAATAAAAATATAGTGGACTTCAAAATGCAGTATAAAAGAAATTAAAATAAAATTAAATAACAGGTTACATATATTGAGAAATGTATTATATGCAAAGTATATAATAAAATATAATAAAAATATAGGACTTCAAAATGCAGTATAGAAATGCTTTTGTTTGAATTGATAAAAGAAATCAGATAAGTATATATGAAAGAAATGGTATTTTTTTTATTTAAATTGGAAATTCCGGTTCAAATTAGACGACGCGGTTATCTTTAGTAATAAAAAGCTTATTGAACCGTGAAAGCATCTATGACCTCTGCTTTCGCCTACTTTCCATACTCGACACTGGTTTTTGCGACTTTAAAAACTTGAATTAGAGTAATTGACGTCATAGGAAAAGTAAATAGAATTTTGTTTAGGCTAAATAGACCACATTGAAACAAGATTATTACAGTATAAAAATGTTCTTCTAAAGCTGTCAAGCACGCGAAACGTGCATTATCAGTCATACGTATTACACCAATCATTATAGACATTCGAAATCGAAAATTTGATAATAATTCCAAAAGTTTTCAAACTTCGGTCAAGTGAATGGTACATTGGGACGACAATAAATCTCATTTTGCAACCTTGTCCGCAGTCCGGAACATTGTTAAAATTGCAATTAAATTAATTTTATGTCTGTATGGTCGTGAAAAAAATTCCAAAAGTTCTGCAAACTTGGGGAAGTTTTCGATATAATATTTCATATCACGTATAAAATTTGCAACCAACCTAAGTGTACGGAACATTTTTTGTTATTTATTTTATTTTCGATATATCTGTCAAATTTGCAGAACTTTTGGAACGTTTTCCTTCAGTTTAATAAAGAACAACATTAATTTTTAATAACAAAAAATGTTCCGTACACTTAAATTGGTTGCAAATTTGACACGTGATGTAAAATAATATATTTAACACCACTCCAACTTTGCAGAACTTTTGGAATTTTGGTCTCAAGAACTAAGCAAATTATCATTTATTGCATTTTTAACAATGTTCCGGACCGCAGAGCAGGTTGCAAAATTTTATAGTTTGTTTTAATACCGCTCCCGACCTTACATCAAAATTTGAAAACTTTTGGAATTATAATGAATTAATTGTCTTGACTGACTGGACTATATGTCCAATTGGTTATATTACACCTCATACAGTACTCGATTAATACGAATTCCAACATTACACAGTATATTTAGTTTTTGAAATATTAGCTACAGGTAAAGTTGACTATCCTGAGTTACTAGGACGCTAAAAAATATGCACCTATTGTATACACCTAAAGTCAACTCCAATTACAGAGGGAACTGCTTTATGGTTCGGCCAGCGAGTAAGTTTAACAATTTTGTTGTTGATATTGACCTGTTCGCCTCAAGTATCGTGTCGGCAAGGAAAGCTTCAGAGGTCTCTGCGGTATCTGAGTTCCTCAGTGGAATAAATCTTTATATATATCATTCTTCTTTGAGTGTGTATGTCACTGAACTTCTCTCAAACGACTGGACCGATTTTGTTGAAATTTTTTGTGTGTGTTCAAGGGGATCTGGGAATGATTTAGATTCACAAATCAGCCCGGCAGATGACGCTACAGTCGATACTTTCAGACATTGATTAATATTCGAATCGCTTGAAATATCATGCAGGACAACGTCTGTGGGGTCCCCTAGTCTATATATAAAAATGAAACCCGTTTTCCGTTGTCACGACATAACATGAAAACAGCTTGACCGATTTGTCTGATTCTTTTTTTATAATATTCCTTGAAGTACGAGGATGGTTCTTACGGAGAGAAAAATTTAAAAAAATTTAGTGAAAAAGTCTAAAAACAACTCTATATTCCCATACAAAATATTCGTAATAATATTTAAAGGCAATTTGAACTTTAATACCATATCATAAAATTCAAGTGTTAGTGGAGGGGTTCCGGGAAGGAAAAATTTGATTTTTTGACATAATGTATTTGTTCTCTTTTTTTTATCTTACTAGCTAGACCGGTGTCCCGAATTAGCAGAATAAGTATTAAAAAAAAAGAAACGACTGTTAGGCGGTACGATGTTCGCCAGGCCAGCTAGTACTACAATAAATAGTGGAATAAATACTAATAGTTTTTATAAGTGTATAAGTTATACTATCCTAAGTGTTTCTGAACTAATTTTTAGTTAGTTTATTGCTTTCTTTGATATTTATATTTGGATTAAAATGATTTTATTGTTACCAATCCAGTTAATTATTAAGTATTTAATTATATGTAAGATTTTTTAAGTGGCGTAAAAAGAATTATATTTAGCAAGTTAGTTATAAACTGTAAATCTTTCTCAAAAAATAAAATACTCGTACAGTATTGTAGTTACATCCTACAATGTTGTACAAGGAAAAACTTAGAAAGGTTTACTTTCATTAATAATTATCATTCTGCGCTCGTGTGCGAGAGACGCCCTTGTAGCACCGAATTAAGCTGGCCTATGAATATTTATGAGTGCATGTCAACAAAAACGATAATTGAAATCGTGTACAGGTAGGAATGGTTCTGGATTTCTTTTTTTAGATTTCTAACACAGAGCAATACTAATAAAAGAATAATCTGAATTTTGCTTCGTTCTGGTATTTCTTAAGGTAAACTTGAACTACTCCGGTGAACATTTGCTAAAATGTTATGAGTATGATACTCCTCAATCATGTCTTCGACAATCTTTTTTATATATTTGTGATCATATTTAATACACAAATATGACAATTTGATCCTACGTTATCCAATACAAGATTCCACTTATAAAAATAATTGTGCCGTTAATCGTGTAGTGATAATATAGATCCGCGTGAAGGTTATATGAAGACTATAAATTCTAAATTAAGATATTTTAATAAACAAACCTTTTCGGCTAGTGGTTGTATGGCAGCACTCTGTGGTGGGACAGACTGCACGGGACGAGCTGGCTTAGCCGCTGCTCGCTGAAGTGTCGCTCGCTTCACAGTCACCATTAACCACACATCTTCTACTCTTTGTGATACCTGGGATCAGTATGTAAAGGTTAAAAGATACATTTCTGTTGAAGCATTTTTTTTTTCAAGTAAAACTCCTTTAGGCGCATGAGGTTTAGATTTTTACGGAACATCACGAAGATGTGCAACGTTTTTGTCGAAGAAAAGGGAGCGAGCGATTGAGAGAGTGAGAAGGGCGAATTACCTTTTAGAAATTCTATTTTTAAAATTAAAATTTCGTAAAGAGAATTTATGAAATATTAGTATTTTATGCAAAATAATTTATTGAAATATCAAATCACAAATAGTTAATTTAAATGCCGTGTTTTTATTATCGAAGAAATAAATTTAATTTTTTTAATTTATTTCTTCTTTCATATTCTTCTTCTTCTGACATTGTACGCACGCACTTTTTTATTTAACAAGCGAATGTTTTGTAAGATCAGCCTACAGTTTGCTCATAAATATAAATAGAAATTTCAGCAGTATTTCCATAGGAGGCGTAATTAAACTATAATGGTTGATTAATAATATCTAAAGAACTTTACAATGGTGAACTGTGAAAGATTTTAGCTTCCAATAGTCTTAATGCAGAACTTTTTACATCTTAAAATCTCTTCTTCTCATATCTTTTTTGCCTTATTTAATGTTGACTCTTAATGAAAGACTCTAATAACAGCTGTTAATATTTTGTTACATGCGAGTTGATAACACAAAGAATATTCGTTTTAAATTTTGAAACGACTATTGTCACGTTTCAAAATTTATATGGTCCTTCAAATAGTGAATAAATAAGCTAAAATGGAATTAATATAGATTTTCTTAATATTCACTATCATTATTTATTTCCTATAAAGTACAATAACCACAACAAATAGTACAACACTTTAGCGCGCCAAATCTTATTACTTCGCATGCGCTAAAGCGGGCGTCATCACAGATTAGTAAAATGATTATCATATTGTCATAGAGTGACATATGATAGAATAAACAAAGACTTATTTTTGTTTGTTTTCTTTGATAAATCTGAAATTTTATTGATTTTAAAATTATACATCGCAAAACTAAGTTTTATGTAGAAAGTCAAGAAGCAAATTTTTAGTTAAAATACAAATACATTTCTGGAAGAATACATTAAGGGCTGTTTATAGTTTATACTCGGTTTATATCGTGTCGCCTTGACACTTGACACTTATTTGACAATTGCCATTTGCATATATGTATATATTTCTTGTTACTTTATTTTGGTTTAATAAATAATTGAATAATCAATATAGAATATGCATTATATACAATATTTTAACTAATATGGGATTTTCTATTCAGTACAAAGGTTATCTGTGAAATTAAACACAGAGCAAATAGAATTGATAAAGTATTGGTAGTTACTACATAACCTTCTTATTTGTACAAATGCTTTGGCTCTGGATCGAGCTAATTTTTGAATATACGTTTTATTAGTTCAAATTATTCTTGTAATAAAAAAGAGAAGTTTACTTGTGTAACTAGCGCCCTTGTTTCCTGTGTTGCAGATTGCATAAGCATCTCCCGGAACTCTTCGGGTGACGTCAGTCCGAATGTCTTCGCATCTTCTATTAGTTTATCCACAGCTATTAGACCGCCTTCTCCCGCCAAAATTTCAACTCCAGTGGTACACCATTCATTTGCCTTAAAAATTAAATGAAATATAAAAATTAATCATAGCATGTGCAATGTTGTGATTAATTTTTATATACCGTTTTTTTTACGAAGAATACATTAAGGACTAAGTGTTAATGGCCTTGGCAATTTTTTACGAAGAAAATACAATATTTAACTTGGATGCGGCATTCGCTAAGATAGCGCCAATTTTTTGTTTATTTGGTTTTAACAAAGTGAAATAAGTATTACGTAACTGAGCAAGTAACAACTATAATAAGCCATAAGTATATTTGACAATGTTATCGCATAGTCTTTAAGTAATCATATTTATACAAACTAAATAAAACACAAAAGTTTTTAATTTTAATGTCTATGGCATAGATATCGTCGTTGGCATAGACTCTATGCCAACAACGATCTTCTATGTCTATTAAACTTTACCTTGTCTATTCGGTCCATAACTTCTCTCGCTTTAGCCAAAAGCAGATTTCGTTTCTGTATTTTGTCCAACAGTAAAGCACTTGTTCGTCGTAATTCTTCACATTTTGACTCGATATGATCCACTGAACTCAATGGATCTTGCATCAATGTTTCACCTGAAAATGTTTTTTGAAATTTGTTATTCAGTTATTAAAATGTAGGGTTAAAAAAGTCTTAATTATGCCGAAATTCATTAAATTGTTTAGGTTGACTAGTATAAATTAACATTCGCTCGAATGATGAGGAAACCGGCTTGCCTTAGACCCAAAAAGTCGGTGGCGTGTGTCAAGCATAGGAGGCTGACCACCCACATGCCTATTAGATTGACAAATGATCATGAAACAGATACAGAAATCAGATGCCCAGACCTTTAAGGCTTTTGCAACACTGATATTTTTTATTTAACTAGTAGTAACTAAACTAATCATGATCTTATGAATTGTATTTATTTATTAATTTAATTAACACTTCGTTGCAAGAAATACGAAATTATTATAATTAAATAACGGGCGGCTCTATCGCTTTCGAGCGATCTCTTCCAGGCAACCACCATGGTTAGTTTAATTTTAATTTTACAAGTAACACGAGATCTATACCTTCGTCAATGACTGATGATGCAGCTTCTAGATCACCATTGCATAGTTGTTCAAAATCGTTAGCCTCATGTATTAGGCCATCGACCCGGTTCGCAGTTTCGCCAACTTCGGTCATATCACATGCTGCCTTTAAATGCGTGTCTAAAGTCGCCTGAAAATAATTAAACATATAAAACCTCAAACTTCACAGAACCTCTTTAAGAAAATATGTCGTCTATGTAGGTTGTCAAAATGTGTTAGCCTAGCCTTCTTGTCAGATTTAAATTAAAAAAAAAATATCTGTCACGTATTTATTTACGCTTTTTTTTTGACTTTTCTCAATGTTAAAGTTATTCAGTGTTAAAATGGATATGTTAATGTCATCATTAATTTTAGTGCATTAATTAAATTAATTTTATGTGAAAATGACTTTAGATATTGTGTGTAATTTTCGTAAATGCAGAAGATCATTATCTAGTCAAGCGTGGGTCACGACGTGTTCACATGCATTTTGCGTGGAACATGGAAAAAGCGAATTTAGGCATAACGCTGAGAATTCATTGACTTGTCCCGCATGCGGAAATGAATTGCGAGATAAATTCGACGTTATTCAAGCTGATCTTAAACCAAGTGAAACATTTAAGTCAATAGTTTTAGCGGGATTAAAACCCGACACAATAATGGATGTAGCCATGCGTGCAATGTCATTTTGGTCATACCAAATTGAACAAGAGACTTTATATCAGGAGTCTTTAGCAAAGCATTCAAAAGAGAAGCTTCAGTGTCTAGAAGAAGCCAGTAATATAAATATGAAAAAACTTCACGCTGAATTGGAAAGTTGTAAACGTAAGATTACCACATTACAAACAGAATTCAATAAGAAAAGGAAACAAACGGAGGAATTAAGTGCAAAGTTAGAAGACAAGACGCGTAGACTTCAAAAATTGACATTTGAACTAGACTCATACAAGCGAAAGGATATTCGGTCAAACAATTTTCAGGAAAGCAATACCAGTAATCGTGATGTATTTATGGATATTTCTGAATTAGTCGTGAATAGAGTGCCATCAGAGCCTTTTATATTCAAACCTATGAAAGACCTAGAGGAATCACGAAGAATGAATTCGCCCAAAACTCCAATGTTTGATTTTCGTCATAGAAATAAAAATCGACGCGAAATAAATACAAGTTTTAATTTTAGACCGATACAATAAGTTGCATGATAGATTATAATTACCTGCATTTGTTTAAAGTTTAATAAAAATGTTCGGAACTTGAGCCAATGGTTTAATTTCATGGAATGTTTCGTCCAAAAGTTGTCAAATTGTTTTTCAGTCTCTTCGAGTTGAACAAGTAGCCTGAAAATTTGTTTTTGTTTAGCTATGACTTTGTTTAAACTTAAAAGTAAAATAAGCGGTATTGGTCTCGCTAAACTGTATAAAAATATTAGATTTAAATTCCTATTAAAAAACCTTTGTTTTATGTGCTTTTGCTACATCACAAAGTTATCAATCACTATCATCCATAAGGACACAAGTTGTAGGGCAGTACATTCCCGGCGACACAATTTTTTTTAAGTTGGTAGGCTGATCACTTTTCACGTTCTATCAGCAATGATATCGTAATATTACTGTTCTCATCACTTTGTATACGTATTATTGTTATTTAAAGTGAACTAGTTCGTATAAAAGAGAAAATTCTAAATAAATAAATGGAGATTACCTTTCAACAGCAGCCACATGACTAATAATATTATAAGTAAGATTTGGTTTTCGCACTTGGGTCAGCAATTCTTCGCCCTGCGTTGTCGCTGACGCCAGTTCGGTTTTTAAAGCTTTATAACTGAAAAGGGTATCAAATTAAGAAATAAAAATTAAGTAGATTGAAGAATAGATTTTTACGAAATCATTTCAAATAAAAATATTAATTGTTATTGATATTCAATCAATGGTTAATATCAATTCGCTTATTAGCTTAGATAAGGCGTACGAGCATAGCATACATTTTGCTTGAGTTATGCCCGAGAATATAGGCAGACGCTGGCACTCTCTTCAATTTATTCTAAGCATTCGTTTAAAGCAATTAGCGTTTAATTATTTTGAATTTATTATATTGTTGTACGTGACTGATTATATACATATATAGTAAATATAATATCCTCTATTTTTTAAATCCCGTTGACCCAGGAACCGTACAGTACTTATTGTTACTAAGTCAATTATTTAATATATTGTTATATATTATATCACTCTCTGTTCGTATTTAAAATGGGAATATTATTAAACAATAACTTTATTTCAAATTAATTGTAAAGTAATACGTCATTGTGTAAGTATCTAAGTGACTGTATGCGATATATAATATTAGTACAAATACAAGCAAAAAATAGACTCACCTAGATTCTTGACAGTCTAAAAGGTCTTTGGTTTGTGCGGGATCGTTTCCCATGTCGCAATCAACTATTTCGTGCATAAACTCGTCCAATTTCGTGGATATCTCCTTCATTAGAGTCGAAAACTTCTCTAAAGCCTGTAAATCAGATACGATTCGTAAGTTTTTACGATACAATAATTACTTTTAATAATTTAGGAAATATTCAGTTTTTCATACAGCGATCAGCTATATGAAAATTCCCGGATATCCACATGGATTCAGAGCGCAAGGGTTTCATCATTTAGTAACCTACTACTTATACATACCTGCATTAGTGTGTGTTTCGTGTAATTTGTGACTACATATCTATATTATATAAAAGCCAAGAAATTAATTTGTAGTAAAATGCAAACATATGACTCATATATACGGTGATATTATCATTCCATTTTTATTGAAAGAAATATGTTAATTCCGTATTTATACAACCTATGTATATGATCTGCACATACATGAGTTATAGAAAAAATAGAATCGAGTATATTTTTACGAAAAATATAGTTTCAAAGTAGTATAGTATAGTTTCAAAAATCTTGCCCTAGAGCCATATTTTGTAAGTCCCAAATGTAGTTAGAACTAAAATCGTACTATTTGATCGTTGACGTGTATAAATGACATTGAATTGTAAAGATTATAACTAAACTAATGGTACAAAAAACCACCAAGTGGTTCCTTTACTTAGAAACAAAATACTTAAGAGAATAAATAATTAATACTATCAATAAAAACAAAGAGAAAAAAGAACTTACTATCCGTTGTTGTATCCACTCTGAATGTGAGTACTGTAATTCACCGCCCAAATCTGGAGTTAACTGTGACCTGTCGAAGTGTTCGTACAACTCTTCCACACAAGAACAGACCAGCACACGAAACCGGAACTCTTCTTTGAATAATTTACTGCTCACTTCCGATAATGCCTTTTGAAGAAAGCTCGCCGGGCGTAAGACGTACACCGTATGGATTACGCCAGGGAAGAATTCCTGGAATGGTAGGATTTATTTTAGTATTTTTTATCGGTTAAATAAAAGATTTTTGGTATTTAATTATGTGAAAACTAGATGTACTACGTATATAGGTACACTTTATAATAAATAAAACATTATTCGGTTTTTATACCACGTGATCCCTAAACCTGCGACATTAGGGAAGGATATTGCAATAACTAAATCGAATTTGGCAACTTAATATATTTTACGTATTCTTAGTATTTTAAACATTATATATTTATAAGTCCTTAAACAATGAATGCTTCAAAATACGAGAAATATATGACAATACAAATTATACACAACAATAATCAAAACATAGAAATTACAAAATAAATAATCATAAGCGTTAGTTCAGATTCCATTTGAATATTGGTCAACCATTAACACGGCTAACGCGATTGTCCCAAATACACATATAGCTTATGGCTCGACAGCTTTAACAAGAATAATCTCATGTATGTGTAAAAGTATAAGTAGTACCTATTTAAGATATTGTTTTATACACAATAAACAAGATTTGAACAGTGCTCGGTATTATTCATTTCTCGCATCCTCTCAAAGGGGCGAAGACTCGTTCAAGTCCTCATCGTAGTGTGCTGCCAATAGCTTTGAGAATATCCCACCACCTTAAATATCTGATCATACCCTTAGGGCTCCATCTGTTGCATTAAATCTTTTGTTGCAGACATCCCGTACTTATCTATATATTTATTAATTTATTCATACTTATGTGTTAGGGTACAAATGTAGGGCTTACTTCTCACCCTCTCATAAATTAAAATACCTATTTTCCAGGTACAGAAGCTATACCAGTTTAATCCGGTAAATGTTTTAAAAGAAAGTAGTTTTTGTGCTAAAGAACATAGGTTGCAATTAAAAAAAAAACTGTTTTTTTAAATACTTATAAAAATGCTACACTTACGGATATTCTTAATAACGTTGCTTTTACAGAGTTCCATCTATCTTTCCGCCGGTCAATTATTATGTGGAAGCCCATTTCCGCTTCCAGTAGGCTGAAAATAAAAGGATCCATAGATGAATTGTTCAATTAATTCATCGTCGCGTAGATAAAATAACTCATTTGTCTATGCGTCTCAAGGCGCGATATAATTGTGACACTTGTCATAAATGTCAACTCAGTCAGTCGCTTGTCAAAAAAAAACACGGTTTGACGTGTAAAATTAGTTAGTTTTCCAATCGATTTAAAGAGAAATCCCAACACAAAGTTTTAGTTGATATTCATCTTCATGACTTATCACTTGTTAAAATGCCATCATATTAATGAACAAAACATCGGTTTAGGACCCTTAAGTAAGGAAGCTTGGAACAAAATTTTTCAATAAAAATAAATCCTGTGACACCATAATAATAATTGTTTCGGAAATAGAATCCCGCATGCAATTCAATAAAGCTAAATTTGTCGCGATGATGAAAATTTACTATCGCGTAAAAATGCAATCACCAGTGATTCATTGAGCGTGTTATCTGATAGTGGATTTCATCTTCATCTAAGATTAGGCCGATTCTCCGCGTCGTGCACTGTTTGTTACGAGCTATTTGACCGCGTGTGAAGCCAATAATATGGTTTATTTCACATATGTGGTATTTATATAATACTACCGCGAGGTGTGATTCATTTTTCGAAGTTTTCTACAATCGTCGGTTATAAAAAGGGACAATCATAACATTTAACCCAGATATAAATTTTTATGCACCACCATTTAGTCCAAACAATTTTTTTTTAGAATGAGAGGGAAACGGGCATGAGGCTCATCTGATGTTAAGTGATAATGCCACCCATGGACACTCTCAATGCCAGAGGACTAGCGGGCTTTATAAGAATTGGTACGCTCTTTTCTTGAAGTCGACTAATTTAAATTGCGACCATAAGTTCGATGACGTGCGTCAGTCACCTATCCGCGTTTAGATCGCATTGTTCCATTCATTAGAAGTCTAAAGAAGGTGCTTTAACTGAATATCTATTGCTTGTGGACTTAGAATTTATTGTGTTCTTTCATTAAAACTTGAATAAAAAATATTAACAACCCTAGGCTTATCATATGAATACATTGATTATATAAAAATTAAATACGGATACAGACGGATTTGAAGAATTTAATATTTACATTATATAATATAATACTAGCTGATCCCTGCCACGCTTCGATGTGGCATTGTAATTGAATGGTTGAGAAAGGGAAAGAAAACAAAGAAAACATTACATATAAGTTTAATTTTACAATACTTATGGAAAAAAAAAATTATCCTGATTATATACCTATCATGCTAAAATTTCAGCTCGATCGGTGCAGAACTTTTTGAGTTTTTGAAGCGTACACAAACCAACATAAGATTTTTATATGTACCTATAGATAGTACTAGTAGTAAAAAATACTTAAACTTACGAGGGCACTGAGGTGAGGTAGAGAAGGAGTCGGCGGTATTCACTTGGCGTAAGTACGTGGAAGTTATTGTTGTCTGGGAAGGTGATGAGAGGCCGGTGGTCCCGCGCCAAACCGCCAGTGGCCAGGGCATACTGTGGCAGCAATAACTCCCCAACACTCCGACCTTCGTCATTCTCGCTGCTGCATCCATCGCATTCCGCTTCTGTAATGTACAAACCTATAATATAGACAACCGTAGTATAGATATACTGTTTTAAGCTGGCTGTTAAAGTCAATAATCATTTATTCATAAAGGTAACACATTGTACACGTCTTATGAACGTCAAAAAAGAAATATACATTAAATGCTTCTAATTTTACATTTACTACCAGTTCTCAAATCAAGGGCGTAGAACGGAAGAGAAGAACTGGCAATAAATATTATCCAGCCATGTATCAATGGCTTTGTTAGTTATAATGTACATTTTTTTGTAAAATAATAATAATAATAAATCATTTATTTGCAAGAAAGTTGTACTTTTAGATGATTCGATGATCCGCACAATCAGCCATATAAAAATAGGCATGCAAATGTCATATTAAGTTTCTTTAAGTCATATAATTATAACATCAACACAATGTCATAATAATAAAGTTAGTTATTTATAATTGTTGTCAAACTTATGGTCCAAATACTCGCCCACACTATAAATATCATTGGTTAAAATAAGTTGAACATTTGTTCGACGTCCTGGTGGAAAGAAAAACTTGGTATAATAATGAAACAAAAATCTTAATTGCTAAAAGCTTCCTTTGGATGGTGTTTGATCGTATATTGGAAACATAATATTTTTACTGATCAAAGGGGATAGTTAAAAGAAATATTTTTATTTATTAAAACTTAACGACGATACATATAACTTTGCATAGATTTTAAGGCGTGTAGATTAACCACAATTGGAATTGTAATTCGTGTTTGGCTGATCAATTTTAAAAAAGCATTGTTAAGCATTGTTAAGGTTAGATATAAGTAGCGGCACGAAACTCTAGCGCTGACCGTTATTGCGCAGAAGTAAAAAATAAGGTACCTGAGGGGGGCTAGCGGAATGAAGAGCGTCGATTGGCTCTCCAGTCGCATTTTGTCCCCCGCGCGACAGTACACATGCGCAGCAATCCCTTCCACGTATCGGCCAGCGCTAGACTTACGTGCCGCTGGTTATACCCGATACGACCTTAACAATGCTTTTTAATTATTTTAATTAGTAATCATTTTTAAATATTTAATTACTAGTAAAAATTAAATTTTTTGTTAAGTGTAATTTTTTTATATTAATAAATATAAAAAAATACACTCTTATTTTAATTAATAAATAAAAAATAGCTTTGCGGACTTTTTACTTTGGATTCTTGTTAGCAACGCAGACACGAGAATCTTCAACTTTTACACTAAGTAATGACAACAGTAAATATACATTATATATCACGAAACCAATTACAATACCGATCAAATCGAATTTTTCGCCATCACACTCGATGTCAATCGACTACAAAGGTATTCGATTTCCCGACAATTTCGTTAGAACTTCTGACAGAATGGTCCAGGGATTGCGAACCAGCGTTGCATACTCGATAATTGACATGGTTTTAGGGAATAATTAACGTATCAAAGTACCTGTTTTTCTGTTTCGTAAATTTGATTAGCAGTTTATTATAAGAAAAGGCTTGTGCAATGAAGTGATAATAATGGGAATGTGTGGAGAGTAGAGACGTCGGAGAGCGCGTTAAGTGGAGAATGGTGTAGGCGGCACTGATCTGGTGGGCCGCAGGAAGGAAAATAAGGAGGAAAACGCATTTTAATAAATACGTATTAGATGTATCGAAAATATTAGTATGATACAAGGCCATTGGAAATATCGAATTTGATTCCCAAGGAATTACTAAAATTATATGTAATCCTTTTAGCAGAGCGTAATTTGAGCACTACTATTTATTTAGCGACTTTAGCATTATTCCCATGTAAATTAATCAAAGTTATGCTTGTTAAAGAAAAATTACTTATATTCTCCACTCTTACGGACTTATTTCAAAAGTAACTAAATAGTATCTAAATAGGTCCAAGTCATAGGAAACATATAATTGACCATATCAGTTCTCACTGAGGAAAAATGACTTGAATGAAATCATTAAACTCAAAACTTACTAAATGACACTTTATTTTTTAAAGATCTAAATCTGGCAGGCTGCCCATGGACACGCGAATGCTTTGACGGTCTTTTAAGAGTACTTTTCTTGAAAGATAGAGTCTATTAAAGGAAATGTGATAATTCACATTTCTTAATTGTGAATTATCACATTTCCTTTAATAGACAAGTAAAAAAGTAACTTTTCTTGCAAAAAAGTACTAAACTGGTGCCCAAGACAAACGAAAAAGAGGAAGAAAACGAAGATGGATAGACTAAATAAAATAAAAAGCAAGTGGGTAATGGCAGAGAGTGGCATAGCGCAGAGAGGAATGGCGGGATTTGAAGGTGGCCAAAAAAGGGGTGTGCCCTTCTACCTAAAAGAAGATTGAAATAGAAAGGTGTTTAAATGCAAAAGTATCGGAATTGAAAGGCTATTATTATTATTATTATTACTAATTCTTGAATTATATAAAGTATTTTAAACATTTTTAATTACAAGAAAGATAAGACAAATTGAAGCTAAAGAAACAGTGCTTATTCATACGTATATACACGATTTATCTGTAAAAATAAATATAAATTTCTGAATAAAAAGGTTGACCTCTCCTGGACAATAGCCATGTTCGTAACCGCTGATATATAACGAAACATCTATATACCTGTTCCAACCCATTTACTGGTTCACAATATTGTTCATTACAATGTGAATTCAACTGGAAAACATTGTAACAAGAAATAGACCTATAAACAGTAGGTATGTTATTTTTTTCTAAACTTCGTTAGAGTGTCATAAAAACCTCCCAATGTCCACTTGTTTTATTCATTACGAGGCAAGTATCTGACGGATATATTCCCGGTACTACACCATGTAACGTACGTATATTAATTTCCCACAGAAAATTCCATTGCTGCAGAGCCTATTAGAACAACATCAAAATCACGCGTAGAGTCAATTTGTTATCGCCGTTCTCTTCTTATTACGGCTGTCTCAACTTCGTTAGTCCTAATAAAAATTCTCCGGTAATACTAAAGATTATACGTAAGTAGATCAATGAACTCAATTAATCCGAAGGTTGATCAAGATATATCTTCAAAGCGGACTTTTGAAGGTTTATAAAAATCCTTGTATTGGCAGAGTAAGACAAGTAGAGCGATATTTTCTGGAAATCATAAAAAAAGATGAGAGGGTAGACATTCAGAGAGAATGTCGCATGTCATACAGATTTTATTTAAGAAATTGTGGTAGCTCACGCACTAGAAGACACAAAATTCTATCCTTCAAACTTATTCAAAAAACACAACCTACAACGCAATCAATATTATTTTAAATTTGCCTTTAGAATGTTCTTCGCTGGTAACGCAGCAAAGACCCTAAGTGACGGATTAAAATGCATAGGTCTGATCAAGCAGGTCTTTGAAGGAGAGACACAACACAACAGGAGATTTGAAATATCATATTTGAAATTAATTCTCTTTAAGTGAAATCATTATAAGGAAACCATTTATTTCTGTTCTGGCTTTTTGCCAAATTGAAAAGGTATCCAGTATGGATTTTGGCTTTAGGTAAGCAGGTGAAAATTTAATTTACTTTTCATATAATTTCTAGCTGGACCCCAAAGCTGGTGTGTTCCTAACCTAGACTCGAGGATATACTACTAGCAGCAGGTGTACTCTGTCCCAGCGCTTAGAGTTTTGTTTGAGTAAATAATTTGCTACAACCTTGAGTGGTAAACGCCAGGAGACACATATTACTGGAATTTACCTTTTCTATCTCTATTAGGTATATGTTGTAAAAATGGGAGAAATATATATTAAACTGGCGATATTACAAGTATAGTGCTGTTGCTGACATGTCTTACTTTAACTATACAGTTAAGGGACTAAATGTTATTCCAAAAACGAATTAAGTTTAATTACATAGTTTTAACAATAGTACTGCTGTCTCTTTTCATTACAGCATCAATACAAATTTGTCAGAAAAAGACGAATAGTAGACAGGCTTCTCTCTGACATTTACGCGTTGATATACAGTCACGTGATGGTTTAAGACAATCATTATGTTACAATTCTCAATTTCCGCAATTTGCATCGTTTCATCGGCGGTTTCGTTTTTGCCTCTGACGGAAGTTCATCAAAGCTTCATTACCTTCATTGTCGCACTCAGTAGTCAGTCATGCACTAGTTAAGTCAATAAATTCAAAGCGGTCCCGAATTCGCTTCAGTCCCGATAATTTCGCAGGAAATAAGTAAAAGAAAAGCAATATATTTTACTATAGTCTATATGCGTTGTTTGGAGATGTCTTGAGGGAAAACCTACACAGAAGTGGCAATGGGCGAGGTATATAGCAAGACACACAGATAGAAGGTGGACTTTTAAAGACGACTATAGGACCACGGAGACACAAAATCTATCTATCCTTCAAACTTATTTAAAAAACACGACCTGAAAACCTAAATAACGCCATCAATATTTTTCTATTTTAAATTCGGCTTTGGAATATTCTTAGCTAGTACCTACCGGACGAGGGCGCCCTATGAAAACCTGGATAGAAGATATAGGAGCGTTAGCAGGAAGCGAATGAAGAAAGAAAGCCCTGGATATATATTTGACAAAAGCTGGAGGAAGGTTTCCTCCTGGTACTGAAGAATGTCAGAATTAAGATATAAACAAAAATTATAACAAATCTAAACTAGACATTTGTAAAGATTGGAAATCAACGGGCTTTATATTATTTGGGATGTTTACTTATTTATTTATTGAATATTTGGACATAGGAACGTAACTAATTCGATTTCATATCGGTGACGGAAGGTGGCGATTCTATGAATTTCTAGATTAAAAAATCTTACGCAACAACTCTAAAGAGAGGGCAATGAACCTTTTAGACAATGTTCTAACGTTTCTAATTAAAATTATGATATTATTTAATGTTTACCAAATAACAATACCGGATAACGTATTTTGATAATATATAAAAGGAAAGAGAACACAATTAATTCTCTTAAGTAAAATATTTGAGAATAAGTGTTCAACTGTCAAATTCGATTTAGTAATTGCTACCACAACTTCTTCTACAGAGTCCTTTATTAAGAGGTTAATCGTAATTATATACTTAAGAACACCAGACACCAACTTAAACTACAAAGGAGCTTAAAATTCATTTTGTTCTTTATATATAGAAGATTAAATAATCAACTAGTTTATAGTTAACAATAAGTTTATATTCATCCTTTATACTTGATGCAGTCTTATGTATTCTTTATACCTTTTCTTTAATAGAACAGAAGGCAAACGGAGGCTTATCTGATGTTAAGTGATACCGCGTCGAACGCTCACATTGACAGAAGGCTCGAAAGTGCCTTGCTTGCCTTTAAAGAATTGGTACGCTCTTTTCTTGAAGGAGCCAAACTCGAATTGGTTCGGAATTACTTCAGCGGGCATCTGGTTCCACAATGGTGGCACGCGGCAGAAACTACCTTAAAACGCTCAATTGCGAAAAGCCACGAGGTGATAAGAGTGGAGGCAGGTATTTATCCAACTTACTCCGAACACTCTCTCGTATGCGGTAGAAGATGCAGAGAAAGTGACTGGTCGACTGGTCGTATAAACAAATTAGTGATATTAATATGTTAATAATCTTAACATATAAAAGTTAATTTAAATACAAGTTTTATACGTATTTGTTTGTACTTGCCTAACTTTTGGCTCCTGAAGCTGAATTTCATAAGAGTTAACAAATATTTAATTCGACACATTTCGATCTTCAAAACTTCACTGTTCACATTACTAATGAAGTCCAGTAATAATGTTGACCACATAAACGTGAGATGCGTGCCATAGGCAAATGTGTACTGAATTGCAATTTGCGACAGCTGCGCACGCGGCGATCTTAACGGAGCATTTGCGAGTAAATCTTAAGATGATCTTAACAATATAACAGCTGTCTCAGCTGATATATTTAGGGTTGTCACTTTAGTGTTTTTAATTTTACGATGATACGATACGATGTCTATTTAAATATTTTTTATTAAATCTAAATAATATTATCCGCGCTATACTATACGTACCGTCTGCAATTATACTGTCTTATATCGGCTGGCACATGGTCTTTTTTTAAGGGTTATATTGTTTCGGAATGGTAGATATTATGGCTAACTAAAACCTTGGTTAAAAAAATATTAATGACTCAGAATTGTATCTGTGGTATTAGGGATGAAAATAATAAATTACATTTATAAAAATATACACACCATTCATTATAAATGCGGCAAATAAATAATGAAAAGCTTCCTAAATGGCAGCCCTAACATTGTTAGTTGCATTTATCAGATACAGCGGTTCCCTCACTTTGAGGTGGGAAAATTTTATTCCCATTGTTATTATTATGAAATGACCTAGTATAAGATTAACCGCATTACATAAATGTAATTTAAATGCAATTTTATGAAAGTATTGCTCAAACAGTAAGTTTTTTTTTATTAACATTATTTCTTCTATGGGTCTTTTCTTTCAACTATTTGAATGTTATTCAAGCTAGTCTCTATTAAGACTGGCCATCGTAGAATTACCGTACGACAAGTGTACTTTCTATTCCATAGTTCGCATGATGTGTCCGCTTGTGCCGGACACAGTACCAACAGCTTTACGGTTTCATTCTAGGAGCGGGTGTTCAAACACCGCTTAACCACCTAGGGCAATAGATATAGACCAACCATTATATTAAGATACGATTCAGAGAGAATTATCTCTAAATAGAACTTTCGTATGTAAACTCCAATTGGTTTTTGATGTTCGAGAGTTAAGGGCTATGTTGCGAGTGAATTAAAGATACATATACCAGCCTCAATGTAGCTGTCTCTTCGATTTAATATGCTTTCGAATGACATGTCGTCTACAAATTTGGTTGTTTTGGAAGATCACATTTCAGCGAATCGCGTGGCGGGATGCGGACAAGACCCCGCTGTTACGAGTACCGTGTCCTGCCTCGATTGCTGGTGGCGCCGTGGGGTTTTAGTGGGTATGCATAATAGCGAATCCCACATAAACTTTCACCACGCAGTCGCGCTGCGGAAGGGGCGCCCCACGAAAAAAACGAAAAAAAGGTATCACATAAAACTGAAGACTACGTCAGTATGAAGTTGTGACTAGGTAAATCAAAGTTAGTCATCTGTTATAGATATTTAACGAGTTTTGTACAATTAAATCAGTAATTGATTTTTAATGTCAAGCGATGTCACGAATTACAGCTATACAAAAAGTGTTAAACATTAAAATCTTCTACGCTTTCTCGAAATTTCACTCCATTAACAATGTGTTGTGTGTAATATTATACAATTTTATTAAACAGATAATGTTTGTTTTATTTAATAACTTCGAGATGTCTAAAAATCGCATTTGACTTTGAACATGTGTATAGAGTATATATATAAGGTAATACGTATTCATTGATATTAAAAATAAAAATAAACAGTGACACTACAAGCCTTTCATTAGGTCTGGGCCTCAGATTTCTGTATCAGTTCCATGATCATTTGTCAATCATATAGGCAAGAAAGTGATTTACCTTCACTCGAAACTTAGCCTCCATTTCCTGACACACACCGTCCACTTTTTGGGTCTAAGGCGTGCCGGTTTCCTCACGATGATTTCCTTCACCGTTCGAGCGAATGTTAAATGCGCACACAGACAAAGTCTATTGGTGCACAGCCGGAGATCGAACCTACGACCTCAGGAATGAGAGTCGGTCGCTGAAGCCACAAGCCAATACTGCTCTTTGACGTTTTAATTTCCTTATTTATTAATATTTGGTATTTTTTAGAAATACCTGTCATTTTTATATACATATATAAATCATTTATTTATAAGCTATGATAATTGAAAATGAAATCCTAACTAATTCAGGCTTTAAGTTGTTTTAACTTTATAATTCAATATTTTGTGTTTTTTTTTAATTTACTTTGAATCAGTATTCATTATAATCTGAATATCAAGTGACCCCAAATTGTTAGAGGCGGTTTCTTTTGATACGTAATGTCGTTAATTAAGTCGTTATTTAGCTGCATTGTGAGAATTGAGATTATCTACAAAGAACAAATATACGTCATATTTGTTCTTTGTAGTTAGTTACACGTTTAAAATGCATTTTTATTCATTACCGTAAATTCCGAAACACTGCATGCTCCGTCGCACGCGACAACACACCGCGCCGCTTGTTATCACACTACTTTTATCAGACATTACACACCCTTGACCTTAGACAACGAGTCCAGAGCACTTGACTTCCGTATGTCAAAAACGTATTGGATTTTGACAAGTGCGAGTCATAGTTCGCGCTCTAACACGCATTTAACTTTGTTAAACGTTTACCGCGAAACGCGATGTTCTTAATACTAATCTCTTATCTGATATCGATGAGATAAAATCTTGTATCACTTATTTTGTTAAGTGGATATGTTGTAGCTGTCAAGACTGTCAAATGTCATTCGCCATCTTTGAATTTAGATTCATTTACCGATTACCGGACTTCATTATTAGTCATTAAATTAGCATTGCAGATACATTATAGAAAGTATACGCTATTTAACACTTTCCGAAAATTGTGAGGACTAACGTTATGTCAAAATTTATTTAAATTTTGACATTAAATTCTAATCTTTATTATTAGGGTTCCATAATAAGCATAAAACTCCGTATCTATCCCATACAAATTATTACTTTATCGTATAAAAAAACTAAATATATAATAATGAAGCAGCAGTGGTCTGTCTTCTGCTTGCGACATGTCTCATCCTTGAGGTCGTAGGTTTGAAACCTTCTGTGCACCACTGGAATTTTGAATCTATATGCACATTTAAAAATCCTAAGTACGATAAAGTATCGTGAGGAAACTGACATGACATAGACCTAAAAACAGTAGCATGTGTCAGGTGCAGAAGGCTAAAAACAAATTATGATATACAGAAATCTGTGGCCAAGGCCATAGCCACAGGTATTTTTTTTATTTGCTCAAATCTCATTACTTACAGAATAGTTAACCGTCTAACAGGCATTATAGATTACAAATTAATTAATTAAAAGTTTAAACGACAGCTAAGTCTGTTACTCAATTTGTAGAAATTATGGTCAACGAAAACAAAGGAGTTAGAAATTTAGGACAAGATCGGCTGCATTGTTCCAAACGATCAAAGCACTTCAAGACATTTGCCGTCATCCAAACACTGCCGGTATGCTGTAACTTCAATGTTATATTTATAGATTGCTTTGTATGGGAACGAGATGAGACATGAAGTACTACATTCAAAGAATAGAAATTCGACACGAATGTAGACCTTTAGATAAAAAAAATACTATCGAATAGTTATATTGGTCGTAATTTCTACGAGTCACGTTATTTAGATTATTACATCCATTCTGCAGAATTGAGCAGTTTTAACTTAAACGCTAGTATAACACGAACTTCCACTTCCACTACTACACACACACCTTCTCCAAACATATTCACACATTATCAGTACGCGATACTTTCATAATAAGTAGACTATTTAACACACTTCATAACCAACAAGCTAATAAAATGAATGGTTTATTTAAAATTCCATCCAATTATGGATAACGTAATCTCATTGATAACAGAAATTGACAATAGTGAGGTGGCTAATTCTAGCTTATGTGATGTTCATGACATATGTAACCAATCCCCTAAATTTCATAAAAATGATTTAAAAATAATTTCTCAGAATATTGTGTCGGTATACAGCAAGTTAGATGATTTCCAACTCACCCTTGCCCAGCTTAATTTTGAAGCAGATTTGATAATTTTAACTGAATGTAGAATAGATAGTGATAAACCAATACCCCAAATGGAGAACTACACTTCTTATTCGACTACAAACCATATAAACCAATGTGATGGTGTTGTTATCTATGTTTCTAGAAAACACAGTGTCAATGTCAAAGAAATTATTCTAACACATGCATCCTGCCTCCAAATTTTATTTTGTGGAGTTACCGTGCTAGGAATATACCGGTCCCCTTCACATACTAATTCCGAGCCCTTCACGGACTCATTAGACCGACATTTAACATCTTTGAAAAATTGTATTAATTTAATTATAACCGGGGATATTAACATTAACCTGATTGACAGAAATGATGCTCCGCAGCAGGAGCGTAATAACCGGCTTTACTATTTAAACATGCTGGCTATGCACGGCTTGCTACCTGGCCATGTACTACCTACACGGTATGGTAATTGTCTGGATCACTTTATGCTGAGACTAGACAAAAATAAACATTCCGCAAATATAAATGTAATAAATACTTCTGTCACTGATCACTCCACCATATTCTTAAGGCTCTCCAATATACCAAAGTCAGGTGCTTCCACTAAGACAAAAACATTCATTGATTACGATAAGGCGATAGCTACTCTAAGAGATAGCACATTGGTGGCTGACTTAACTTCATTAAACAACCCCAACATGATTATAGAGCTCTTACTAAGTAAAATAAGACAAACCTTAGATTTACATACAGTCACTAAGATCATTACATGCAAATATCGTGTAGTTAAGCCATGGATGACTTTGGGCATTCTACGATGTGTCAGAAATAGGAATAACATGCAGAAAAAGCTAAAATTAGACCCTGATAATGAAATTTTAAAAATAACTTACCGTAGATATCGAAATTATTGTAATAAATTAATCAGAAACCTAAAAAGAAATTATAATAAACAGCAACTAATTCTAAATAAAAACAACTCAAAAAAATTATGGCAAACTGTCAACAATATTACAAATCGGAATAAAAATAAAAGCGACAATTACGAACTGCTCCACTGTAAAGAAACAGCACAAGAGTCTATAGATCATTGTAATCAATATTTTACCCAAGTTGGCAAATCACTAGCAGAAGGTATCCTTGCACAACAACCCGCATACAATTGTTCTGACAAAACTACTTCGAATTATCCTCACTTAACTTCATTTGTATTAAGAGATACTGACAATGATGAGGTTCTTAATGTCCTGATGGGGTTAAAATCAAATAGTGCTCCAGGCTGGGATGGCATTCCTACCCAATTCTTAAAGCTAACTGCTGATATAATTGTCCCTATTATTGTTCATTTGATCAATCTATGCTTTGCTCAAGGTGTCTTTCCAGATGCACTGAAAATCGCTGTAGTTACCCCAGTGTACAAAGGAGATGATAAAACGGATATAAGCAATTACAGGCCTATTTCTGTTTTACCACCTATTGCCAAAATACTGGAGAAAATAATTAATAAACGTTTAATGAACTACCTTAATACATTTAATATCCTCTCCCCAAGTCAATATGGCTTTAGACGGGATTTATCGACAGAAGATGCCGTGTTGGATCTCACATCGCTTATTACTAATGCTGTGGATAAAAACAAAAAATGTGCTGCAGTGTTTTTGGATATGAAAAAGGCATTTGACTCAGTATCAATTACAGACCTTATCGACAAGTTGGAGAAAATAGGCATAAGAGGAATTCCCTTGAAATTATTCAAAGACTATTTATGCAATCGAAAACAGAGTGTAAAAATAGGAAAACACCAAAGTGAACAATGTGAAATCACCTTCGGAGTTCCGCAAGGAAGTGTATTGGGGCCCACTCTATTCCTTGTATATATTAATAATTTATGTAACATGGATATAGAAGAGGGAACAATGTTCACTTATGCTGACGACACTGCTGTCGTTTTTGTAGCTGACACCTGGGAGGCTGTTAAAAATAATTCCCAAAAGGGCCTTGCAAGAATAGCTAAGTGGCTCAGCGATAACCTTTTGACCCTCAATACCTCTAAAACTAACTATGTATGCTTCTCCAATTATAACTCCTCTCAACCACCTCCGACGTTTGCTATTCAAATACATACTTGTGGCTCACCTCATTCTATAATATGCTCATGCGATTTTATTAAGCGGCAAAACTGCGTAAGATACCTGGGTACTATGGTAGACCAACGCCTATCATGGCGCGATCATATAGAGCTAGTTATGGCTAGAGTAAGAAAACTCATATGGTTATTTAAAAATCTAAGACACGTAGCTGACTCGGCCCTCCTAAAACAAATTTATACTGCTCTTGCGCAGTCAATATTAATATACTGCATTCCGGCCTGGGGTGGTGCCATTAAAATAAAATTCCTGGAACTGGAGAGAGCACAAAGGTCACTACTCAAAGTTATCCATTTTAAGCCATACAGATTCCCTACGGAAATGTTATATGCGGTTAGCGATCTTCTGTCAGTACGTAAGTTGTATGTACTGCAAACTACTCTTAGAACCCATCGACATATTGGATATGATCCTAGTATTTTGAACAGACGTAGAAGGCATAATGTGGCACCTTTACCAACTTTTAAAACTAAATATGCTCATAGACAGTACTGCTACCAGTCTGCTAACTTATATAATAAATTAAACAAGGAATTAAATCTATATAATATGAATAAATATAAATGTAAAATAACTATAAATTGTTGGTTAAAAACTCAAACCTATGAAGAAGTTGAATCTATTATCTAAGAATTACTATTCTAAAGTCTACTTTTATCTTACACTCTAAAAGAACACACACACTCAAACATATGATACAGACATATACACACATACCTCATACACACTCACTCACACACACTTACACTCTCACACATCAACATACACTTAACTGAATACAACGAACACCCCTCAATTTATCACTCATACACGATGCATCTTTTAACTTGTATAAATATTGTTTTGTTTTTGTAATATTATTCCCTTTTGTCTAAACTTACATACCTAATTAAGTGTACCTAGGAAGAGCGGATACTCCAAACACAAGTATATTATACATACTTAAATGGAGGCTCCAGCCACATGTTGTTATCATTGTAAGTGATTGAATAAATATTTTTTCATTTTTTTCATTTTTTTTTTTTTCATTACCAATTGATTATTCTGTGTAATACAGTGTGGATGGTACTTAAAGAAGTCAAGAAAAATAAGAAAACGAGCATGGTAGTTAAAAGAAAGCTCTTCAATACTTGGATCTCAAACTTGCGCGCTCACTAAAGCGCAGCATACAAAGCTACAGATGTGTCAAAGATCGATGGAACGATGAATGATAAGGAAGAAAAGAATAGACAAAATAAAGAATACAGCTTTAAGAAAAACAACTAAAGTAACAGATGTTGCAGTAAAAATAAATAAACAAAAGTGGAAATGGGAGGGGCACATGGCAAGAGGAACAGAAAGTGGAGCAAAAAGTACTTAACTGGTGCCCAAAGCACAGTGAACAAAAAGAAGGAAAACAACTGTGGATAGACCAAATTGAAGAAATGGCAGGTGGTACATGGCAGAGAGTGGGACAGTGCAGAGAGGAATGCCGGGATTTGGACGATGCCTTTGCCAATAAAGGGCACACATATACCTAGAATAATATTGAAATAGAAACGTGTTTAAATGTAAAAGTATCTCAATTATACGGTGTGGATACCACCCTGTATAAATCCAAGAATCAAACTTTATCTGGCACATAAGGTGGTTCACCTACTTGGCTATAGTCAAATCAGAAGCAGACATCTAGGACCAATTTTTGTAACGCGTCTGTCTTGGACCGTCACTCCACCGATTGTAGTCAAGTCTGCCAAGTCGAGTAAAAAAGCAGCACGGCCGTACAATCCTTTTCTCGAAGCAGTTAAGGCCATTTTTGATCGCCTATAACTTCGTTGTGAATAAAATTAGAAGCCGTAATTTTCAAGCCGAATGTATTTATAAACATAAATTATTCTTAATATTGAGACGATAATAAGATGTTAATTACATAATAACTTAAGACAGAAGGTCCGAGTAGGGACTGATTAAATTAACCGACTTTTAAGTACATGGATCTCACAACTTACGGTAGACGTTCAAAGCTTGTTTTTAACAGGTTATGTTTTTGATGGCATTAAGTATTGAGGAACAATCAACGATTAGTAATAATGAATAATTTAAATATAAATCCAACCGTGAAATAACAGAATAACATTACAGATTTGGTGTTTAATTTTTGTAATAACGAATCATATCCAATTATCTTTCGACATTAACAAAAGATCCGGTTTATTATTAGCAATATTTTAAACGACAAAAAGTCTTGGGAAAATTCACATGCATGAATATAGTCTGGTAAGTACCAAAAAATGTATTTAACTCAAAACATCGTGTTTTTCTGTGAATGATCTTATGTGTTTTTCAAACTGTAATAAATGTTTAACATAACTATATTATATTATATATAATATAGATAAATATAAAAAGTTGGAGTGATCAGCACAGAGTTTAGGATCATAGGTTACATAAAACACTATTCGGGATGACGTAAGAGAAAAAAAATTGGCAAAAAGTAAATATTTGTAACAACAGGTATGAAAAAACTGGTGTGCATTTTCTGGAATAACAAAAAAAGATCCATAACTTCAAAAATACATGACTTATTTATTTTTTTTAATTTTTCTGATAACTGCATTACCTATGAGAAAATTTCGACTTGACGTCGACTTTTGGGACACCCTGTATATTATATTTTTAATTTGTGATGTTTTTCTAATAATAAATAAAGCTATTATCAGTATAAAGTGGCTGACCGATTAAACACTTGTGATTTATGATAACCTCGTCTAAATGGCTCTCTTAATGAAGGACTATGTCGTTTGTTATTGAACGAAAGGCCTAGACGTCAACAACTAGAAACACTTGCATGGTGTTTTAAAATACGCGATTGTAAGGTTTCTAATGGAGCTGTAATCCTAATTATACAAGTAGTATACAGGGGCATTGCACTGTTAAACAATTTATCGTATACATTTAGTAACGTTAGGCAAAAGCTTTACGGATCTCACATTTCTCTATGATTATTTTTACATCGAAGGTGACATAGGTCAATAGTTGAAACTAGGGTTTAAAAAGCAAGTTTCTTTGCACGTTAATGGTTGAAACATCGGTTGTTTTGTGATATTTTAAACAAGTATTATTTGTTCAGAAGTAAAGCAAAACATTATATTACTTTTATTTCTTCGAAATAGAATGATGGGTTTTATACTTTACTATATATTTGTATGAAGCTAATTAAAAAAAAAAGAAAATAAAAAAGTATATTACACATAATAAAAAAGGATAAGTATCGCAATACAATGAGGACCAAACTTTTTAAATTTGTTTTAATATTTTCTTATTATTACTATGTAGGTTAAGAAAATTGTATATTTGATTGTTACAAGCTACCTATTCTAAAATGTCGTGTAGTGTCGTGGGCAGTGGTTAAAGATGGCAGGCCTCTGACAGAGAAAGAGCGTTGGGCGAAGAAAGTGCGTTTTTTGGGTAGCCTAGTAGGATTGATTTCCTTGATTTGAGAACTGGCAGTAAATGTAAAATTAGAAGCATTAATATTTATTTCTTTAATGACGAATCACAAGTGTACATTGTGTTACCTACGTGAATAAATGATTTTTGAATTTGATTACGTTGTGTATGTGGTGTGGTCGGTGTTTGTTTCAGAAAAAAATGCATCTTGAACTCACAAATCTTTGTAAATAAAAATGTTCAAAATTTTACAGAAATATATACAACTGAACAAGGATATGAGAAAAACGTTCCTGAAACAATCAACTGCCTTCTTACTCATCACGAAAGGACTGACATACATATTCTTAAAAGGATTTTCGTTGTGGAAATGAAAATTCAATTTTTTCTAACAATCGCCTACGTTGCATCGAGCTCATGTTCTTTGTACTGTCACGTTTAGCCCATCAATGCATGTAACACGATTGCTAATAAAAAATAATTTTAAAATACATTTCTAGTCTTGAAATCAGAACAAAACTCTGTTACAGAAGAATTTTTTCAGCTGAATTTAAATTATAAACCGTTTAATGTCTTACATGACGTGATTATTTGGTTTGCTTAAACCTATTTCTATAACTCAAGTATTTACGAACCAATTCGACTTAGGGTCTTCAAGACGGCGTACCAATTTTTTAAAGGCCGAAAAGGCACTCACGAGCCTTTTGCCATTGATAGTGTCCATGGACAGCGCTATCACTTATACCTCACACTTATGCTCACTTAAGGTGAGCCTTCTCCCCCTGTTTAAAACTAAGGAGTCGTAATTGCTACTAATCGTCGGATCTTCTGTAGAGAGCCATTCTGTTAGTATAGAACTACGACTCGTAAGTAGCTAAGATATTGAAAACAGAGCGTTATTTTTATTAAATAGAAAATAAAGATAATTCTAAGCATTGCAAAGTAAACTTTTTTTAATTAAAAAAGTCTGTCAATTGTCACTGATAACGAATTCATAGTAGTTGTTCCAATTTCTTCTTATTCTCTAGAATTGTATGACTAGAGTTACCCAAAAATACAAATTATTCAAATGTGATATACGTCAAAAAAAGCAAACACATTAAAAACTCTACGACGCAGTGTAGGTCAAATAGAAGACAATAGTGTCGTAACACGAACATTAGCTGTAGATTTTTAGCCACAGACTATAACTATAAAAATCGACCATAGGCAATAACACCTCATAAACTGATGTAAGAAATTATAATGGTTAAATGGAAGTTTCGTCGATAAACGATGTGTTAAATAGCCTAATTATTTTAATTACCTTACGATAAACGTTGCTTAAGAAAAGCGTTTATTTACGCACAATAATAGGAACATTGTAAGTATAACACTTATAAACTTGTAGGTGTCATTAGTATGTAAATAATGAGAAAAAGTTTCACTTTCTAGCCTTCCTGCAATCTACACACAGTCGAGAAAACTTTCTTTATTTATAATACATATTACCCTAAGAACACTATACGATCCTTAGACGTTCCAACTCTGTCAAGCTACCAATGTAAACATTAAGAAATAATAAATTCAATATATAAAGTAAAAATAAACGGACGGCAGACGACAGAAGGCATTAAGTAGGCATGCAAATGTTATATTATTTATCATAATGTTATAATAATAAGAACAGTTAACTTATTTATAATTATTGTCAAAACTTATATTATAAACTTGGTACTGTCAAAATACCGAGTTCGTAAAAAAAATTCTACAGATTACAAGGTTCATAATAGGCCTAATAAATATTAATTACTACATATTTGCGCGGCTTTCTTGTGTGATAATAGAAGGTAAGATCTACTATGTTTTTACCTTTGGTACCCGCGTACAGACTGCGGAGAGCGATTTTGATTTAGAGAATTTTCTTACATAAATATTTTCATAAATCATGCAATATATGCATGTGTGTGCATAGTGCATTAAATTAATAATATAACTTAAAATCCAATCCTTTTATCGGTCGGTAATGTCATTATATAACGTATTGATAAACCGTCAAGTACCAGGGTAACAAAGCTCTTAAGATGTTACCCCAAAGGTCCCTGAACTTGTTGGAAACAGATATCGCGTCTATGATTCTCACCGTTTAATTTCATGTATGATTGATTAATCATGCGGCACGCCTTATGCCTGTAGCGCAATTGCGTTACCTGTACTTTTCTTTTCTCATTCTTGTATGTTAAAGGTATGGAGAAACTGAAATTCACATAGTACAGTAGAGCCTAGAAGGTAAAGGACTTCGCTCGTGTACTTATCTATATTAGTAAAGGATACATGTACTAATTCTATTGTCAGACTGGTTCTGCCGCAAAAGCCTCGTGCATTGTTCTATGGCCTTGGTGTATATATCATATTTTAATCACTACAAGTATAGTTTTGAAAATTAATTTGTCTCATACTGTATGCAAATTCTAATTCGTCAAGTAACGTATGAAGTCTCCATTCCGTTTTATTCAAAGTTTTATAAAGAAATACTTTAGGCACGTGAGCAGCCGGTGTTTGACACGTTATTCTGTCCTTCAACTTGGCTGTTTTTTCACTTTCTTTTACCACACGAACAAGTATTAATGTGCTATTTGACAAGGTTTTTAAAATCAATACAGATTATTAATCAGTGACTACAGAACCTACAATTTATTTTTAATTTTTTATATATTTCAAAGAATGCTACGTCAATGTCGATTCAACTAATCTGTGACCGTTTTGACATTGACCGACGTATAATTTTTTGTTCAAATTTCTGATGATTATTTATAACGCTGTGTACAGCCCTGTTTTAGACAGATAACTGTCCCACATTATTTTTCATACTGCCAAATAGCCTATTGCGCACAAAGAAAGAATCTATTGATGTCAGATTTCGTACGCAGGGCGAGAATCATACGTTTACCACAGAGCTAGCAATAGCTCTTAAGAGGAGAATATGATACTTTTTTCAACGTCTACGGCAATTGCCATATTTTTTAATAATTAACTTAATAAATTAGTAGTAGTAGTAGTTTGGTTTGTAAAAATCTTATTAGATGACGTTAATTAGTTACGAGGTAAAATAGTTTTTATTAACTGTAAACAAAAAATATTTTCATGTGCATTACGCAAGTATTGTATATTTTCGTTTTAATTTCGCATATAATCTTCACTTGTTTTAACAAAGAAAAACGGGGGAAATTCGCAATGACTAAAGCTTTTGTTTATGTTCAAAGAATAAAACGTACTTCCCTTGTCATCCAATGCACGAAACAGGTTTAAATTTAATTCAAGATTTGTCACATGCCTATTGTGTACATTGTAATAAATACTTAGATTGTGATTTTAAAACATATTAAAACAGGGGAAATGGTTGTAACTTTATGACTTGGGTACTTATATCAAAGAATTCATACAAAGAATGAAAAGTTGTATGAATGTCGTCTTCGTCAGTTTTCGTTGTTATTCAACGTTCACTCAAGCTATTCTTCACGGTAAGGTTAAGGGCAACGTTCGCGGGTAATCACGGAGAGTGTGCGTGTATTTCATCTATTTTGGAATTAACTTTAGTTTCCGATATTAGCTAGGAGTTCTGGTATAAAGTTTCCTTATTTCCTCGATAGATTATGTAACTGCCATACTGATAAACTATGTATTCATGCTTGTATAATAAGTTTTTTACGTGTTTATTAAGTCGTATATTTATATAATCATAATATACAGCATAGATAGTCGAGACAAACTAGAGAGAGAGAGATAAGTAGATAGAAAGAGTTGTATGTCGCAGATTATTTCGTGAAATCTTTTAAATTGAGTATCATTGAATCATCAATGCTTAAGAATATAAACAGCTAAAAGCATAGCAACATAATGTTATGACTAATTATTAGTAATCAAATGATTATTTGTAAGCCTTTTCATGAAATGATGAGTTCTCTTATCGGACGACGACATATGGATTGCGTTCTTAAGCGGATAGATATTTTCTTTAAATAGGGGGAGGACCGTAGGACGTCTGATAACAGCCGTCAGTTGCATGGCAGGTGCGTCGACCACCTTTCAAGGATTGATAGTTTTCTCATAAGGGTCATTTAGTCGTAACGATAAGATATTAAAGAATTTGTTATGTAACCGTTAAATGTAACAGTTAAATGTTTCTTCGCGTTATTAAGCTAGTTAAGTTGATCAATTTATTCGAGTCATCCGGAAAACTTGGTTCGATTTCTAGATACAACCTGTATTACTTGTAAAGAACCAAAAATAGACGTGTTTTGTGACAGGAAATTTAGTCTATGTATGTAGATATTTACGAATGAACGTGTAAAGCTGATCTAGGATTATTATTGCAGTGTGTTTAATACCAAGTTCGCCGGGTTAGCTAGTTGTTGATACACAAAAGCGTTATGCCATACGATTTGCGTACGCTGTCAAATCATGTCCTCGAATTTCAATAGCTGCAGATAATAGAGAAACAAATGCATACATACAAAGTACGTAATATGTTTAATATGATAAAACACGTTTTGTCGGCCTACTAGGGAAGGAAACCTTAGGCTTGATTAACATAAAAACAATTGTTTTTAAAGTCTTGAACTTATTTAGATAACTAAAGTGGGACCATTTCTATAGATTTCTGATCTTTTCTTTTTCTATACCTAGATTGTATTTTGTTTACTATAGAATTGCATTAGTTTTAGTCGACCTTAAAGAAGAAAGCAAGGATTTTTTGTTGTTCATTGTTTAATGCGTTTGGGAGTCCGTTATTCCTTTAAAGCAGTGTTTCTCAACCTTTTTTTGTCCCATGCCCCACCTTAAATTTCTTACAACACCTTTTTAATTTTAATTTCTTTACATTTTCACAATTTTTAATATTTAAAAATTAAATTATTCACTGAAGAAACATAAATTAGCTTTTAGGAAGAAATAACTAGGAAATTGTTAACGAAAAACAGAAAATACATTTTCAAAACATAATGAGAACTGAAATACAAATTCCAAACAATTTAAAAAAAAATTCAGGTCTTTTATATTAACAATCAAATTTCTCTCCTGTGGAGCGTGGGCCCACTTTGAGCACACAGCTTTAAATGATATTATATATACGTATATAGTAGTTTTGTCGGTCACAGCGTTTTAGGCACTCCACTGGGCAAAGATCGACTTCTAACTGGTTTAACGTGCCGTGTCGAACTTTTTGCTCTTCGATAATCGTTTTGTTATTGATTCAACAGCGCTATAGTTTACATGGCTCAGGAGTTCAAGTACTTAATTTAATTCGATGTCGTCCATGAATATAGCATAAACAATATTGTGTAAAAATATTATAATTCCTAGGATTTTATTCAATTGAAATTTTAGGTACACAAATGGATAAACAAGGCCTCTGTCCACCTTAATCCACCTGTAATTTACCTATTTTTAAACGAATTCAAAAATGAAATTGGTTTTATCAATATATTATGTATATCAAATAATAATTATATACGAAATAATTGCCAAATTGCCATTATTTTTTATACATATATAATCTGATAAAAGCCATGAGGCTGATTGCAGATGGATAAAAATTAAAAAATAAAAAACACATCAAATAATATTTATTAAGAAAAACACTTATTATCATATAAACGCAGATTATTGTTACATTTAAATAGGACATTAATTTGTTTGTGCCGTTCGGCCTCTCCCGCAGAGGAAACTAATAATACAGCTTACGGAAAATATATTGCAGAACTAATTTTTGTTGTTTATGAAAAATTTATTTTACGTACAATTATTTCCTATTTCATTTAGATTACGGTGGGACGATGCCATTTATGGCTTGGTTTTGTTTATGTTATTGGTTATTCTCACTTTATTTGTAAGTATTATATTTTTAGGTATTAGGTACGCCAAAAGGAACCATTCTTCCGAAACTAAATTCGAAGGAAGGATTTAGCACTTTGCTATTGTATATGGAATTATTATCACAACAGTAAATATACAAAGAATATTTACTTCAAAAAGTGTTTATCAGTTTCATGCTTTATGCACACACTTATTAAGTATTATAGTCAATAGTAGTAGTATATAGTCAGTTTTATTCTAAAACGCAAATATAAAGTTTGTTAAAACTTACTTCCTCTCCCGAAAATAATTTCCAACTTATTGGGCACTTCGAAGCGTATTTTCATATTACTGGCCGGTCATTCACAACCGTTATTTCAAAAAAACTATTCCAAATTTAAACGGAATTTAACACACGCAATGGCGCGCATCGGTAACACTGCGATGACAACACAACGCGGACTGGCGCGTAGCGCGGTTTTGGCCTCGCGTCTCCCGCCGCGTCGCCCTAATTTACTATGCGGCTGTGATGTAATCTTTGTCAACTGTCAATCAACTGATAAGCGATAACTGTCATAGCAACGGCGTCAACATTCTTATAATAACCTTCTCTATCGGCATCTTATTAATACTAATTAGCTTTCTACATTTTCTCATTGTCGTTGATTGCTTAACATGATTGATTTGCAGTTTTAAACTTTTTTAGTGTTAAATGATGACTGATAATTGTTACTATGCTAACATCATGCTTATTTTTTTGCATTTGTAACATATTGAAAATTTGTAATAGGATACACGTTGTGGGACTTAAAACTTGCGTGCTTGCAAATCGGTAATAAGCATTTTACCTACATACAACCATTAATCAAATTACCTTCGTGTAATCGGACTGTTTATACTTTATTTTAATATTATTTTTATTCTAAAAACAAATTCCTTAGTAAAAACGAGAGAGAACAATAATAATAATTCAAAAGTACCTACCAACACGAATGGAAATTTGTGTCTACCTTATTTATTACGTTATTAAAAATAATTACTTATTATTACCTCTAAATAACTACACGACTTACTTCAATATGACTTTTTGACTTTACAAAACAGATATGGTTTAAATTAGGTCTAATGCCGTAATTATGTATAAAAAACAAACGCGTCGAAAGGTATTGCAAAAACCATGGATTTATATCGTTAGATAGGCCCCGACACCAAAAACTGTGGCATTGTTTTTGAATGTGTGCGTTAACAAAATGCCGACACACGCACACTAACGAGTAGTTTAAAAATCGTGTTTCTGCCCTTGTAATAGGTTGAAATCGAAGACGTTTGAATGTGTGCGTCAACATGGCGTCCATTGCACTGATCCTAGGTTAGCGAGCTGACTCACTTCGACTGTGCGACAACACGGCGCGGTCTCACTGCGGTAAGGGCATATCTAACGATATAAATCCATGGCAAAAACTGCCTTAAAAAAACGCTCAATTGTGGAACGACGTAAGCACGAGGTGATACGAAATATCGCATCTAATCGGAACATTATTCTATTAAATTTTAATACATATATGTTATACAACGTTCCCTATTGGGTAGCTTTTCAATTTAATTAATTAAATTTAGCATCATGTTCGCAAACAAATGAAGCCGTGAATCACGTTATTTTTGGATAGTGCTCTCAATAATAGTGATAAACAACCTATTTCCGGTGAAAGTGTTTCATTTAACAAGAACCAGTAATACTATCTAGGGCACATATTTATTATACTAAATTGTTTACCCAAACTCAAAATACCTTTATTCATATATGTAACCAAGTACACTTATCAATGTCAACAGAAAATATGTTAAATCGATTCTAAATTTACATTTACTACCAAGGGCACGCAAGGGCGTAGAGCGGGCAAGAAGAACTGGCAAGAAACTCTCCGCCACTCTTTATAATCGCCAAGTTTTGAGTCATACAAATTGCTTGAACTGAAGAAAATCAATCCCAATGATAAGGATCATTTAAATAATCGTCAAATTATAAAAATCTTTATTGATTATTTTCGGTTAACGAGTTTTGAATTTATTCATTGATAATTATCTAATTTCGCTTGGGAGTTTGTTGTAAAATAGAATACATACATTTCCATATAAGGAGTAGTTTATCTTCTGGAGACTGAGCAGGGTTGGCCTGGTGATGGTGGTCAACGTGCGACTCTCACCCCTGGGTTCGTACGTTCAATTAACTGCCTAGCCTCTTTACTAAAGCGCCGTTTAACTAGCGGCCTGAAAGATATTAAGCCGTAGCGTTTGTAACATTTAAGAAACTAGCTGGCTAATGCTAAGGCCATTACTACGATAGAGTGACCATGTGGCAGAAATAAAAGAGATGAAACATATGACATAAAAAAATATTTCTGTACAAATTAAATTGTTTAAGTCAGTCACAGCTAAATTCACATTATTATTGTCACTACACTCTTATACTTGTTGTTTTTCATTAAACTTTGGAAAACACCATCAAAAGTTGTTGTTAGCCGATGGAAGTAAGTGTTTCGTTTCGAGTTTGAGAGTGGCAGAAAGTGGAACTAAATTTAAATTAACAGTCAACAGGCTAGGCAAGTAATGAAACGTCATCGATCCAAATCATTTGCCTAGCTGTTTGATCAACTGGCTGGCTGCTAGTTAAACGGCGCTGTTTAGTTAAGAATCTAAGCTGATTCAATGGCTAATTAAGCTTGTTTAGAGCGACATCGCTATTGGAAGCTACAGAGCAGTAGCACAGGTCCTCATTTATTATACTGTTATAATTATAACGCCAGATTTATTCTAAATCATTCAATCTCTGTAAACTCACAAAAACTGTGCTGGTTGATGACGATTTAATAATTATTTAAATAAAATTAATTAAAATATAATATTAATTATTTAATATATGTACTTGTAATAAAAAGAACAACGAACTCTGCTAAGATTTACGTGGAATTTTAAATTCAGTTTATACGAATTAAGATGCAAAAAATCTTATCGCTTCAGACATTCCAAAAAAATTTGTTTCAGTTTCTGATGTGTGAAAACAATAATTAAGACGTTGTAATAGTCTTACTCATAAAACTAAATTAGTCTGTGCTGTTTAAACTAAAGTACCTTCCTCATAATGGGGTTAGTCAGGATATTAACTAAAACCTAGACTAACATTTATATATAGACTATACTTTTAAGTGCATTCAATTAAAATTATTAAACCAGCTGCCACTGAAGTATTTCCAACCATTCCAAACTATTAAGACAACATACCAAAAACTAAAGCGTAAGTGTCAATGTGGAGCCTTCTCCTTCCATAAATAAAGAGATTGAACATTTTAAGGATGGTCCCTATTGCTTTCAAGGGGAAGGTGATTAAATTTTTAAAGGCAAGGTGCCTTTATAGCGCGGGCGAGTATTTAGACCATAAATTTTACAACAATTATAAATAACTAATTGTGATAATTCATATGACATTTGCATGCCTATTTTAATATGCTGATTGTGCGGATTTTTAAAAGTTTTCTTAATAAAAAAAACTTCCTATACTAAATTAAATACTATAATAATAAATAATACTTATATATAATGCTCAAATTCATTAAATACTAGTTATGAACTGCGTAATAATTTTTGTTAGTCTTTGTGATATTGCGTGTAAATATATACATTATATATTATAACAAATAACCTATCGGACCTAGATAACTTGATACCCACGTTAACCGCAAAGTATTAAGTATTCAATTTAAAGATTACCCTATGTGATATTAAATTTAAACACGTGATAGACTTGATTCGTATTGTTTTATTATACTGAGAAATAATATTTCCTGTGTCCAATGTCATTGTTCGCCATAACCATTGATACATCCTTTGAGGATAGTAACTGCCTATTTATGAGAGACCAAATACGTTTAAGGTTCACTTTAGATCATCCATCTACGAATTAAAAAGTTAAGTTTATTTTTTTTAAGTATTTATTTAAGCTTTATCTACACTAATATTATAAAGAGGAAAACTTTGTTTGTTTGTTTGATTGTAATGAATAGGCTCATAAACTACTGGACCGATTTTAAAAATTCTTTCACCATTTGAAAGCTACATTATCCACGAGTAATATAGGCTATATTTAATTTTGAACAAAAATAGGGTTCCGTAAGATATTAGGGTTTTTCGGACACAAGGTGTAAAAAATCAACCAAAAAAGTTACTTATTTTGCGTACCCTGCCTAAACTATTAAAGATAGAACCATAAAATGTTGTAAGTAATTGTAGATCTTATAAATATCTACAAAAAAGTCCGCAACACACTATACCTATCTATGTCGAGTGAGGCACAATAACCATAAATGATAAACATGGCAAAATGACGTTTGCCGGATCAGCTAGTTAAAAATAAAAGTAGTATTTATAAAAATTATTGAGTACGGGTGTTATCATTATAAGCAATCTTCTTCACAAAGAAATATATATTTTGTGTATTATGTAAGTATATTATATATGCGTACAGGTATTTAGGTCCTGTATCTTTATACTATACTAATTAAGCATTACGTTTGCGCCGTTCGCACCAATTATCACACATCTGCACAAATCCGTATAAAACCTTTATTTTCTTCTTTTTTATGTCTGGCCTTGTATTGCCTAAAAATAAATAAAACATTGTGTGTATGTTAGTTAAATCCCGACGCAAAAACAAAGTTTTATAAGTTCGACGAGTGTTTGTTCGTGGTATCGTTGCTCCTAAACGTAAGGGCCGATATGACGTTGATTTTTAGAAAGCTAATTTATGGATTTCCGGTTCAAGGGCATCAGCCCGAAGCTTATTGTGGTACTCACATTTTTTTAAATTTCATATGTTATGAATATAGTTAGATGAAGTAACATAATTTATCTAAACAACTAGAAACTTATATCATGACATCTAGTGAAGATTATTGCGATTCGTAAACCGCAATCTTTTTCTTATAATCCATGAACAGTTCCACAGACAACGCTTAATTGCAGACTAAACAGAAAATAATTGTGGGTTTTTGTAGGTATAGCATGTACTAACCTAGTACTTAAGACAGTGAAAGTAACAAACATAACTATGTGTCTTGAAAATAAACATTATACATTGAATAGGGCCTTTATTGTTTTATTATACATAAGTATTTTACAATGCTTAAAAAGTTCAAGCAGATTCTAATAATTTAAAATGATTTTTATGTGTAATGTTGGCACCCTTCCTTCGCAATTTTTATTGGTTTGATGGATTGTAATAGGGTGTCAGACGTTTTGATTAATCGTGAGAATTAATTCGAAAGTGTTGATTTCCGGTCAGTTTGCTTTCTTATTACCACTTGTTTAGCCATTCGAAAAATATTTCAAATAATCCCCTCAGACTACGGCTGTATATATATATATATATTTTTTAAAAAATCAGTGGCGCTACAACATTTTTAGGTCTGGGCCTCGAATTTCTATATCTGTTCCATGATCATTTGTCAATCTAATAGGCAAGTAGGTGATCACTGATCAGTTTGCTCCTTCTCCTGTGCCTGATACAGGTCGTCGTCTGTTTGGGTCTAAAGCAAGCCGGTTTCCTCACGATGTTTTCCTTCACCGTTCGAGCGAATGTTAAATGCGCAGATAGAATGAAAGTCCATTGGTGCACAGCCGGGGATCGAACCTACGGCCTCAGAGATGAGAGTCGCACGCTGAAGCCACTAGGCCAACAAACTGCTCGAAAAATATATTTATAGATAACAAAACCAGTACAAAAGGAATATATTTAAAAATACGTCGAACTATGACATTCGTCAATTCTTCAAGGAAGCAAAAATATTCAAGGATGAGCTACATAGGACTTCGTATGGCATTGTAAGAAGGGACAGGACAATGAAAACTCAAACAAAAGACGGGCACAGCTTGCATAGCAATCAGGCCAGCCGGTCATTTCTAACGTCACATAATATAAAGATACTTTTACAACGATTTACCGATAAAAGTGATCATTGGTAGGCGAATTAATTTGAGTAAGTCTAGCTTGCGTTTATTTTTGCAGATTTTAAAGCGTTATTTGGTGATCATATTTAGGTTTTTTTACTAATATATGTCATAAGCAATCACAAGCAATTCTTTTTCAGCTTTTTGGAAGTTAATCTGATGAAGGCTTAGCTTCGAAAGGGGTTGTTTCTTATTTAGTATAGTTACTTACGTAAGAAATTAATATGATACGCGTAGCTAGCAAGCACCTTATATTATTTCCACTTCACACAAAACATCTTTAATAAAAGCGAAAATCGATTATTATTTGCGAGACTTAAAATAATAACAGACCAGTTCGTAAATTTACAACTTTCTTGTTTATTGAAATACATCTAAAACTAAAGTCATGTGATTCTAGCAGACGTCGCAAAAATAAACAAGAGAATTGGATAACAAGCTGGTCAATTGGTTCATTCACTTTATCATTATTTTTATTAAGTTCACACAAAGCTTGTTAATTTTACTCATAAACAAATTAATGTAGACAGAGTGACCGAAAGTGTTCTGTTTAAACAAAAAGTTTTTTATACCATTACAGCTTAATAATTCGATAGAAAAAAATAACACAAATTGGCAAGAGAAAATCCGGTAGACCGAGGCTGCGTTAACAGGATTGTCAAAGACTTCGAAAGAATAGGTTCGAATTTGGACGCAAGCACGAAATAGATTGCGGTGGCGAAAGATACTTGCGGGGGCTAAGGCCTAAGCCCCATAGGGGCTGTACAGTCATTGATGGTGATGAAACCGTCACATAAAAAATAATGGCAACTTGCTTTCTTATGAATTCAGTCAGTTTTAAACTAATTAAGTCAGTCTTTACCGCGACATTAAACACTCATATAACACTCGCTCGTACGGCGAAGGAAAACATCGTGAGGAAACCGGCTTGCCTTAGACCCAAAAAAATCGACGGCGTGTGTCAAGTACAGGAGGCTGATCACCTACTTGCCTATTAGATTGACAAATGATCATGAAACAGATACAGGAATCTGAGGCCCAGACCTAAAAAAGTTGTGGCGCTCACTAATACAAAATATAATAGTGGCAAGTCCCGTCACCTTTAATAAAGCACCAAAATTTGATTCAGGCTTTAAAAAATCAGTTAATGTTCTGCTACATATCAAATGCCCAAGCTTTTAAATGAAGCATTGACTAACTGATATAGGAATGCTAATTACGTTTAAATGAGAATATTTAACACAAAACAGATAACGAGTGGGTTAAACTAATACGTAACGATTATAACGTACTCATTTACTTTTTTGTAATGTTAACTAAACTATCATAATAACCATCGCATAATTTATTATAGATGTACCTACATAAATAAAATAGCGCTGATATATGATCTATGGTTAGTAATATTGTAAAATAGATGATCTTGAATACACGTTTACAGGTATCAAAGTTAATGAAATACCTAAAGAATTTGGTATTTATTCTATATATAAAAGATTTAATCTATGTATAAAAGGTGTCACAAATCGATTACCAATTGGATATGTTATAATAAAGGTATTAATGTGCTTCTAATACTCACACTTAAAAAATTATAGTACCTTAAATAATTTACCAACAAAGCGCGTCGAATTCCACCATATTTGAATTTACACAAAAACTAGTCTATAATTTATTGTCTTTATAGATAAGTTCAAGTACATTAGTTGTTCACAATAGGCAAGATCATGCAAGTAATATCTATGTAATACAATATCAATAATATGTATGCTTATGTACATCTTGAAAGTGGGTTATATTAATACTTCACTATTAATCAGAGAAAATATACATCAAACATATTAAGAGTATGTAATGGTGTAAACATACCATTTACGCGTAGTTTGCGCTTAAAACAACACTTCCAAAACTTCATTTTGACTTAGTGGACGCACGCGCCGACTCAAGTGGTCATACACAACTGTCCGAATGAGGACGAAACAATGAGTTTTGTTTACAATTGATGCGGACTTAGTGCACACACCCCGTATTCACTGGGTAATCGGAAAGCGTAGGTGTCGTGTTCTGTACCCTAATTTACTTCGCCAATATAGGGAATATGTCATATCTATTTACATTGTCCACAACGCGTGTGAATTTTCTTAGGAGTCCAAACTGTATACCCTATGCAAGGCCCTGTCTATACACTTACAACCAAAACTTGAGAAACAACTGAACAGATTCTTTCACGCTGACGAAGTCACACTATCAAGAATTACATAGATCGCAAATTTGTGTGAAATCAAAACAAAAATGTTTAAAAATCAACCATATGCAATTCAATGTTAAAGCATCGGTAAGCGAGGTAGTCGATTTTCGTGTCAATAAGCATGAGTTTCAATTACGAATAATTAATATTTAGTGAATGTTATAAATTGTGTTCAAAATTTATCGTTCAATCATAATTTCCTTCCTACCTTCATCGTTTGTATTAATAAATTTAATAAACCTATAAAGTCCTGGATACCTCGATGCGGCATGGATACGTAAATAATTTGCGTTTTTATTAATTTCAAATTCTGTGGACAACATTCACCACTATTAAGTCTTAAACCAATATGTTTGAAAAATAAAATACGAGGAAAATGAAGTTTCAAAACAAAACAGTTTCAAGGAACAAACAAATGCAAGTTGTTTTAAACAGTTTAAGCCTCATGAGGTAATTATGAGCGTTTAAAAAAATGTGAACAATAAGGGTTCAATTGACCACTTAACCAGTAGTCTAAAACCGTATTATCACACTAGTATTAATAAAAGTGTAGTAGTGTAAAAAAGTTTATTCTCTATCACAATGTATTCCTACAGTTAAAAAATTTGGAACATATGCCGAATATTCTAGACGATCCGAAGCTTGACTTTAAAACAATTCGAAATTATAATACACTGTAAACTTTCCTAGCGCCCACAAATTATTGTCCGAATAAGGACATGCTTCGAATCACTGACACTATAAAAATATACGAGTAAGCATATTTTCTAGGCACATTTCTGTACTTTCTACATTACTGAATGGTTACACACTAATTCTAACTTAGTTTTAACTTAGATCGAAGAAGAGATTTCAAACTCAAAATATATTCATTCGACATTACTCAGTATTGAGTATACATTTTTTTAAATAAGCATGTTTACAAATATTAATAATATAACTAAAATATTTTTTATAGGTGGTATATTCTTCAATTCATTTAATAAACATGATTTCATTGATTTTGAAAGATACATTTTTAAATTTTAAACCTAAATGTAATTTGAAATTTATTCCTAAATAAAACTACTCTGAGGCAATATATAATTTATTTTTTCTTTTTGCCCTGTACTGTATTTTATTATTTTAATTTATTGCAATCATATATTACTTATTTGTGCATTAGCTGCAAGGAGTATTTCATAAAAAATTTCGCGATTTGTTATAAAAGCAGTTTCCCAATTGATATGTATAAATCGAAAAATATTAAAACCTCAACATTGATTCTAATTAAATAAACTAATTCGAGTATGAAGGCACTGCTTTCATTAACTGAATACGTTTTGTGATGATTTAAATTAAAAAATATAGAAATAGTTAAAATACACTAGATATCCTAAAAAACACAATGAGCACTCTCACTTTGATAATAAAAGAAGAATAGGCTTTTTAAAGAAAAATATATTTTGGTTTATAAATTTTAAAATATATAAAATTGCTTTTCAATCATCATTCCGAAAGATTATGTGCCTACTCCTCTTAATTATCTTAAAATAAACTACATAGCTACAGCTAAATTGATTGTGTAAATACGATTAATATTATTCTTAAAAATTATTGTAAAATCCGTTCTCAACCAATACTGAAAAGGTCTATCTTTGCTAACTTATTGCCCGGTTACAAGTAAGTACGTACCTATAAAAATGTTTATGAACGCAGGCACAGCCCCCATCTTGAAATTATAAAATGTCAGTTTGACATTGCACCATTTGCGAGTGTTCTATATTCAAATTTAACGAATATTTTGTATCAAGACTAGATTAATTAAGGCTTCACTTTATAATCTACTTTATTAATGAGAACAAAACTGGAATCTGTATCTTTAATGTTCTGCGCATAAACATATTCATAAGGCCAGTATGGGACCAAAGTAACTTATAAGTAAACTTTGTGCTTCCCATTAGTTGATTCCACAGATAATACGTTATCCTGTCAATGTCTATACCAAGTGCCCTGTACTCGCGTTTGGAAATGTGATACAGGTGTCACTATAGCATAGGCTTGTTGTGGCTGTTGAACTACTGCGAGAGGAATTGTGTGCACTTGCTGTGACATTTCAACTGGCTGGCCATTATCTTCAGATACACCGAGTGGCTGTACACAGTGTTGTTGCGACACTTGTTGTACACCACCAACTTGTTGTGTTAAAACTTGCTGGTGTTGACTCACTTGCGGCACTAGCATTTGTTGTTGCATTTGCTGCTGTTGTTGAGACTGCTGCTGGTGTATCACAACATGCGGCTGACCTTGCATTTGCTGATGCTGAACTTGTACTTGTTGCACTTGCTGCTGCTGCTGCTGTTGTTGTTGTTGAACCTGTTGCTGTTGAGCTTGTTGTTGTGCGTGTTCTCTATCGTGTTCTTCCTTTTTCTTAGCTTCCATAGCTGCTTTCTTGGCATCTGCTTTTTCTTTCTCTTGTTGTATTCTAAGAGGGTCCTTATTTTTATCGTATGTCATACATTTTCCGCTGCGGAATGGCACCATGTCTTTCGATAGTTCCTGCTTTTTCGTCGCGAACTTAACGTGAGGGAATTGATCTTTCATAAATGCGCGGAACGTTGAGTAGCCCATTAGTTTGACTCCAGGTTCAAGAATCTCTCCATACTCCTTGTAAGCTTCAAACAAATGTTTCCTAGAATCACCTTGTATGATAACTGTCTTACTCCCCTTCTTGCCACTTTCGGCAGATGGTTGGACATCTTTAGGTGAACTTGCATGTTGTTTTAAATATTCTTTTAAGAAATTTGTTGCATGTTTATAAATATCCAAAGTAAAGGTGTTGTACGGCTTCTTGCCTACATTGCCGTGTATGCGAGGGGCTACTCCGTGCGTCATCACATGTTGTCGAATGCGTTTTAACTGATAGTGAGTAACATTTTCAAGGTACAGAAAAGCCTCCAGACATACCTTTCTCCCTTGGTATACATAACAGGCACGTAATCTCCTCCTAACTTTATGCCGTGACGTCTCTGCCGGGTTTGCAAGACTGGCCATAGTGATTCCCATCAAATACATGTCATGTTCACTTTTCGTCAATTCCGCGATATTAAGACGGTGCCGATACACAGCTTCAGGGTTCAGCCCGCGATAACAATTGTCTTTGCAATCACAACCTCTCCTCAGCCTTTCCTTCACCTGCAAATTAAAACAATATAGTTAAATTATTATTTTTAGTAGTATTGTAAATTACAAATCTTAATATATATAACTTGTCACGTTGTTTGTCCGCTATGGACTCCTAAACTACCGAACCGATATCAATCAAATTTGAACACCGTGTGCAGTTTGATATCAGAAAGATAGGATAGCTTACATCTCAATTTATACCCGCAATATTAATTTTATTGCAAAATATTTGTATATTATTTAATAGTCACAATTTTAACAGATGGCGCTGTGTTGTAAGTACCAACATTTCACATAAGCTACAATTTAATGGCATACCACCAATAAAGCATGGTGGTCCCCATGACTGGTGTTCTCCTATCGTTTCCCTTGAATAGTTTACTACTATGTAGTATAAAAAAAACCTTAGCCACAGCAACGCTTGGCCGGTCTGCTAGTATTATAAGACAGGCGGCAGTCAGACATGTCAGAAATGCACTGTAACTCACATCTTTCAATATCAAAATGATTGTTTTTAAACAAAAGGTGTATTAGAAACTTTAAGAAAACCTTCCAAGTAAATATTTTGGTACATCTAAATTTATTTTATCAAAGTATGTCTCATCCTGTGTTGATGCAGGATATTATCTACTATTATGAAATTTATGTACGTAAATGTTTTTGAAATGTTTTTTTATATGCTTTAATAACTTTTACAAAATAATAAAAACAATTGATAAATGTGGTTTTTAATTATAACCTTAAAAAAATTATTTAAATATGCAATTTGAAAGGCTAAGTGCTGATTTTTGACCACCATAATAATAATTCATTCAAATATCAACTGGGGTGAAGTGTTACTTGTAGTATAAATAAAATGTTATGTTAATAATTAAATATAAATTGCTAAAAATCAAGCAACCGAAAATTATATGAAAGGCACTAAATCATCTAAAAAATATGGTCCTATATATGGTTACAGGATATGATTAAACTGACTAAATAATTTAAATCCAGAATATGGTCTATTATTATGTATTTCAATATGAATCTACATACTTGATGGGTCAAATGCTTTGTAGCACTTTTAACAGCTAGAGAGATAATGTTTACATTATGTTTTAACTGTTGTAGCAGAGTTAATAAAAATGGTTGACATACATCCATATATTTTATGGCATCAAAATTGACGGCTCATTGGTCTAGTGCTGAGAAAAACATCGATGTGATGAGCATTTGATGTTGTGCTTAGGTCTTGGGTGTTTAAATATGTATCTATATGTCTATATATCTATAATATGTATGCATATCCATTGCCCAGTACCCATAACACAAACTTCACCAGCTTAGCATTGGACTAGGTCAATTGGTGTGAATTGTCCAATCATATATATAAAAGATACTATAAAAAAAATAAATAGAAAAAGTTTCCATGGTTATGACCCGTAGGTCCACCATTGTTAAAGAAATGTCACTGTAAGGCACCAATTATTACCTGTTCAGGATTGTCCTCTAAAGAATTTCCAAGTACTTCATCATCACTATCAGACTCTGCTACTTTCTTCTTTCTTTTGATACCAGCTTTCTTCTCCATTTTAGGCTTTGTTTCCACATCCATCTCTTGGTTCTCAACATTAGCCTCAAACTCTATACTATATTGTGTCTGCATGCCTTGGAGATTGCCATCACCATTCTCTACTTGTATTGTATGGCCTTGCCATAATACCTGTAATTTTTATCCTAAAGTCAGCAATTGAAATCAGCTAAAAATACATATTATATGTTTATTAAATGTGCGGGCCTAAAACTCAATGAACCTACCATGTATAACAAGTGGTATAAAAGCAATTGCCACACAAAAATATTGAATATGCTTCAGGATTTTACTGGATACGTACCTGTTCTTGGTGCCCATTATAGTTATGTTGTTGCATATTTTGCGAGCCAAGTTCAAATACTGAATGTTGTCCCATTACTGGTGTATGCCACTGAGCGCTTTCACCATATTCACCTCCCCCATTCTGGTCCGATGGTATTGATACGATGATTGCTTCTTTACTGTCAACACTACGCCGCTCCACTGATAACAGTGAATGCAGAACTTCGCTCGCCTCCTTTTCAGCTGGATTAACTACTTCCATTTTCTCAAATGACATCGAAACGCCGACTCTAAACTACAACCAAACTCTCATGTCAAATCACATGTACATATGTACATACGTGTATGTACATTGTATTACAATGGCCATTGCACGAACTACAAACCCGCCCCAACCGCACCATGATCTTACAACCCCGTAATTATTTCAAGAAAACCGCGATAACTTTTCAAATTCATGTAAATAAACATAACAAAAACCGTGCAATTATTAACCTTAATCGCGTTTTTTAAGTTTCATTATCGCATAGCGGATCGAACTCCTGTGGAATATTGGGCCATATAGTCATAGCAAAGGAAGGACAAAACTTACCTTTTTTACGCGATATCAAGATGTGAGAAACGTATAAATGAATCCCACGTATCAGTAAACGTTTGAGGATTGTTTTATATCACTTCATTTTGATATTATAGTCATAATTTTAGAGAAATGCACAAATATTTCACTGAATTCACGGAAGCAATATGGCGATACACTTTCCGTGAATAAAATCTGAGGACGCCGTAGAACACGTCATTAGTACAGTGCGCGGCCGCAAGGCGGCTCTGGTACCGCTGTTTCCGTATCGATATTCGACGCCGCGCAGCTGTCTCACTTTAGTGCGGGAGATTCAATTTTACTCCAAGGAAATAATTAAATGTTTTGAAGTAGTTTTGTTTGTTTGTAGTTACGAATAAATCACTTTAGACTTTGATTATATCTAATCAATGTTCAAAACACAATAAGCATAAAGAACAACGTTATTGTACGTGCAACGTAGAAGATGTCGTGTATATGAAATATGTACATATAGTTTTACCTAAAATTATATATATATTAAACATTTAACTTACGGTGGATGAACGAGAAATTACTTTTTCGATTATTCCAACACACAAATACATCTACAGTATTTACAATTATCTTAATCTACATAGTAATAATAATAATTTAAATAAAATCACATTTACAATATGTATATACGTACGTGTATGTACATGTTGTACATAAAATTAAATTAAAATAAATTTAATCCTTTTTCGATTAAAATCTCAACATTCTTATTTCCGTAAGTAGTGATTTAACTGCGAGGGTCCGCATTAGCGTGGAACCGAAGCGACCATTCAACTTCCCCACATAATGCCGTGGTCGGTGACCACCCGGTGTCTGGCTGTTATCTTTATATTCAAATGACAAAATAAAATAATAATTTACACACAAACTCCAACTTTAATTTATAAAGGAAAATAAACATGAAAATACGACCTTTAAAATATAAAAAAATCCAAAGTTTTTGCTACAGTTGTTTTTTTTTTAAATAATATTACACTCGAAGGCTAGACACACTATATCTTTACCTCTCAATCAGTTTTAATAGACTTATACGGACATTTTCAGGCAAATTAAGGTCAATAGAGACATTATATAATTTAAATAACAAAGTATTTATAAATCAAGAGTATTATCAAATTATTTTATGATACCTATGTACCTGAATACATATTTACTACTTAAAATTAGATGAAAAAAATCGCTTGAGTTTTATCGTTATAAAGATTTCTCGTTTAACGCTGACTAATTTAGATGATGGTTGCTTAAATAAAATACAATCGAGCTATTACTCTTTAGTTTAATTTTACAGTTGTGACGTCGCAGCTCGCAGAGCATTAAAAATTTATAAGTATAGATTATAATCTTATTTAAATTTGTTACGTATAAGTTTATCAACACTCTGCAGTCTCTCTCTGTTGGTTATAAAGAATATTATCGTGACCCCTTTTTTTCTTCTTTTTTATCATTAGGCGTTTCGGCGCGAAATATCATACTAAAATAAGTAATTTAAAAATGTATTAAGAATTTATCGACTTTTTAGTCGTGGCAGATTTAAATATATTACGTAAAATAAGTTAAGTGACTGAACGTATTGATAATAAACACGAATGGTTTTGTTCCGTCTTCACCACGGTCTTCGGCTTGGCTGTAATAAATAACTTATCAATATCTGGTACTTACTGTGTATTCTATATTTAAAACTTAGTAAAGATACACGTAATAGGAACTTATTTAAATAATTTATTACTCGTTCGTTATATATAGACTGATTACGCTCATAGTTACGTTAAATGAAAAAAAATTATACATTTAAGTAAATACATAGCTGGGTTCTTAGATATTATGTATACGTACCAACAGGAGAATCTAAGGTGAAGCAGCTACTGCGTGATTTAACTACTCCACCTGGCAATGGCCCGTCAGGCCACTCCATCCGTTCTTCCATTGCCTTCGAAGCACTTTTTTTAAATTGTTCTAAGAAACTGTCTATTTGCGTCTCAATACTTGTTGGGGAGTTGGCCATCGTTACCACCGAAACACCGCAAACAAACAACACTGTTTTCCGATTATGACATTTTGGTATTAATATCGACTGAGTATTTTTTGTACTTAAGAATTTTAATACGAAACACGCCGTCGAAAATCGGTATCGGACACTTGTAATTCGAATTCATTTTTCCTTTTTCAAATTTTAAAATTAAAACGCAAGTCTATTTGAAGCGCGACTTATTTTACTACGGATACCGTTATGCTGCACGAAGCATCTAAAATAAAGCGACACTCACCGACATCTATCGATCGCTATGAACACTGAACAGCTGTAGATGTGTTGCCATTGTATGTGCAATGACGTTGCTAGTAACAAAATATAAAGCCAATAAAAATGTTAATAACATTACACAGCAACTGAATATTAGATGGTGCACAACAATATTGTCTTTATGTTTTTATCATTTTTTATAGATAATTGAACCCAAATTAAATAGTGTTGCATTTAACATGCGTGTATCGAAACGCACGCCTCTGCCATTCGTAAGAATATCGTGCTAGCTCGGCGCTTCATGGTTGGTTACGATTTGAGTTATCGTAGATCGCGCATGTAGTACGCATTTGCTACTTGCCGGCATAACTCGACGAGTGCGTTTATTTTGTGATAAATAGAGGTGACTGGAACTGTCACTCGAGAAGCCGGCTAAAAAATGACAAGTACGTACTATATTTAATACACAATTTGATCAAGAATTTTAAAGGTAGATGTATGTAAATTAACTTTCAATAATAGTAAAGATATTTAAACATTTATTTAATTTTGGTACATGAAGGTAGTCAAACTTGTACGGACTTACTTTCTAACGATTAAAAATACCTTCTCATTTATCACTGTACATTTAATAATGTGCAAATTAAATGATAATATTATATTTAAATCAAGGTATTAATCAGACTGACAATATTTTATTATTAATTATGCTTACTTAACAAAACTACTTTTATTCTGTTTTTGATATTGTCGATGATTAAAATGACACTTCTAGAGCGAAATAAAAAAAATATGTTTTAATCAAAGACGCGCACTTACGATAAAGGTCAAACGTTTGAAGGTCCCATGTTCCTTGTTACGCAATGGGAAATAGGAATCTGGTGTGTAATTAGTTCTTTGTGAGTTATGATTTATGGCCTTATATGTCCCGTAAAATTATTGTTTTAAATTTATGAACTTCGAATTTAGGCACATTTTAAAGAGAAAGATTCTAATTAAGAACTTTGTCATTTCAAATAAAAGCCATAAATGGACAAAATAATCCAAATAAAATTGAAGAAATTTGTTCCATAATTAAAACTCGTTTAACATATTTAAATAAGTTATTTCGAATTTAAAATTAGATCACTTCGTTGTTTAGTGTGTGTGCATTATAAAAGATTATTATTGAGGTATCTGGTTGAGGTTTCACACCAACTGCTTATCCAACTCTCTCGGTACTTTTTTTAGAGAAAGAATAAATTCGAAAAGTTAGCAAATGTAAGTATTTGTGACGCGGCAACTTTTTTAGCCACAGACTATATTAAACCTTGTCTTATATTTATTAGCCTCTTCAATCAACGCATTTGAGTCACTTTGTATTAAACTGCCAATTGTCGAAAATAGGTTATAAATAATGTTACAATGAATAAAATTAAATATGATGAAAATATTTATGAAATACATGACTTATTTTTTGCACTGATTTGTCTCATAGCATATCCTCAACAATTTCTAGTTTTAAATCCAAAATATAAACATTCTATGATAATATTAAAAATGAAAATAGCAGAAGAAACCCGATTAAAAATAATAATTCAGTGCCGTTATGACACCTGGATCTGTTTTAGTATTGTTACGATACGTTTATAACGGAAAAAACTAAGAAATGCCCTTTGTTTAAAATTTGCCTTCATATAAATTCTTTATGAATTAAAAATGTGATGTAAAACATCTCAAGATCAAGGCATATGAATTGATATTATGAATTTATGATAATGCTTGTACGTATTTATAGCATTGGCATGTTTACAATCGTAATAATACAATCTGATAAGAACATGCGTAAGCAGTGTAAGTAATTTTCAACACAACAATTTTATATGTGGAAAGTGTTAGCCTGATCCTAAGCGTGCGGCTCTCAAGCCTAACATCGTTCGGTTCGACATCGAATGCAACAAAGAATTTATCTTTTATGGTATTTATGCAATAACTCGCTTAACTGTGGTGCTATGCCCTTGATCGCTCTTCCAATAGCGATACTGACAGCAGTGGCGTAACTACCATCTGGGGCCCTAGGAAACTCTTTTGATGTAGCCCATAAGTAAAAATCGTCACGTTGTACTCACCTGAGTCATTCGAAGTTTAGTATTGTCTTTTATTGACATAAGTTTTAGACGTAGAAAAACACTTTTTTAACGGATTTGAAGTTTATTAAAATTAATAAACTTCGATTTTTTTCGTACTCAATTAAACGTTGTATATGTCCCACTAAAGGCCATAGTCCTCCTCTCTTAGGCGAGAGGAAATGGTCTGTAGTCCCAACGCTAGCCCAATAATATCTTTGGGCAGGGGCGCTATTGGGTCGGGGGCCCGTGGAATATCGCCAGCCCTGCCACCTTATTGTTACGCCACTGACTGACAGCCATCTCAATAATGAGTTTGATTTAAATCTACATCAAATATGCATACCACGGAATCGGCGACACTGTCTCTATTCTCTTCCGTTCTACGCCCTTGATTTGAGAACTGGCAGTAAATGTAAAATTGTATTTCTTTTTTGACGTTCATAAGTGTACATTGTGTTACCTATATGAGCAAATGATTTAGACTTTTGACTATTCGAAGTTACAGAGTGACGGCACTGGCGTGAGAATTCTGTCTGTCTTTTCTTCTGCTTCTTCTTGGGCAAATATTATTTGCGCATTTAAGGGTTGAGAATCGCTCGAACTCTAGGCTGACTCTTTCATATAAAAGAAAAACATGACAGATTAGCCACGTGTGATGGGTGGCGCCTTTTTGTTGTCTTTAATTAATACGTTATTACATATTTTATATTGTGGTCTTGTGTAATACAAGCCAAGTATAATTTGATAGTGTTATGAAAACCTAATACGTTGTAATCATATTAAGTTTAATATTTGCGTGTATTTTATAGTAAATATATAATTTATTCATATAGGTGACTGAAAAATTATATGGAAATTAATTTTAAAATAATAATTAAAAATTGATAAATAGAAAATTAAGTGCACAAGCGCTATTTAATTTAAATTCTGGTGACCTCAGAGCTGGTGCTTTTCTCGCTTAACGAATAAGTACCCATCTCAATACAGCGAGGAAATTCTGCCAGCATTAAATATTATTATTATTACTACGTAGGTTAATAATATTGTAAATACTGTATATTTTAAATTAATAATTTCTAGGTTTTAAAAACAATATATGCTTTAAAATGTATATGTATTGTCAGATCTCAAATCAAGGGCGTAGAACGGAAAAGAAGAACTGGCAATCCAATCTCCGTGACTTAATCCCCAGATCTATTTTAAAATATATTCGCTGCAACCTTATTATGCTCTTTATGACATTTTGGAATAATTATTTATAAATACAAATAAATAAGAAAATTAAAATTAACGTCTGCTTAAAAATAATATGATCAATGTTAAAGCTTTTACTTCCCAATCAACATGACTTCTGTAGTATCTGTTCCATCACATTTAACTGCATTTCAAAGTTCAAATAACATCCCGTTGCCATGGTAACTGATAAAACAAAAGAATTAAGCATTCATTGGTTTATTTAGTTCAGCTCGCTTAACTCCTACCAGACCGGCTGTACCTAAATAGAAAAGGACATTGCACCCGACCGATCCTGCTTCTTAAGTGTCTTATTGGAATACTATTATTAACCGTCCGAAAGGATATTATGTTATTTAGAATGTAGAGGTGTGTTTTACGTATAACTTTTTTTTAAATTGTGTAGACATAGACATATCATTTATTACAAACAAAATCACACACATAAACACACAAAATCACAAAAGCGCCTCAGTCAAAAAAAAAAGAATCTATTAATACTTAGTAGAAAATAATAATTTTAATATTAGTAAAAGTTAGCAGTGTAAGTAATGAAGTCTTGTATAATGTGGTGTGAAATAAATAAAATAAAATTAAAAGTTAAAAATACGAATAGTTGTTAAGTTTTTTTTTAAATTGTATTTTTTATTATTATTTTTTTTAATTGTTTTGCCTGGTAACGCGTATAACTTTGTAATTTTTAGTTATTATTAATATTATAGTTATAGTTAATATTATTAATATTATAGTTTTAGACAAATATTTGTAAGGAAATTAGGAATGCAGACTATACATTTATTTGTTATTTTTCTCTATACAAACAAGATCCTATAGATTTTGAACATACCAAGATTTTTTCAATGGATTACGACTACGGTAAGGTACATACATAGTACATACGCTTAGATTATTTGTGCTAGAGAGAATTTGAAGCAAACATGTTCCGCAAAGTCTTCATTCGCGGGATTGTCTATTAACGCGAAAATTAGAGATATTTAAAGATAAGCAGATAAGAGATATGGTTATACTGGTTGAGATAACATTTTATTTTCTTACAAAGGTTTTTTACAGTATTCCAACAATCACCTATTTCTTTTAAATTTTATATTCGTCCCGACTCTTGGTTGCTTGTGATGTATAAACTTCGTAATAAAGTAAATGTTTAGGTACGCTTCCACTTATTCGTAAATGTAGTCTGTGATATAATACGAATAATTTAGGTAAAACAATGTTTTCTTAACAAAATTAAGCGCCAGACACACAAATGAAAAGTGTCTATATCCCGTCTATAATAAAACTCATTCCAACCAAAAAGCCGTATATACTTTCTTTTAATTGCATTGTCATAATTTGGATATTTATCTTTTATTGATACTTAATAGCGACTTATTTACATACTTTTAATATCGATTAGATGTTTATTTAATAACAAGTTCTCTTTTCAAGATAACGTATTTTTTTGACTCATATAAAAATATTTAACTTGATTTAACGCAATATATTTTTGCCATAAACACTTGACAATCTTTACCGTACTGTTTCTTCCATCTTTATACTTACAGTGTTTTCGTAGGTAACTTTCCATTTACACTAAATACATTGTTGATGTAAACAAATCTTTATATAATATAATTTCTAATTTAGAAGCAACTCACTACCAAAACCACACTTTATTTAAACACATTTACTTTAACAAGATTTAAATTTTTTGTTCTATAAAATTTTGATAGCCGCTTATTTTTCGAATAAATGCAATCTTTGAACGAATTCACGATTTAATAAGGGTGAAATGCGTTGATGCATCTGTTGATTCATTAATATATATGGAAAAAAGGAGAAGAAAAAAACGCAATTATCAGCTACATCTCATAACATTTCACATTCTTAGATGTAATTGCATACTATCAATTTTTGAACGCATAATATAGTAATAACAATAAAAGAAATGTTGCTTTGGTTTGGTAAGCAGTAATTAATGAGGCTAAATCAGGTAGAGACTCAACATCAGCTGCACCGAAAAACCGACTTTCAGTGCATTGTTCCCCTAAATTGTGGAAATTTAAACGCAGGTTGTATCCGCTACATTTTCATATGTCAATAAAAAGAAAAAACTTATAATAAATAGAAATGGGACTAGTGTGTGATTTGAATAAAATATTTTTCTTAAATTGATATTAGAGAATGTTATCATAGAAATAGTACTTGTCTATGATGCGTAAACGTCTGTGGCAGATGGCCAGTTGCCTATAGAATGCTAAAATTGTTAATGGTCAAAATACATCAAGCATTATCGATCTAATAAATGTAACCAATTGACAATTTAATATAATACCATATTTAGGTCCAGGAAATATTGAAATATAGTTCTCATTTCACGTACAAAACGATATTTTGTCACCTTTATAGAATAACATAATACATATATATAAAATAGGCAAGCACTTGGTCCCCATCGATTGCGATTAAAGGCATATTTATCTATATTTAATCATAGATTTAAGTGATCATATTCTTGTTTATTATTAATTAGACCTCGTTATAATATAGTTATGATCTCTTTATTTAATCAATAAATACCTTTTTAATACTCCAGTCACAATTTCTTAAATCGTATTTTATTAAAATCTCGCGTGAAATTTTGTATCAGTTGCATATCCTACAAATTATCTGACGTCACAACTAGTTTTATTTGAAAATTTATTTCTGTCGCGCTATTTTAGAATTGAAAGCGGAATGTATGTACTGTATAATGTGTCTAGGGAACTTGGAGCCATGTATAGGCCCACGCGACACATAATTCATAGTGCAGCTAATACAGAATTCAAGTAGCAAAGCAGTCTTGGAGAACACTCTTTCGTTATTATATAAAATTATTATAATTATATTATATGCTGCTTGTCAAAAGCATTAGAAATAAATTAACTCTTTTGTAATTTTATTTTTGTAGGTATCGCATTTAGTTCAAGCATTGAACTCGCGAGTTTTGGGCGCAAAATTTGATGTGAAATATGTAAATAAATATTTGTTTAAAACTGTGTTTCCCAACTTTTTTTGGCCCATGCTCCACCTTAGCGTTTCTAAAATTCTTATGCTGTTCACTTAAGTTACTTAAAATAATTAATAGGTTTTAATAATTAATAATAGGTTTGAGGAAAATACGACGAAATTGTTATCGAAACAGGAAGTAAAATATTAAAACATAATGAAAAACTGAAATTCAAATTCTAAATAATTTTAATAAATTTTCGAATAGTAACCAAATTTCGCTTAATAACCAAATTGCCTTCTGTGGGGCGTGAGCCCCACGTTGGCAAACACTGTTTGAAAATATCTTCGAAATCATCAAAAACGAATTGTTTCCACTATTACCATTACTCACATATGAGAAAAGAAGATCTTGATTTTTAATAATTTCATTTATTAAACATTAAAAGTAAAATTAATCATTGACAAAGATACTTATATTTTTCACAAGTGTTGGTGCGTAGTACCGCGTTGTGTTGCTGACTTATGTTCTCAATGGATTTAGGATTAGAAACGCAACAAAAGCGCCAAGACACGTGTTCATATTTTTAGTACGCTGGTGGTACGTCACCAGTGGGAGGGTATTGCGCATTTCCTTAGATATCTCACAAACTGAAAAACAACAGCAAATTAAATTTATATTCCGGTATATCTACGTCGTTGGCATCGAATTAGAAATGACTTAGGGTTAGATTCATGGACGGTACTTAGTTCGAACTATGAATTCCGTATCTCAAAATTTAATACGATACGACGATACGATACGATGACTACCGAGTATACGATTTTACGCTACATCTAAACTCTGAATCTTACTATGTAAACTAATTGTAGGCTGTGAAATAAAGTTAAGAGTCCCAATTCTGAGGTCCCCGCACTATTACCACGACCAATCCATTTCCGAGCTGCTTGATCCCTTGGCGAAGAGATGTGGGGTCTCCCTGCATCTTCCACCGCATTTGCCAGGAAGAGTATTCAGAGTTGTTCGGATTATAACCGACTGATTTAAGGCAGATTTTTCCGCGCACTATGTGGAACCAGCTGTCTACTGAAGTGATTCCAAACCAATTCCATTTAGGGCCCTTCAAGAAAATAGCGTACCAATTTAATAGGCTGGCAACGCACACGCGAGCCCGCTAGCATTGAGAGTGCCAGACCACCACTTAACACCACATGTGCCTTCAGCCCATTTTCGATGCCCCTGTTCTACAAAAAAAAAAATTTTCTTTGACCCAAAAATTACACTTGAATATTATTAAACAACTGTATTGTTTTCAGATCGAGCATGGGTTACGCTAGCCACAAACGACTCTTATGGCTTAGGAGCTCTCGTCCTGGCGCATTCGTTACGGCGAGTTGGCTCTGCCTATCCAGCCGTTGTACTCATCACACCTTCAGTAACCGACGCTATGAGGTAGGATTACAATTAAGTTGTACTTTAACCGACCGCAAATCCTTTTATTGTACTCTTTGCTGAAAAAGTATAAACTCCAGGACACCAAAGGAGGTTATATAGTTAGCTACATACCCAAGATAATAATAAGCCATCATTATTTTAAATAATAACGAAACAATCATATTCATTGTCGAGGCGTCTAGTATGTCGCGGACATATTTACGATCGCACCTGAGGGCTTCGAAGTTGTTTACCTACTATTTTTAAAGATTCAGCTTGAATAAATATATTCCCGGTTTACAATCAAATATTGAAGTTAACTAACATAAATACTGTTTATACATAAATAGCTGTAGGCCGTAGGTTTACAAAGAGAAGAAAAATAATTATTGTTTACTTATACTTACGTCGTAAATTATAGAGTAGTTGGTTATAGCAACTAGCCCTCAGAAGTGGACCTACATAACGTTTCAATTAATTTTAATCTGCGCTATTTATTTATTTCTGTCTGCTGTGTGACTTAAACTACAATCGTAATATGTTTAGGATTTATTCACGGACCTAGAGAATTTTATATTAAAAAAAATGGTTCAAAAAAAAATATTGTTCAATTTGCGATGTATAAAATAAAAAATAGATTTATTTTGTTCAAACACACAAAAATGGAATGCTGCAAGTATTGATATATGATAATATTATTTAAAAATACAACAGTATTACTCGTATTATCACAATATCATGAAATAATTACGCTCACTCCAATCTTACGACGTACGGAAGAGATTCGCAAAATCCTTGAAGACAAAATAAAATCTTAGTTACATCATCGTGGATGTCTGGATTAGAAACCAAATAAACAAGATTTCCCGAATGTATTTTTATGACGGTTATAAAAATTATTACTAATAAACATGTATGTTAAATTCGATTAAAATGATTCTCTCCTGATTTCGTATTTATTATTTAAGCGTGTTTTGATAAACTTTTTATATCAATGTTGCTTAGTCAAATGTGATCAAATTTTACCATTTATTTATCACTAATATAATTTAAATCATGAAAATATATGACATTTGAAAACCAACTGTGGTGTCTAGTAATGTTAATAATTAAAATGTCGAAATGGAATGTAAAATTAAATCGTGTGTTTTGTTGTGATTGCTGAAAAGCATTAGAAACGTCAACATATAAATCAATGAAATTAATATTTTAACCTTATTAATATCAATCTAAATTAACTCCTAATTAATTTAAAATAATATACATTGCAATAAATAACTAACCTTAATATAAACTAAAATATATTATTAAAAGGAGTCCCTTTAGGCAAGGTTCCGAAGATACTGGCAGCGTTCCCCCTTTGAATCGCTAGACTTATTCTTTGTCCGAGGTAGAATTAAAAAAAAATAATTTTAAATTTTAATTTTTTCAAATTTATATTCGTTAAAGAGGTTTTATTTAAATATGTTTCACGTAAACCAAAGATAACGTTAATACAGTTAAACATGCCTTCAAAACTTTGTTAAATTACGCTGAAATTATATACAGATAAAGTAAATAAATACGTTGCTTGAAGTATTGGTGTATCTAAAGTGATTTTTTAGGATTTAGGGGTTGATGAATCTACTTAAATGTAAAGCGAAAATTTTGAATCGAATCGAAAATCCTGGATCGGCTTTTTCTCAGATGTTTTTTACATACAGATAAGTGTGAATGGCCGATTGACATGAAATGATAAAACATGTGTGTCAAAAGAATATCTGAGATACTTCTCAATATATCATTATGGAAATATCTATATTTTCATATGATCATAGAAGAAGAATAATTCTTAAATAACTCATCTAAATCTTTTAGCTCATAGAATATCTCTTGTCATACAGGGAGCGTCTTAGTGCAGTATTTGAGGTGGTAACTGTTGACGTGCTGGACTCCCAGGATGCAGCTCACTTGGCTCTGCTGCAGCGGCCAGAGTTGGGTATCACCTTCACGAAGATACACTGTTGGAATCTAACCCAGTATGAAAAATGCGTCTTCCTCGATGCTGATATACTGGTAAGTTTTTATGTTACTTGAGAGAAGTATGAATATTTAATTGTTTTAATTAATTTTGTGTATACCTTTTTTTCACGTAGGTATTTCTTTTATATAAAAAAATGTAAACGCCCCATGTTCCACTTTCGTATTTGAAATCGATTTTATAATACACAATATAATAATCAGTAATTTGGCTTAGATACTAGCCTAAAGAAATCGTTGCAAAAAATTCAACAATGTTATATTCCTGGAAGACAAAAATAAATGTACTAGGTTAGTGTGTCACATTTTAAATGTTACAAAAGTTATTTTTGTTACTTTCTGCGCCACAAATCAGTCAAAAGATTCTTAAAAACATGTATTATTCTGATACACTATATTTAAACAACATTTAAAAATATATAATTATTTGCTATTTACACTTAATAAGATTTACTAAGTATATGATATATATATTATATATATATATATAGTATATACAAAATAATCAAATTTTTTAATAATCTAAAAAAAATATAGATTTTTATGTACAAACATTCGTAATAAATATTTAATTGAAAGATTTTCTGACAGCGGTTTTTAGAGTAGTGCATTATCTGTACTGATAGATTAATAATACAATAGATAATAGAGCTAAGAATTTCTAAAGATGAAAGCAAATAAGGCTTGAACATTATTTGAATAGGATCTTTGGTGAACGTATTTAATTTCAAAACAATGACTTAGACGTGGCTTACATCTTTTAATATATTACAAAGTAACAATAATTTTGTTTTATTCCATTTTCACAGTCAAATTAATAATAAAATTTGTGTTTCGCAGTTAAAATTTTTAAGTCAGGATGTTTGCTTCATTTTCTAGATCGTAGACCTGAAATATCTAGACCAATCAATTTAAGATCGAAGTCATAAAGCTATTTCTAATGTTCACAAAGTCAATGTTAGCGAAACACGAGACAGCGCCCCAAATATTTTTTCTAATTATTGGACGCGTTCCAAATCACAAATTCCTGTTCCTAGCCATTAAAATGTCAAACACGTCGTCAAGTGTTTAAAGTTTTTATAATTTCCTTTACAAATAGTTAATTGACATCTGTCATTTACTGGCATTTATATACAATATATTAATATTAATTTGAAAACGCAAGTTTACGCGGATCGGTCTGTGAAATTCTTACAATGGCCGATCATTATGATTTATTGTATACGAGACATCAAGTGTCGGTCACTGGTCAGCAATCTTGCTATCCAAAAGCGCCAAGTATTTCAAAAGACTTTATTTCACTTTGTTTGTACTTAACATTCCCCTTAAAGATGGGGACAAAAGTGTCAAGTGATCAGAATATATTCTAAAGATTTTGAGAAAGAGCCGCGTGCTCGCGACCTGCGGTTTGCCGAGATGTCATAGACAGATCCGTGCTTAGAAGAAAGTGACTATATGAGTATGTCATGTGATAGCAGATTTTTAAATAGAATATATTTAATTGATCAAAGTATGTAGGTACCATTTCAGTTAATTGATTCCTTAACTAAAAAAAAACATTCAATCAATGAAGGCGGTCTCGACTGCCCCATCAGCGTTGAATTTTTTACTTTGCAAGAAGTTATCCAAATTTCGAAAAAAATGGTAATCTTGTGGAGCAAGGTCCTGGGAGTACGGTGGATATATTAGACATTCCAATTGAAGCTCCTCTGATTAGAAAGCAGTCTGTTGTGCAGTGTGTGGTCTAGCGTCGTGAAGCAAGTGGCATAGAGCGATTGACCAGCCTTGGTTTGGCAGCTAGTTTTTCCATCATGGTTTGCAGTTGCTGACACTAGACATCTGCCGTAATCGTCTGGTCAGATGTAAGAAAGTAATAATAAACGTCCCCGGCACTAGTCCACCAAACTCTCAGCTCACAAATAACTTGTTCGGAGTCAAATAGCTTGGGGCAAGAGGCAGGGGCGCTTCCGATTATCGTACAGGATCCACTTTTCATCACAGGTAAAGATTCGATTTAAAGTCCCTTCATTATTGTACCGGTGGAGTTATGTGACGCAAAGAAAAAAAAATAAAACGTGAAAATTAAATGAAGGTTTTCGAAAAACATATGCACGAGAAATCGCTGTAAAAACTAAATTTGGAATAAGAAGAAGAGGAGATAATTCAAGTCAAAGTGGCCAGTACGAGAAAACGTCAACTTCATGTCTAAGGACCTAATATTAAAAAAATCACGACATAGATGTCGATGATATGAGTAAACCACAACATGGACCATCAAAAAATACTGTTTATTTTATTTTAATTATTAATATAACTATTATGCACATTAAACATTTGGTCTATAGGTATAGACGTTGCGAATATCAACTTAGCAGTCATTTGATGAAAATACTATTCAATAAATGAACGAACAGAATCCATTGAGCAAGGTACTTAGTTTTTATCGCGGGTTATTATGTCAAATGAAGTTCCGATAAAAGTATAATCGATAAATATTTTGAGAATATCACGTTTACTGTGGAAGGTATTTTCGTGAATGTTTGGCCTTGAGAAACGTATTGATAATATTGTCTCCGATCGTTGGATTTGTATTAATCCCTGAACGTTGAATTAAAAATATTTCCACAACAATGATATACAAAATAATGGATTACGTAAATAGTCACACAAACACATACGCACACCAATATTTATAAGAATTATTTTACTAGGGTAAGCCCGTTCATTGTTATTCTTTTTTAATACATACATTTGGTTTTGTAATTTTTATAAAATGAATCTTTGAAATGACTTAATGCGGCGATGTAAGTTGTAAAAATGTTTAATAAATATAGAATACTGAATGACCCGGTGAACTTCGTATCACATATATTTCTGTAAAATTAAATTTGCACGTTTTTTAGTTCTGAAAAAGATCTGTTTTGTAAAAAAAACTGCGTTCAAAACAGATTTGAGACATCAGACATCATACGATAGCTATGAAACAGACAAATTACTGAACGTACCTACAAATATTTGACAAGCAAGTGACATTTGTATATTTCTAGAAAAACTAAAGACATGGCTAGAATTGGATAATTGAATTATTAAGCTTATATTTTTTTTGTTCAAAATATACATGTTTCACTTTTACACCTTCCCTGACCTTCCACAAATATTTCAAGATCAAAATTAGCCAAATCGGTCCAGCCATTCTCGGGTTTTATAAATATGTATAGCAATTCATTTTATGTACATAGATTTAATTTAACATGTTTATTGTCCAATGGATCTTATATATCCCTAGCCATAACTCACATACATACAAATTAATTAAAATGATTTCACAAAATGCTACATAAATTGCACAGTGATACGGTGTAACTGATAGCGATACTGTAAACTTTCGAGATACTTTTGCGACATAAACACATATGATTTAGTATTATCTACCTTTAATAAAATTGTTAGTAAACATTTATAGTATAGAGCAGTGTTTGCCTAGTGGTTTCAGCGTGCGACTCATCTCTGAGGTCGTGGGTTCGATCCACGGCTGTGCACCAATGGACTTTCTTTTTATGTGCGCATTGGTTCGAACGGTGAAGGAAAACATCGTGAGGAAACCGGCTTGCCTTAAACCCAAAAAGTCGACGCTATGTGTCAGGCGCAAAAGGCTGATCACCTACTTGCCTATCAGATTGACAAATGATCATGAAGCAGATTCAGAAATCTGAGGCCCAGACCTAAGGTTGTACTGCCACTGATTCTTTTCTTGATTTGGTTCCTGACGCAAATAGATCTACGGGATTCTCGAATTGTCAATTTCCAATTTATTACTGTTCAGCTTGATTCTCTGTCTCTACGCAGAGACATTGCGTCTCTATGCGTATTCTACAATTCTACAAAGTGTTCTATGGAATGTGTTCTGAAGACTTGTTTGGATTGATCCCTTCTGCCACGTTTCCGTACGAGCCGTATTTACTCAAAAGTTCATCCGTATCACCTTGACGGCTTGAAGTCTTCCACGGTCTCCTTCTTCTTCTTCTTCTATTTTTGCGAACTAGTGAACTGTGACTCTTTCCTGGAGATACGACCTCTTCTCTCAAAGGCCGGACCCACAAAATAGGTGTCAAGGGGCTGCGATGACTGCCCTTTTTAGGCATAGACTAATTTGCCCCTCTATCCTATAAAAGAAAGATAAGTAGGCACTCATTACATTACCTATATAAAATAAATCTGTTATTATTATTATTTATATCGTTACAGTAAAAATAGGGTTTATGGCTGTTTGGCTGGGTATGCTTTTGTCTGAACGGAATAAATTACAAATTACCTCAAACACGCGGTATGTCCGAACCAATGTGACTTGCTGTTTCGTAAATATCTACCCCGCTGTTGCCACTTGTTCCATGCAGTAACATCTTTCTCGTGGGATCTATTCGCCTACAAACTGTAAGAATTACATTCCTTTATATTTCACTGTGTTGTCTTTACAGGTAGTTCAGAATTGCGACGAATTGTTTGAGAGAGAGGAGCTTTCCGCAGCCCCTGACGTCGGCTGGCCCGACTGCTTCAACTCTGGTGTGTTTGTCTTCACACCCTCAGTAGACACCTTCAGTAGACTGATTACATTTGCACAGGAACGAGGGAGCTTTGATGGTGAGCACTCATATATGTTAATCCTGTGTATTAATAAACATTACTAAGTATGTTATACTTAGGTTTTTTGAATATGGAACAATTTCCTGTGATTTTGCATAATTCGACCAACCACGTACGCCTGAACTACTTAGAGCACTTGTACACCAGTCATTATAGACATTCGAAATCGAAAATTTGATAATAATTCCAAAAGTTTTCAAACTTCGGTCAAGTGAATGGTACATTGGGACGACAATAAATCTCATTTTGCAACCTTGTCCGCAGTCCGGAACATTGTTAAAATTGCAATTAAATTAATTTTATGTCTGTATGGTCGTGAAAAAAATTCCAAAAGTTCTGCAAACTTGGGGAAGTTTTCGATATAATATTTCATATCACGTATAAAATTTGCAACCAACCTAAGTGTACGGAACATTTTTTGTTATTTATTTTATTTTCGATATATCTGTCAAATTTGCAGAACTTTTGGAACGTTTTCCTTCAGTTTAATAAAGAACAACATTAATTAAATAATGTTCCGTACACTTAAATTGGTTGCAAATTTGACACGTGATGTAAAATAATATATTTAACACCACTCCAACTTTGCAGAACTTTTGGAATTTTGGTCTCAAGAACTAAGCAAATTATCATTTATTGCATTTTTAACAATGTTCCGGACCGCAGAGCAGGTTGCAAAATTTTATAGTTTGTTTTAATACCACTCCCGACCTTACATCAAAATTTGAAAACTTTTGGAATTATAATGAATTAATTGTCTTGACTGACTGGACTATTGCTTGTATTGATATGATAGTTTATTGATGATTTTTATAGGATTTTTTAAGTTAATATAAGATAATTAAATACATTTTTATTCAGGGTCAAGGGATGCTTACGAGTGCATCGCCGGCTAAAAGCTAAAATACTTGCTTTGATGTGAATTAATATAAAATAATGTTTTTTCTAGGCGGTGATCAAGGTCTACTTAATTCATTTTTCTCCGACTGGTCCTCTGACAACAACAAACGACTGCCTTTTCTCTACAATGTTACGTCGGCCGCTTTTTACTCATACCTGCCCGCGTTGAAACAGTAAGTTTCTCTTATTTGTAATACTTCAGAATTTCTATACCAGTTTGATCAAAGAATTTTATCATATAAAAATAAAATAGTGCTAATGCTAAAATAATGGTATTAATTTTATAAGATTTTTCACGCGTTTTTTTAACTTAAAACACCTACTTCTAGGAAATACCTAATAACGAAACAGGTTCTATATTCCACTGCGTTTGTAAAAAACTCTTACAACCGGAGCTTCATATTATACAACATTACTAGAAATATAGAATACATAGAAAAAGTCATAAAATTCCAAACGTATCAATACGAATACAGCGTTGTAGACACAGGGAGCATGCCTTTCATCACTACATAGTATAAAACAAAGTCGCTTTCTCTGTCCCTGTATCCTTATGTATGCTGAAATCTTTAAAACTACGCAATGGATTTTGATGCGGATAGAGTGATTGAAGAGGAAGGTTTATATGTATTTTTGAGGTTTCTAATGTGATAAATAATTTTAAAAAAATCTGCTTACATTGCAAACGCAGGCTGAACCCTACGAGATTTATCAAAATATCCAAATTGAACGCCACGCGCAGTAATGAATAAATCAAAACTGGATCCATTTTAAACATTTCAGTGAGTGACATAGGCTATATATTTTATACCCGTGCGAAGCGAGTCACTAGTTTTATATAAAGACATTATCCACAATTGAATTTATATTATTCAGGCGGGGTCATATTCTTCCTAAACTTTTCAGTTGAATATAAATTCTAGACAAACCCGTATCCTTAGAATCAAAACCGAAATTCAGCGCTAAGTATGATTCTCAAACGTAACGCTGACATATTACCCTCGCACTGTATATGCCCTTCTGTACCAACCCTTGCTCTTGGCCTTCTGTATGACACGTAATAGGTCTATATATACAAGAGCTGCTAAGTTTAAGAAACTTATGTTGCGCAGACAGCACAGCTACCCCTTGTAAAATCAAGTCCGTGATCAAATACACAGCTCACACTTTCACATGGGAATCTATACCGCGGTTGTAGATGTCTAGTGTAACCTTTTAACACGGTGGTTGAACCTTTTCATACGTTGACCTCATGAACTTGATTCTCAGGAGATAACGAACTCGTTTCTATTTCAATTTTTACGTAAATTATACTATTAACGGAATGTAAAATTCAGGAAGTTTTTTCTATTGTCTGTTCTATTGTCTAGCGAGATGAATTTTATATTAAAACTAGCAGACCTGCCAAGCGTTGCTGTGGCTAAGGTTTTTGTTATATCACATAGTGGTAAACTATTCAAGGGAAACGGTAGGAGAACACCAGTCATGGGGACCACCATGCTTTTTTGGTGGTTATGCCATTAAATTGTAGCTTATGTGAAACGTTGGTACTTTCAACACAGCGCCATCTGTTAGAATTGTGACTATCAAATAATAAACAAATATTTTGCAATAAAATAATATTGCGGGTATACATTGAGATGTAAGCTATCCTATCTTTTAAGTTAGATCAAACTGCACACGGGTGCAAATTTGATTGAAATCGGTGGAGTCCATAGCGGACAAACAACGTGACACGTAATTTATATATATTAAGATGGCAATTTGACGTACCCTCTCATCTACGTCTCACTTCCGCATACGATATACTATACGACTGGTTAATATTATGAGTTGTTTCTATGTAATTCACAAAAATTAATAAACTTATTTTTCTAAAACGTTATAAAACTATTATATTAACCACAGAGTAGTACCTATTTTACTTAAAACATATTATGTGTTAAGTTTATGTAAGTATAGTTCTGTTAAATAAATTTCAGTTTTGGGCAGAATTTGAAAATCATCCACTTCATCGGGCCAGCCAAGCCTTGGCTACAACATTATAACTTTGAATCTCAAAGCGTAGACGCTCCAGAGCACTTAAAAGGTTTCTTACAAGTTTGGTGGAATCTCTTTACTTCCCAAGTTCATAATCAGCTAGACGAAGCAATGGTAAGATTTATTTTTTTAAATTTAATATATTGTTTTGCTGTTAATACGCCATTTTTGTAAATAATCACGAATGATTAATGAAACACTATATAACTCCAACAAGTAGTTATTCCTATAATTCATATACTTTACATAAGTTATATGTCTAGGTCTCAAAATAGAATCTAAAAATATCTTGCTTCATGTAATACGAGAAATCTTGACATCGTTTCCGATGGGTATCAATTACATTTCTGTATCAATTGCCGCAATGTAAAGTGATCTCTTATTAAACCGCAACTTCTTGATCTCACACCACAATGTCGATGTCTTTTTTGCCATTTCAATATAACATCCATTTACATTCAACCGTTTGACCTGAACACACAATGTTTTCTAAGCATTTCCAAATGGATTCTAGTGAAGAGGTGAGAAATACATTAGTGATTTCCTTTTTATAGGCTTTGTAAAATATTCTTTTTCTTTGCGCTTAGCCCTAGTTTGCCATACGTTTGCCATATTTTCCTAAAATACTAACATTCTCTTACTCACCTGATTTGTTCATTTGCACGAATTAGTTAGTTTTTAGGTTGTGGGTGGTGTTAGTATTTTGGCGAAAATATCACCGTTTACTAAACACACAAATAAATTATCGAGTTTTGATGAAAATAAATTAAATTGTGTGTTTGGGACATGGTTATTTTTTTGCAATATTTCACTAATCACAGCTTGAATTAAGCTTATGCACTAGTTTACTTGCGCGAGCTTTTTTCAAGAACGCATGCAACTTGTTTGTTTACTTTTAATCATTAGGGAAATCTAGAACAACCTTCGGAGAGTCCAAGAGATGTTGGAGACGTAAGCGACCTCCTACCAGATGTTGAACAAAGATTAAACTATGCAACATATGAACCAGTTCCTGACTCTACATCTGAATTTCCATGGCATCATCCAGATAAACAAATGGAAGAACGAGAGTCACTGGATTTACATGTACCAGAAATTATTGATCCATGGGATTTCTATCGGGGAAACATTCTGCCAATACCAGAACAGTCCAAAATGTCCAGTGGAGATTCCCCGGATCTTAATGAAGTGCGAAGAATTGCGTGGGAGCAAACACATTATCCTATTAAAGAACATACGAATGAAAATAATAATTACGATCAACACATTCATCATCACAAACCTTTTAACAGCAGTAATCGTGATAACTATCATGAATCTAATAATACCAATACAGATCACCTCGTTGCACATAAATCAGATAATATTCACGATACACAAAACTTCCACAATCATTATGTAGAACCAATTCATAATAGCATAGATTATTACAATTCAAACCAAGAGCCTCAAGTCAATCATTTACAAAAAACTATACACACAGAAAACAACAACTTTACTCATAAATCAATAAAAACCATGACTGACGTACCATCGGCTAATCAACACGTCTATTGTGTTCATATGGATCATCAAAAGCCAACCCAAAAATTATCAAAGAATGAAGATAATTCCCTAAATGGTGAAGTATATGAGGAAGACGATACAAATGAAGATATCTTACCAAGGCATCCATACGATGGCTATTACTTACGACACCAAGTGTCAATAGATTCGCGAGGAAAAAAGCTATGTTCTCATGAAATACCGCCTAGTTCTCCTTCACCACCTGAGAGTCAAGATGACTATGCAGATGCGATCGTTCCAACAGAAAATGGTTTTTGTAATGAAGCAGAAGCTGAAGTAAGTTATTTTTAAGAAATTTATAAACTCCTTGGTATGTAAAGTATGTAATTATTCGCTCCGTCGTCCACGTTATTCTTTCTCCTATATATGTACTGTATATTTGATAGATCTTGACACGCTTTCTCGCATGTTTTATCTAATTGCACGAAAGTAGATAGTGCATAATACCTTACTGTTTTATTAAAACCATAATTTTTATTTGAATGTTTAAGTATTTGATGAAATAGTTCCGTTTTATAAGACACTTATAAATTTTTCAGACTGGTGTAGCTGGAAACTTGGCGCGAGTTCAGCCTGGCGTACCTTTGCAGCGCGAAGCGTTAGATGAATTGTCGCGCCGTCAAGGCTGGGAGTCTGGTAACATTGACTACTTGGGCGCCGACTCTTTTGCAAATATATGGGCAAAAATTTCTCAAACTTTGAATGAAGGCTCTCAAACTACAAAACAGCCTTCGCCTCCTAAAGATTCGCCTTCGGTAATAGAGGCACAAGAACCCGTACAAGACTTAACCGAAAAAGTGGCATCTGTATCTCTGGATGAATCAAATGATATACCAGTACCTGCAAGAGAAGCTGCTTCTGCTGCAGGTAACACGGGTGAACCTGTTTCAGAATCTTTACCAAACATCCAAGTAAATGTTCCTGAAAGTAGTCCTGAATCCGTCCTTAGTCTAGAATCTAAACCTACTGTTACTGAAACCAATGCAAAGACCGAAATATCGGTACCTAAAGTTACAGTGCCTGTTGTGGAACAACCAGTAGATAGTAGTTCTACTGAAATACCTATTGAGAACGTACCTGTTGTTGCTCCTCAAACGGAAATTTCTAAGACATCCAAAACACCTTCAGAACCACTTGTTTCCTTAGAGTCGCATGAAACACCCATGGAACCCTCTTCTCAAGCGCATGATATTGAGACCAAAAATGAAAATGAAATTCCTAAAAAAGATGTGGAACAGTCTACTGAAGTGCATGTTTCGGATACTGCATCTGTAGTAGAAACTGTAACTGTAGCAGAAACTGCACTTGTAGCAGAAACTGCACCTGTAGCAGAAACTGCACCTGTAGCAGAAACTGCACCTGTAGCAGAAACTGCATCTGTAGCAGAAACTGCACCCATAGCAGAAACTGTATCAGTTGCACTAGCTGAATTACCAGATAGTCCAAAGCATGAAACTGAATTGCATGAATCTAAAGATGTATCAGATAATGGTAATGACAAAAAAGACGAATCGAATGCTGCGACCGATGTACCTAATATCGAGACTGAATCGCATGAATCCCTTCCAGAACCAGAATTATTTGTAGTTCCTGCATCTGAGCCTGCATCAGAGCCTGCATCTTTAGCCCTGCCAACTGAGACTGAAAAGAGCGAATCAAACCCTGAAATTACTGAACCACTAGTGGAACAAGTAACGGCAGCACCTAAAGCCGACGAATCCAAGTTAGAAAATTCATCAGAAATCCCGTCTGATATCCCTGCATTAGATCCTAAACCAGTGACTCCTGTCCAAGAGAAGCCGGATACGGACTCCGTGCCTGAAATCCCGCAACAGGAAAAATCTTCTGAGATAACGGAAAAGTCTGTTTCCGACAGTCCCCCGTTAGCTAATACTCCATCTACAGAAGAAGTACCTAGTGTCCCGGCGGCCAAATGTGAGTAAAAACATGTATCGCGCCAACTAAGGCTAATTGAACGGCTTTGCACTCAATTCACACCGATTTTAATTTTGCAGTTTTCATATTCTAAACTAATTTATTCGTTTTCATCGTTTCTTGGATGTTATAAAAAATACCCCTATCTCATCCCTAGAAACGTGATTTTTTTCTTTTGTGCCGTTTGTGCTTTTGGATTTGTTACCTATACTGAGCATTCGTTTCAAAATTACGTTATTATTTCACCCAGCTCTCGAGGAGGCAGCCCAAGAGACGCGGCTTTGATACAGGTAATAACTTATTGCACTTGGACCCAACACAACTTTGCAATTTCATATTTCATTTCTCCCACACATCACTAGCCTAAAATATTTGCAACATTAACGAAAGCGTCATTAAATATAAATTCACCCGTCCTTGAAATCACTTTAAATATCTACGTAAATTTGGCAGATGTTGGGTAGCGTCCAAATGAGTGCAATATGTAGGAGCGGTCAACGTCATACGTTCTAATTTTGACAAACATTTTTTACATCTAATTCGTAAGCTATATCAAGTCGAAATTATCTTTTTCCTGGATTACGTTGACGTTGTGCTTAGTTTTAGTTCACTGTATATTAATAATCTTTTAGTTTGTTTTTGATTTTTGCTTCCCATCTTCACTATGCAAGGAAGTTATGGCGATAGGGTAGAATCCGTAGAATCTTTATAATCTAAATCATTCGATCTTCATAACTTCCTTGTGGCGTCTGTCTTAACCAGCTGACTATTTCTCTGTATTAATCTGCTTGCATTCGAATTAACAACGAGGCTATGTTTTCCCTCGACTTGTTCCAGGCCCTAACCGAGCTTGCTCTCTAATGTGACCGCCATACTAACGACACGTCTAACTGAAAGAGAGAATAAAGGCGGGAATAAATTGGTTGTGTAGTGGAGGAGCGTCGCAGGCCGGCGGCCAAACTGCAGTTGAAGCCGCCTTCTGCCGCCGACCCCCTGCCTACACCTGACAGCGAGTTTGAAGACGCCGCATCTCTAGCACAGTCCATCATTGCCAGCGAATTGCGTACTCCAACAGTCACCTCCGCCTCACCACCCGCTGGTCCCACTTCTCCACAACCGCAAACACAACAAGAACGACTCGATGTCAAAAAACCTGACGTTCCTACGCCACCAGTAGGCGCTGTGTCTCTGTCACAAATTGGCGTCAAACCTAAAACAAAGCCTACCACAGCCGCTCAAATAGAATCGTCGGTATCCGAAAAGACTGAGGCTGAACCACCCAAGAAGAAAGTTGTTAAGAAAGTAGTGAAGAAAGACAGTGCCTCTAGTGGTGAAGCGCCCGTTCCCCCCCCGCGAAAGAAAGAAAAGAAACCCAAAGAGAAATAAATGCTCGCGACACGCTAAAGTTCCTCAGTGCCATAACGTATCTAGCCTTATGTTTGTGTTTTATGTATTGTGTAACGTAATACTTTATCATAGATATTAATCAAACGACACGTCCATAATGTTATAATTTTTATACGACTTTTAATGTGCAATTTTATTTAACAATGATTTATATTAATTGGTACCTAATTTTATAGTTGATAATTAATAACTGTAACCAAAGTAAAAAAAAACATGTTTATAAACGTTATTTATTAATTCTACAAAATTTTCTATATTATAATCTATTTTGAAAGAATGTTTTTATTTATTTTAAACCTTCTGGTTAAAATCTTACGATTAATATTCTTAAAAAGGTAATATGGGACACTATAATGTTATAGTTCTTCAGTGTAGCAGTGCCATCTAACGATGATACATTTAAACTTATAAGAATTAACTTCTCATATAAATAGCTCTAGGTAGTTTAAGCATGGATACACAGATGGCAGTAGAAATCTAAGAATCTGTGATATCCATTGTCAGCCTTGGGTATTGCAAAGTATTAATATTCTTAATCGAATTTTAAGAAAACAGTTATTTCAATTGACAACATTTGGAATAAAAGATTATTATTGTAAATATAATTCATAATGGCTATATTACTCCTTTCCTTCTGTCTGTTGTCATTTTATGTGTTAACTGTCAGTGTCAATTAAGCGCTGCATTTGTACAAGCAAAAATAGAATTTTTACCATTTAGTTTAGTTTTGATCACGCTTTTGGGTGGTGGTGTCGGTTTCATACTGTTATTTAGCATTTCATTTTGATTGTTTACAATCGTAATTTCTTGATTTGGAGTAGTTTAAAGGTTTGCTTTTTTTAAATCTGTGAACTTTCTACGTAAAACAGTGCAGTTCAGGTCTTTGTATCGTTATTGTATTATAATTTATACGTTAATCGAGTGTATCTTGAATCGTTGAGATCAGAGAACGCAATGTTGGACGGTGTTTGAAAATGTGAATCAAAATGTGCCGGTGAATCTTTCATTCGAATCTAAAGGACCTTGTTCTGAGTGAAAGACATTTCGAAAAATGAGGTTTTTGGCGTTTCTTCTTTTGCTTCCAGCATGTTTTGCACATCTCAACGTCTATCTTAGTAGTGCAGAAGTATTGAGATTATTGGGTAAGTAACAAAATAGTGAATTATTGAGGAATTGCAGATATTGTCTCTTGATATTAAGTAACAATATAAAAACTCTTATTTAATCATAATACTTACACAACATTATGTTTTAATCTAATTCCATGCTATAATAAATTATAAATAAATGAAATATTAATATATCTATCTACCTATACACCATTGATACATTTATAAAGGATACCTGTTCAACTTAAGATGTTATAATGTATTATGTATATAGTAAAGGTAGATTTTGTCCAGTTATTTATTCAGTTGATTTATTTTATACTATTCCAATGACATAAAACTACATTAACTTTACAATATTAATATAAGCTTAGGTATTGAAAATGAATTTTAAAATTCACCGATCCAACATGTGTTGAATCAACAAAGTTACTGCATTATATTCTTAATTTTGTAATACAATCTTATATTATTTTAAGCTAAATCAAAATGATTTTTCTTGAAAAGGCAATGTAGTAGTAGTTATTTAACCGATCATGTATATTGCCATCCAGTTATCATTGGCAAGGCTTGATAAGGTTGATATCGGTTGATAAAGATGATTTAGGATTAAATATTGTATCAGTCTTTATATAAAAAAATCCTTGAACCATTGAAACATTTTTTATGATTACCTGTTTAATTAAACTGAATTAATTAAATACTGGAATCATTTGATTTTTCATTATGCATCTGGAGTTGCTGGGTTAAGGTGGTATTTCTATTTGCTTAGTTCTTTCAAGACCACTATACAAGAATTAGAGTTCTTTATGAAATTATTTTTTTTACCAAAGATAGCCAGATGAAAATCTTTTCATAACCATTGTTTATAGAACTAAATATAATTAATATCTGGAACCCACTGGAACTTGGCACATTTGCTTAGTTTCAAATACAACCTTAACTGGAAAGATAAATGCATAAAAACTTTAATTAAAATGTAGCCCTTAAATTAACACACTCTATTAGACATAGTTCCATGTTACATGCTGACATTGTAAGCTTTTGAAGTAAAATAACCTAACTAAGCAGTTTGATAGTTTTTGAGACCATTACAAGTTCCAAATGATAAAATCTTTTTGTAAAGAGAATTAAATTGTTATTATATGTTCAATAAAATATACAGCATAAAAAGTTCTTCAATACAATGTTAATCCTAATTTAATTTCACGCCAATTTTAGTAAAAAAGGCGCCGATCGTTATCTATGGTCTGGTCTTAGTTTCCCGTTTTATTATTCGAAGGTGACAAAATAAGCTTTTCTCAAAATGCGTCGTGTGGTGAACAGCTATTAAGCGATTAGCTCGTCGATTTTTGACCTTATGTCTACTGCGAAAGGCTTAAAATGAATTGAAATATGTTAATAGGATTAGTATGAGCTTACATTTCGTTTTAAAATATTCACAAGACGTTAGAAGAATATTTGTTTAACAATGTTGAATATAAATTAATTATATTATAAAACAAGCAATGTTTATTTATAAAGTATTTATGAATACTTATATCGACAATAAATTTACGGCACTATTTTTGAATTCAGTAATAATTTTAAATACATAGTTCATTAAATATTCGCAAATGTAACCCGTGATTATTTTCGGTAGTTACTCGTATTTGATTAATGAAGTTGATTTGTTATCCTGAAAGTTTCCTTTTAAATTTATTCATCATTATCTCAAAAATGTCTTTGAACTGTCAAATTAGCTAGTATCGCGTGCAAATTTCGCTTATGTTACATGAAGTTGCATTTATGGCCAGTGGCTTATATCTATGAAAGGAATTACTATTTAAATTCGTCAACGTAACCCCAAAAAGGGATATAAAATTTATATATTATTATATACATATATATAAAACATATATTGTAGCAATAATGCAAAAATAACAAATAATTTTTACAAATGTTGCCCGTTAAGTCAAAGGGTTATTAAAAACGTAGAGAATAGGTAAAACTTACGAGCAGGTATCATTAGTTTTTTGTCGCCTTTGACAAACATCTATCTCTGTCACAATGGCCATCTGCCCTTTTGTTTAAATTTGAATCTATTCAACTACTTTTTATTTTATTTTTTTATTTTACTACGGAGAACTACGAGTTACGACTCGTCAACAATGTCTGCTCCACTAACAGAGTCCTTTACCACTACAATTGTCGTTATAAATCTTTCTTAATGACATTATACATTTAACTCTAAAGATTTGTAAGTTAACATTCTTTAGATTTGTTTAAGACAATATATTACTGAAATACGAATAAATCGCCTTGATATTCAATTCTAAGCTTGTTGCAATTTTGTCTTCTTCTTTATTAGTTTGAATACCGTATAACATCTACTGCCTATATTAATTTTGCGTTAATTTTTACTCCAGGAATAGATTTATGTTAGTCCTAGTTAGGCCACATTCATACGAGAATAAGATGGGATTTCGTTATTTTTCTAGAATTCGTTTCAATGTATGGTTTTTTATAACAAAAAAAAAAACTTAGTAGCTTCTTTATAAATTTTAACGTAATACATTTAATATATAAAGTAAATAAATAAAATCTCCTTACAATGATATTATAATCGCGAATTTATTACAAAACAAGACCTCACAAACTTCGTTTTGCCTAAATATGATTTTTTTTACTTAGCCTACCTTTTTACTTGCTATATACCAACATATGGAACATTTTGCTACATTTTTATTTTTTTCAACGTTTTCCCTCCATTAAATCCATCCTCCGAGATCAAGGAATAAATATAAAAAACTCGAATGAATCCAGCCGTCTTCGAGCTTTGCGATTAGCAATATATTTTTCAACTCATTATATATATATATATATATTAAGTTGTCTATCAACTAAAAGCAATCAATGAATGCTGTACAAATTAATCTATTCCCTGACATATTGAACTATAACATATTTTGTCACTCTTTAATTTCCAAAATCAAGGGCCAAATATAATAACAACGTTATAACACGTGATTATAAAATGGTAAGGAGATATTTTTAAAAAGTTTTAGATTTCGTTAAAAAAATATGTAATACAATATGTATGTGTAAGGTTTCATCGTAGACACGCTAGCTTTAAACATCCGTTGTGTGGCCTATAAACACATATAAGTTGATTCCTGTCTTAACGGGAAGGGTCCACAAATAGGTCTTGGTTAGTGTTTCCCAACGGGGGGCAATTTGATCATAAGAATTTTAGGAAGGCTAAAGTGGGGAATGACCCAAAATAGGTTGGAAAATTCTGGTCTCCGGCAATTCCTGCGCTCGGATAATTAATATTTATTAATATGGTACTTATGAATTTTTACTTTAACATGGTTACACAACCAAAACATAAGTACATACTAAATTTCCAATTCAAGATAAAGATAAGTCCCAAAACTATACATATATTGTTAAATGAAAATGTCCACAAACGACTTTCTCTAACATCCAAATCGCTTTTTTTAAGAAAAATAAAATAACTTAAGTCAATTAGCTTTAAACCTCTCGATTAAATTCATAGTCATAACTTTACGCAAATATATAATAAATATTAATGGGCCAAAAAACCAAGTCAATGTATTTAAAACATAAGAGTTTTGTAATATGGATATTGTCACTGAGTCGTTTATTACTTAGCTAATTACGTAATAACTTAAAACTGAACCTCCATTAAGTAGGCACCGAATAAATTAACCGACTTAATGTTACATGGATCTCACAAATTTTACGGTAGAAGAACTGCGTACTTGTTTTTTTACATGTTATGTTTTTGATAATATAATTCTTGGACACAAAGATTTGTCATTAATTCCTTTGTGAGTATAAAGATTCTGTAATCGTAAAAATATTTTATGTTCTTACCTTTGTTGAATTAATGGATCAAATCCCTTTTCTAAGAAATTTGTCACGTTATCTTAACAGTATCTTTAGGATTCTGACCTATGCCAATACTGCGTGCCTTATCCTCTCTCTCTATATTTTGAATAAATGCATCCGGACTCCTTTGTTATTCTAATAAACGCTATTAACGCGCCATACGGATCTTATTAACAATGACTAAACATCTCTATATAAATATGGGCGTAACTATTTTTTATGTAAATAAAGAGGGCCTAAATAAATTTTGGATTTAATCCCTCCAGGTGTAATCCACGGCTTTTTAAGCGTGTTCAACGTGTGAATAAAATTTAGGGTTGAAGTACTTGATATATATTTTGATACTTAAAACTATAACAATTACATCTTTATTTCTTACTGGGTAACTCAAATTTGAGTATCGTGGTATAGTAATCTGGCGCGAATTTTCTCCACTGATTTTTGTCCTGCAGTTCAAATTTTAATTGCAAACTGTATACCAATTCTATGAATATGTTTTACGAAGATTCGTTTAGATAGAATTAGTTTTTATAGGAATTTAACTCACTCGAACAAGGTAGGTTTTACAAGGGTATGTACACTCAAGTAAATTTGACGATACTTGCAATAAAAACTCAACAAATATCAAATAAACGTTACTGTAGTTTTCATTATACAATAGAAGAATATTGTTTCAATCTTTTTACGTTGAAAGCACTTAAAGCCGTCGCTGGAAATAGCATTAGTAAGGTGGATTATGCTTGGATTATTGAATGAATATTTCCGATTTCAATTAGGTATAGCGACTGCGGATAGCAATCGAGTGTAGTTAATGGGTTTTGTTTTTCATAATTCAATCTGGATGCAGTATTCTATCATAAGTATCTTATAAGGGTTAGGTTTAGTTTGAAATGTGAAGTATGTAGGAGGTAAGGTTTCAGGTAATTACATTACATAAACATTGAGACAATATATAGTATTGGTTTTTTTATTGCTTTTGAATTATTTGAATTACTCTCAGCCGTATTCAGAGTTGCCCATTCAACTATCTCTAATATTCAATAAAGAATTTGTTGGCTATTGTAGGTAGGTACTCACACTTCACGCTCAGCGAACCAAAAATTCCCAGCGGTCTCTGTCCTGTGCCACCTTCCACCAATTGCTGACTTTCAGCAGCAGCAGGTCCTTCACTATGTCGATCAAGCAGTAGTATTCGGCTACGATTTTGTTTGTTTTTTTCTGATTATGAAAAGATAAACATTGAATATTATATTTAGGACTTAAGTAACTCTTAATAAATCACTTTGAGTGTGTTTTGTACAGATTATCATTATTTCTAAGAAATATATATATTTTCAAGTGTGTATGATATTATTTTGCGCGGCCCTATATGCTATAATTATTATTCTTGAAACACCAAAATATACCTATACAGTTAGCTTAATAAATCGCCTGTCAGAAGTAAGATAAACACCTGGGCTCTGTTGCAGACAGAAACAAAGGCGAGTCGCGGTTCATAGATTTCCAAACATGATTAAACATAGCCATTAGAAAACAAACAGAATGACAATCCAGGTCAGACTTCAGCTGAATAAATAGATGTTTATAAATAAAACGAAGCTCCGCGCGGCCAATTTGCTTACAAATTACAATGCGTGTCATAGACATAATTATCTCATAAATGTACTCTATGGAATCTGTTGTTTATGCCCCAAATTTATGTCTCATGTCTTAAGAGCTGAAATTGTATGTAATGCATAGATAATAGATTTCATAGAGTACACCGAAACCTACTACACGCATTGTCTGTGGCAAATTTAATGTTACCTTATTTAATAATAATTTATTCTAGATTATCTAAAAACTTTTGATATTATGGATGGGGCCTCATAGCCTAGCGGTCTTATTAAGTGGCAGCTAGGTGAGGGGTACCGGGTTCGATTCCCGGTTCGATGGCAAGTTTTAATTTAATTTAAATTTGTTCTCGGCCTTTGGGAGGGTTGTGCGGTACCGGGCGAGTGCCTAAACCGTACATGGAGGACACGGTCGAAGTTCTCAGGCAAGCACGAATTATAGAAAAAATCTTACACTTAACGCTGGCTAATGCATAAACCGTGCCAGAGCCATAAAAAAAAATTATGGATATGAAATATTCTATATATAAAACCTATTTCCGAATGTTGCGACGCTTTTGTGATTTGTTTCGATTTAAATTTGTAATTGGCTTGCAGTTACTAAATTATATTCTTAGTAGAAGCTTCTTTTGACTAAAGAGGTTTCTGATTGGGGTGAGGCACTCCCTGATGTAATAGGAGTTGCAATTTCTATGTACTAGAAGAGAGAAAACATATTTATATATCCTTTCATTGGTTATCTATATTGTATTCTGCTTTGATGACCATGTTCAGTTAAGTAGATATGTAATACTTTCAAGTAAATATCTCCTCTCACTTTCTGAAAGGATTGTTCACCTGTAAAATGGATAATTAAGAACATTTGAAATAGTTATAAGTCTTCCCGATAGATGGCGCTCATACGTATAATTTATATTATTTATTTTGACTAGTAAAAGTAAAGCTAAGCAAATGCCAAATCACATTCTCTCACGTTTCAGTGAAAAGTTCTGTTGAATGAAATTCACGAAGCCAATACATCAAGGTAACAATAAATAGAGAAATTACATTTCGAGTGATTGATAGTTGGTTTTATTCAAAATAATAGTTCGTTCGATCACGACACGAGTTTTGTGTTAGCCCGGCAATTTGCCCCAGAATGGATGGAGACGTCAACGCGACAAAAAGCTCCGATCGATCAATGATGCGCGGGCGCTTGTCACGGCTATACTTGCCAACAAATTGTTTTAGTTGATCGTGAATTTGGTTTTACATACTTTTGCGGACTCGGTCAATTTGTAAAGATTTTAGGTAGCCTTATATTGCATAATAACCCGTTTTTTTGACAAAATGAAAATAAAAATACAGTAGATAAAGTCGAGAATAAGTAACAAACATATTTTATGCGCCTAATAGAAAGATCAAAATAGTACTACAGGACACGTTTTTAATGTATTGCTATAAGAATTTCACACATTTGAAAAATGCAGGGTTAGTGGTTACTATAGAATGTTAGAAAAACTCTTTCCAATTTCAATATAGTGACGGAAATAATCACTTTTAAGAGCACGACGTCTCACGGGACGTAGGGAGTGCGAGACAATGGCTGAGAGTAGAACAAGATGTATTGAGGTATGGAATGCCATATGATCCTCTCAAACCTACCTCGATGTTGGAATTAACGCAAATTTAATACTCAATGTATATGACAGCAGTCGAGCTCCGCTGACAAGTGCTGTAATGCGCTTGAAGCGTAATAGTAAGCGCTTATAGGGTTAATCAAGCTAATGTGTAGGGACTAGTCTTAAGCAACAAAATCACCTAAATGTATTTTGGAAAGCTCTTTAAGTTGGACAAAAAGTGCTTAATTTGGGTAATTGTTTTCGTTTTTGAAGTTATACTTCTTTTGGCGCGTTAGGGAAAATTTATGGGAGTAAATATTTTACGATGCGCGCGCATTAAAAAAAAACCGACACCCTGAAGTTAGCTATAGTCAACATTTTATTTTGTGATATTTAAATAAACTTTATTCAACTATAGATAATGCGTTATGTAAAACTTTCAATGTATTAAATACCTTTTTTCTATTGTTAGTGTCGTTTTTTCTATAAACATACGAACCTTACCGTACCGTTCTGGAAGTTTCCAATGTTTTGTAATTCGAGTTGTCGAGTTATGTTTCTGGCTGATGGATTAACATTTATACGTTAATTTCCTCTGACCCGTAGATGATGTGGAAGTAAGGGGCAAACGGTCAGCATACCCTTCTCTCGGCAAGCTGACGTAGACCGTCACGAAGTGTCCATCACATGCCACCGTTGACGAGTCAGTTTGAATCCAGTTTAGCTTAGTTTAAAATCTGACAATGATAAATGATGCCGACTGATTACCATACAGAAATAGCATTCGGCTTAGCAGTTATTTTTCGTAAGGGTTTTTACAAATAATTAACAAAGTTGAACGCTAATATTAGATGCTTATATAAATACTATTTTCATTTTTAAATTAATACATAATATACAGCACACAAACACTTCACGTTTTAATAAGACATTGCGTTTCATTAGGCCCGTTCATCATTAGACAAAGATTGCAAAGTCGAACTAGTCTTATATATTTATTTTATTTATTAACACTTAGTTGCAAGCATACAGTACAATTAAAAAAATTAAACAGCGGTCTTATCGCTTTCAAACGATCTCTTCCAGGCAACCTGAGAAAAAAAAGTGCGTGCGCACAAAGTAAAAAGTAATTTGAGATTTCAATAAATTATTTTGCATAAAATATAAAATGTGTGGCTAATATATTTTCATAAATTCTCTTTACGAAATTTTAATTTAAAAAATATAATTTCTAAAAGGTATTTCGCCCTTCGCACTCTCTCTCAATCGGTCTCAATCGCTCTTTCCCTTTTTTCGACGAAAACGCTGCACATCTTCGTGACGCTATTATTAGTTAGATAGTTCGTACAAAAATACAGCGTAAAGTAGGTACTTGAACAATAAATTTCTTAATTAATGTTATTAATTTAATATACCGAAAATAAAATACTTTATTTACGACACTATTTATGAAAGGATACTATCCCACGCTAGCGTTCGTTTTTATTAACAATTGTCTCCGCGTGTCACCGCACGCCACATAAAAATATTAGGACTCCTGTCGCGATGCCACAGTACTTAATTCAATGCCAGTGTTTATTCTATTCAGAAATGTCCCATTAGGGATTACGCTATGACAATTTTGTTTTCTATGCGCCATAATTGAATGGGCGGTTGGTGTAACACGTGACTGCTAAGTAAATAAAATGTATAATAACACTATTGTCAGTTTCGCGTGCATTATCCGAGTGAGCGCTGTTATTTATGACAAGAAAGTTGGTTTATTTCTCGCAATGGTTTTGTTACCTTATCTAAATCGTTGAATACACTTACAGGAATTGAGAAATGAAATATATTTTCACCTTGTATCCAACGCGAGTTCCTCCACAGATCATGCCTGATATATGAACGATATTAAAATGCTGTTTACGCGTGGGTAGGACCACACACGCGCCCCTCCATTGCCCCCTACGCAAATATGTGAGGTAGCCGTTTACTATACTCACGCTTGCCTCCTACTTACTGCCTCTATGTACACTATCACTTAACATCTGGCTTCCTAATCAGCTCTAAACACGATATACCACTATCAATACCAAATACAATTCTTTACCTCGTTAACAACGCGATATCCATGGATCAAAGACGTTAATTTAACATCAAACTCGTTTTGTGGAAATCTAGGTAAACACTATTAGTGGTCATTAGTAGCCAAAAGCTCGAAATTAGAAAGCGATAGCCGAAATATCACAATGCGAGCTTTTCGAATTTCATATTCAGCATTGTCACAATTAAGGAGCGTGAAATATGGTACTGCCAATTGTCACAGCAACGCGACAATGCACCGTTTAGGGAGAAGGACCCAAAACAAACAAACAGAACACAATTAAACGAATAAAATACTCTGGCACAATGCAGGGCAGCCAGCACGTCATAATAAGGCTTGCTTTGTTACCCCGGTTGTAAATCATACAGTTGGAAAAGAATAGCACACCATAAATAAAGGACAGAATTTGAATGGCGTGCTCTCTATTGGGACACTAGTCCCGCAGCGATTCGAATAAATGAAATTTATTCAAGGAAACAGCAAAAAAACTCTCTTCACAGTAAATTGACTCAACGTGTATATTGTCCGGTAACTTCTAATCAAATTTGAATTTCCCAATTAATTTCGGTCTTATTTTATTACCAAGTTACGGTGTATTTTAATTTATTCCATTCTTAAACTAATCTAATAACGTAAGAGCGTTACAATTGGTAATAAATGAACTTTAATGGCGTTCCAGTTAAAATGAAAATAGTAAACGCATAAAAATATTGAACTGCAGTCACTTTCAATTTTAATGGGTTCGTAAGAAAGCAATTAAACTGGTCATTATGATAGTATTGAAGAATTTAACGCGGTCGATGTTGTTGCTACTAAAGTTTAATGGTTCACTGCACCCCTGAATAAACAAGCCTATTTCAAGTTAAATTTGCTTGCACCGGATATGGCTGCCACTCGAACACATCCATCATATATTCCTCTAAATGAAGACTCGCCTCTTGCCACTTGACATAACGTTGCGATCGCGGACAAAGAAATATTATTTGCTAGAGAGGATGCGGTCAACCGCATTTTATGATCTGTAAACCTTGTTATGAGCTTCTAAATAATAAGGTTTTATTGGCCGCTGGCGGGAATTGACGAATGCCTACTTTATGTTTATAGTCGATCGTGTCCTAAGATTTATGTCTATCCTGAAGTTTACTGCTAATGCAATGTGCGACAGAACAGTGCGAATTTAAAAAAGGAACATTTCATGACTCATATCAGATAGGTTGTGTTTACTTAAATCTTTAGGAAGTTTGCCTTCGATCGTAGCTTATCGAAAGACCACCGTAGTTGCAACTCAGCGGGGATTTGGCACATTTAAACAAAAGCTCCGTGATATCTTTATGCGTTGCATTATTTATTAAGGTTCTGTTTGACCTTCTGTGGCTTATGTTTACATGTGACGGGCATCTGACGTGAATTGATCGAGGATGAAGTGAACATGCTTGGAAGTGAATTCGTATGTATCTCAGCGTGAAGTTAGGATGTAGCCAGTCATGGCTCCGTCGGCTATGCCTCCTGCGGCGAGCGTCTCGGGACCCGCAGCTTTAAATTTAAACCCCTATTAGTTTTTAAATCCAGTTAACCGTCAAAGAGATATAATTAATCCGTTTATAGGATAATAAGGTTTCTTTAAGGAAAATGTAGGTACTTGATTTCGATATTTGTCTTCGCTCGAGTAAACTTGGAACACTGGAAGTTCAGAGAATATTTTTGGGGCGTCGTACAATACAAATATTGATCGAAATCGTTCTAAGGTGCTCGTGTACAAACATTTGGTTACCGAGGTCATTACTATCTATCTATATTACTATCTGGTACATAAATGTATATATATATGTACGCCGTTCGATTTATTACGATTTCCTCGTGTCGCTGCATTTGGTTCCCGCAATCGGGTTAACTTTATTTCTGGCTCAGTTAACATACCAACGCTCTGGGCACCTTTAGCATTAATGGGTGCAACGTTTATTTAACCGCTCGTAACTATTTGTTACGGTTGCATTGGGATTAATAGAATTAAAGACGCCATATTATAGGCGTCTTTAATTCTATTTTTAAAATTTAAAATAAATCAGTGGCGCTACAAAATTTTTAGGTCGCAGATTTCTGTATGTTTCATGATCATTTGTTAATCTAATACGCAAGTAGGTGATCAGCCTCTTGTGCTTGATACATACCGTCGACGTTTTGGGTCTAAAGCAAGACGGTTTCCTCACGATGTTTTCCTTCACCGTTCGAGCGAATGTTAAAATGCGCACATAGAATGAAAATCCATTTGTGCTCAGCCGGGTATCGAACTTACCACCTCAGAGATGAGAGTCGCATGCTGAAGCCACTAGGCCAACACTGCATTGCAAAATTAGTCTTACAAATTTCAAAAACATTGATTTCTGACGCTGTCTCTTTTAATCACAGAATACACCCGATTCGACAGAAAGAGACGAGAAATTATTACATTATTTAGATATATTTATTTTGATAAAAGCTGTAAAGACGCCTTACTACTTAGGTATTAAATGGTCAAATCTGTTAGTAAAAGTGGATTTTTTTTGCATTTTTATGAAATTTACTACGACATAATTAAATTTCCACTCCCACTTTAAGGTCTAATATCATTAAAGCTCAATTGCTAACTTTAATTTAAATTAAACGGACCTCCAGTAACCATTAACTATTTCGTGCTGTCGCCACAAAAAGAAATAGAAGGGATCGTGTGTCGCAGTTCTCAGATTACATCTCAGTTGGTTCGTGAGTTTGGGACATGCGTGCTTGTGGGCAAAAGTCACGACTTGGACAAAAGAAAACAAGTTTATGCAAATATTGTTCAATAAGGTTTCCAAGGATTGATACTCACGTCCTCTCGTATTGTGAGATTTGGTGGTGATGTCTGGAACGAATAACTTATTTGTAAAATGTTCTCATTAGAGAGCAAAAAAAATATTAGATATGGATTCCCACTAGGTACTAGTATAGGATCAACTTTTTTGATTCTAACGTTGAAACTGAATTTAACTTAAGCTTTCACTAAGATAGTCTATTAAAAATTATTAAAATTACATAATTCTTAATGGCATATTAATAGTGCACACAATTATGGATAATTGAAAACAAATACATTAAATCATTTATCTAGCTTTTTTTTGTAATGAAAACGGATACTGCCGCCAATACATTGCCAGAGGGCTCGCAAGTGTGTTGCTGGCCTTTTATGTTATTACATCAATAATTAAAACACATAAAATAAACTATCAATATGTTTTATAAAAAATATCGGAATTTTTAAATAAAATATAGGCTATAGGTTTATTGATAGAGCTTTTCTAGTAATTTAATTTTTAACACCCGTTTATAAGCGTGTTTTAAATTTTCCGTCTATAACGTGAGGTGAAGTGAGGTGTGGCACACAGACGTTTTTTTCTTGCAAATTCAATTCCGTCTCGGAAACCGAGGGTACAACGATTGGAAAATGTTTGCTTATTTTTTAACTTATTTTTAGTCTGATCGTCTGGGTGGTGTGGTTCATCATTGCTTTTTTGTTAAATCAATTTACGAGAGGCGATTATAATAATTTACTTCGGAAATACACATTTTTCACGTTAATAGCCTTTGTATAAAAACAAAGTTACTTTAAACAGTCTTTAAAAAATAAATCAGTGGCTCTACAACCTCTTTAGGTCTGGGTCTTATATTTCTGAATCTGTTTCATTATTAAATCCAATAGCCAAGTAGGTGATCAGCCTCCTGTGCCTGACACACGTCGTCGACTTTTTGGGTCTAAGACATGTCGGTTTCCTCACGATGTTCTCCTTCACCGTCCAAATGTTAAATGCGCCCTTAGAAAGAAAGTCCATTGGTGCACAGCCGGGATCGAACCTCTGACCTCAGGGATGAGAGTCGCACGCTGAACAACGCCAACACTGCTCACTTTAAACAGTCTTTATCGTATTTAAATTTCGTGTCGTCACTTGTTTTATTTGATTTGCAGTTGTTTTATGCTGCGATTAAAATACTTTTTTATTGTGTTAGTTTGCCACCGTGTCGTGACTTATTATATAAAGAGCACCGGTGTCGTTTTTCAACAGTAGCTTTAAATTACAAGGAATTATATCGCTCTAATTTAAAAGGCGGGGCTGAGTGTGTTTGTTTTAGACTCAACTTTAATCATACTTTAAAAAAGGAACTCCCTTGTTAGCGTAATTCAGATTTATAATCTTTTTTAAATGCATAGAAGATGAAAAGGTTCTATGTGAAGTAGATGAGTTAGTTTCATTCCAAATTTGAATAATGGGCTATTGTTCGCCGTATCTGCGATCTTATGTTTCGTGTTAAATCACCTGTTGCAACGATAAACAATTTATGTTTAGACTATATGTAAAGAAATTGGTGAACATATTGAATGTGACTGGGAGTGATTGACGGCAATTCGAGGCGGTATCCAAAGGTGCTTGTTGGGATAATACGAGCAATCTATCTCGCGGTAGTCGGGCACCGCGTGATGGCTCTGATGGGCCCACGTCTCATTGTTGTTTTGCTTTATTGATAAACGCTTTACGATATTAGTACCTTGTTATGTTTGAATAGGTTTTTACGTTCGTTACAGCGATGATTGAAACTATTATCTACAGTATTGAAGTTGAATTGTCGACGTTAATTAAAATAGAAAAACTGCTGAACACTTAAATATCCTCCATTTCGTTCTCGACAAGCTAAATCTTGAAAAATTCATAGAACGCATAATCACATTCCCATTTAAACGTTTTAAAACGTCCGAGCTTTAGGAGCTTTCTCATTTTGTTGGAAATCACGTAGTAACAAAATAGCGTGATTATTTATGATGACTTCTGGTTACGTGCTCGACTGGATGTTTATCGCTTGATAACGATGAAGCTTTTCTATCGGCATTCGAGCTTGGAATATTATATTGTGGCGTGCGTGGGCTTCAAATGCAACAGATAAGTATCGTATGTACAGGGTGCTCCAGCTTTCACCGTTGTGTCAGAAAGCGCCCAATGACCGGTGTTGTGACAGCCTCCCACGATAACGACCATGTTTATGCGCGCGCGCCGACCGCCATGTTTGTTTTATCTCGATCCAACGCTCGAGCGTGTTAATAAATGTCTTGTATTGGAAAAAATCTTATCTTCCTTTTTTATGATCGTATGTTTTATTTAGACATCGGTTATTAATAATAATGGATCCTTCAGGGTCGTTAGATCAAAATTTAAGATCTTCAACGTGTAGTGACTTTTTATGTTTGTTTTGTTTTTTGTTCGTTGTCTCGGTTTTATTGGGGTTTCGAGAGGGGACGTGTTGCTGTGTATTTTATATTCAAAACAGATGTGTAACCTGCGGTGATTGTTAGGATATTAATTGAATATGTTTTATTGTACAGCCCACGTTTTAAATTATGTGCATGTATAAACATTCTCACATCAGTTTTTTTGCTCCGCAGTGTCAAGTGCGGCGTGACAGCAGTTGGTTTTTACCTGAGTTTTGAACATATCTGAGCTTATTAAAATGCAAGTTGGATACTATAAACATTCCAAATAATGTTCTTTATCATCACGCTGCTTTCAAATTTCAATAAACGTGGCTACTGTCACGTTCCTCTATTGATAAGTTGATTAAATTTTTGATCAAGCCATGGCTATTTCACGCCTAGTTAGTGTGGAACTAATTGACCATCCCCGAGAAAGCCGGGACGTCAACACATCTACGAATCTGTAGTTAATCCCGACACGAAAATTCGGAAAGCCGTGTAATTGAATCTAATGAAGTGTAGCCGGGGTAAATAGGTCGTATCCCGGATGTTTCGATATGAAATCTTAAAAATAGAAACGATGGATTTGTAAGAGACGTAAATGTTTATTTCGAATAAAAAGGCCCAAATGATTAAGGTAATGGATACCTTGAAATTTATATTGGCAGGATTTCAGGTTTTAATAAAATTTATGGCGCAAATGTTTAAACTTATTATAAGTGTGCAGACTGAGAGTGAGAGCCCGGCGGGCGGTGCCGACGGGCACCTTGCTCTTTTTGTCCATTGTTTACTTATGGGCAATGTTAAAATTTTATGATTCCCGTCGTGACTGACGGGGCTGTATTTTCTGAACGGCTGCCAACTCGATAATTCTCGGTTACGTTCGGCCCATTATCGTTTTATTTATAGGGCAAGATGGCTACGTTTTGATTAATTCAACTGATGCATTTCGCTGGAACATGACTAACACTTTAGAATTTCTGAATTTTCTAGGACTTTCTTAAGAATAATTTAGTGTGGAGTGTAAGAAAAATGCATGCTATGACACTAAATGGATGCTTAGCGATAGGCAGACGGTGGATGGCAGGGTGTAAACAGTGGAAGTCGAGCACGGCCGCCGTCTACGTTGAGGACCCTCAACAGCTCTCCGGAATTGCTCTCTTGAAACGAACGATTTAAATTCCCCGTACCCTGTTTTTCCTTTAATTTCGACAAATACAGATCGGCCCCTAAGGGTCGGAATTAAGTTTAACCGTTTTCATATATTTTTTGCAGGATCAACGTTGACGTTTTGGGTATAATCAGGTAGCAATTCATAAAATCACCAATTTCTTATATAGGAATATGTTAGCAGCTCTGTTTCCGTGAAGGCCTAAAGTCAATATGTAGAGAACAAGAAACCAAACACGTAGGAAAAGTATTATGTGTCCTTTTCAATATTTTCCTTTCACCAAGCGTTATAACCTTTCTAAGTTCCCAAGTAAATATTTGCAGCTTCTGTGGCATTGTAACAAATTCTTTACCGTATTGAATAATATTTGCTAAGCGCTGTTTGACTTGTGGGTTTGTTATTGGACACTAGCCACAGTTGTTAGTTTCAGGAACTGTTTGAACACCTGATATACTTCAAGAATTATTTGTTAACGGTAGCCGACGTTATCGAAGTGATAAATTTCGTATATAAATCTCGTATCGTAACACGATGCTCGATAAGGAATCGATTTTATAGCTACCGTGTGATAACCTCGAAGCTAATTGATAAAGCACACACGTGGGGTGACTTAATTTCTTCAGAACGAGAGAAATTTGTATCTACATTACTGTTCGTGTCACGTTTGTGTTTTTTAATTAGCCACTCGGGCTGTTGAGTGAAATGGGCTGCTTTTTTGTTAAGTCTCAAATTACGTTCGTCGTCACAGGGGTGATTTAGTGCAGACGTAGTGCAACCAAAATTGTCTTTGTGTTTTTAATTCAGCTTCAAAACTTACTCGTTTCGTCGCTTCGAAGGCGGTAAGCGAATGTTACATCGACGATATTATAGTTACTACAATTTTGAACTGTTTAAACGTCGTGGTTATTTTGTATGTTTTTACAAAGGGATTGGTGATGATCATCTAATCGAATGATCATATATTTGATGGGATTAAGGAATCTATGGAATTTATCATCTTGATAGACTTTTGTAGTAACATCGTACTAACAACAAGAAAATATTTCTTACTTTGATTGTTTCGCGTGTATATATCCTATTCATTGAACGGTATTGATGCCAATGGAGCATCAATTTGCGCATTGTTAGCGATTACCTTCGAAGAGGTCAAAGCTGACCAGGATTCCGATAAACCTGTCGAATATTGACTGCAATTGGGGAAATACATATGTATACAATACTTACGATTGCAAACATGTATTGGATGGTATTAATTATTATATTAATCCGCTATATGATTAGTAAGTTGCGCACATTTTATATGCAAGGAAGTTTTGGTGTCTACCCGCTATTTTTGGTGTAGGTTTTCTTCATCGTACGAGCGAGTGTTAAATACGCACTTATAAAGAAGACTCCATTGGTGCTTTGTGGTGGTTGGTGGTATTTAGTACGTTTACAATGGTTTTTAGTTTTTACAGCGACACAAGGGTTTTCCAAGATTCCATATTAGAAAAATATTCCGATAAAAATTATCGCTTTAGTAAGTCGAAAAAAAAATAGAGTTAAAATAAAATCTTACACTAATATAAATACTCATATTTGCATCCCAAACTTCGTTATCGAACTGCCTCAGTATTATTTTATAACAGCCTACCTTTTTAATAGCTTTCTAAAAGCCCATAAAGACTGTTCGCTTTTCGGAAATAAATTTTATAATAAGATTAGATATCTTTAAAACTAGAACATTCTATAGTTCCTAAAATCGAATCCAGGGTAAACAAGTTACGTGATTATTTATGACTACGATAGCTTATTTGTAACGGTTTTTGTCGATATTCATTAATTCTCCTAAATCTGAAGTGACATTTTCTGTGTCGCCGCACATAATTAAAGGTATTCCATAACATCTGTTTACTGATATGAGGATTTAACTGTTATTTCAGTAGGTCTACTGTTATATACAACGGACTACGTTCTGAAGCCTACTGTATAGTTTCTGGGTCAAGTTATATGATGTTAAATAATTTAATGCTAATATAAATTATATTACATATTTATTTACAAAAGCTTGATAACGATACATTGGTACTTTAAAAAATACAAGACAACAATTAACATGACAGGCACTGCGGCAAACATAACAAACACAAAGAGATAAAAATACATCGATTTATAAACTATAAAAAATCCATTCTGATTTCAAAGTGTGAGGAGAGCAACTATATTCAGACCTAGCTCGTTTATTAGAATGCTCAAACTGTATATCGGTGAATGTTGTCGAAAAGAAAAGAGCGACAAATGGGATGCTGGGGATGCCTGGGGTATCTAGTAAATTATAATTAGGCTACAGAGTGTCGGATGTTCTCGAATTTTAACGTCGCCGATTTAGCCGTCTCACTAATAAAAGTAGGAAAACCTTGAAACAAAATATACAGTCTTTATAACACTAATTAAAGCTGTCTTTTATACATCCTAAAAACGTTAACTAAAGATATTGTTTTTTTTAATGTTATTTACTTACTTCTAGATAAATAATTACTTCTTAGTCCTAAAAACAAGATACTTTTCCCTAAGAATGTAAGCGAAATATAAGATTTTTGACAATGTTAATTCAATAACAAGTTCAGCCATATCAGTAGAATAAACAGTATGATTACATATATCCTAAAGTTTTCAAAAAAGTTTTAAAGTGCAAAAAATCCGACATTCCGTCTGTCAAACTAATGCGGAATTTCGGAGCACGCGAGCAAAAAGGGACATTCATCAAATATATTTTTAAACACCCTTACGCGACGTTGCTGAAAGTCACGCCTTCTTAATTAACTGATTTTAACGTAATTATCCTATGTATGAGTTAATTGTAGACTTAGATAAAATAAATAAATCAGTGGCGCTACAACCTTTTAAGTTATAGGCCTCAGAAGTCTGCATCTGTTTCATGGTCATTTGTCAATCTAATAGGCAAGTTGGTAATCAGCCTCCTGTGCCTGACACACACCGTTGGTTGGTTCTAAGGCAAGCCCTTTTCCTCACAATGTTAGCCGTCACCGTCCGAGTAATCGTTAAATGGGCACAGAAAGAACGGGATCGAACCAACGACCTCAGGGTAAGAGTCGTACGCCGAAGGCACTATGCTATTAATAAAGCGAAAAAATTTATTTTATTATCCTATGCAGTCAACAAATCATATTAAAATAGGTCCAGCCGTTTAGGGGTTCAAATACAAACACACGCATGGAATATCTCTATATAAGATATTGTAATGATAGCCATTATTTTTTATTTTTTTTAATTACTTAACTTTTAATAAAACTTTATTTTTATTAAATATTAAAGTATTAAAGGACTAACATATATGTAAGACTTGTAAAAATACTTACATGTCCTCAAATCGACTTGTAATTGCTTAAGTAAATTGTTTTATTTCCTTAAATCCAAGGTATTCAATAATTTAATTACACTTACTGTAATTAATGTTAGTGGTTATAAAGTACGGTGAAGTACGACGTTACACGCAACACCTCCGAGACACCCTCTTCATATCCTCGATAAATTTTCCGCTTTTCCCTCTAAACTCGCTTCAAGCGTTGGAAACTATTTTCAAGGTGTTTAAATACAAAGTATTTATGTTAAAGTAAGAGAATTTATTATTTAAGAAAGTTTTATAATATTAGTTTGAATTTAGTTAAATTATTAGTAGCTTTATGCGCTGAATAGAGAAAGCAAGAAATATATATGAAGGAAATAATATTGCACGTCAAATTGATAAACCGACGATTTCTTTTGTTATTAAAAAGCTTATCTATGTTTGACTTGAGAGTTTTTTAAAGGATTTAAATTTACTTACAACCGAAATTAAACAAAACAATTGTTTATATGAGTATATATACCGTTAATATTCTATTAGAATATGTAGGTATTACGGTATTTTAGTAATTTATTTAAAATTTTAAAATAGGCTTTAACATAACAATTTTAATATTAATACAACTAATACAATTGGACTCAACAAAAGAATGCTACTAAAAACAAACAAACTTGGCGTAATATATAAACACACATCCTTCACTAATATAAGTCTAATTGTTCCCTCGTTCGAATTTTAAATTTACGACTTTGTACACGTTGACCAAATCTCGTTAAGGAACAATAAGGGATCCTGTTACCGCGTTTCCGGTGGGTAACTTTGAAAAAAGAATCGAAAACTTTTACACCTGACTACACTCGGGGCCTCGAACCGAACCGCTGTAAATCTTTCTTGGGTTGTACTTAATTCTTAGTTAATCCATTTATAGTGTTTAAAAAAAACTTTTATTATTTTGTAAAAGATGCGATTTTATTAAAATTTTCTCAATTTGAAAATATGCAAATATGTTCGACTATAGGCTAAATATCAATGACTTATTAAAATATTATTTTATAAAGGCGTGTTTAGTAAAGAAATTACTAAATAGATTTATATTACATGTGACCCTCATCATATTAAACATATCAGCCATATAAAATCAGATCGTAATAATTATAGGAATAAATAAATGCTCTCTCTATGCTATGAGAAATTACTATGTATTCAATGTAGTGCCTTCCACATATCCCTCTTAGAATGGACATAGCATTTCCACCAAACGTCATAATAAAAAAAGTTTAATAAAACTTCTGGCCTCCTTTGATAACTGTCACGCACAAATCGACACAATGCAGGAATCTTTCTTATGCCCGAATTTATTGAAGGACCGCGAAATTCAAATAACCTTAATAAATAGTTATTAATAAAGCTACAACCGAGTTTGGTTGACGTGAAATATAAACAAAAATACACATGAAAAAGAAAAAATAACTTTATTATATTTACATAATGGATTTTCAGTTAGAAAGTGCACTAGCATTCCCTGTGTCGTTCTCTGACATGTTAACGGTACTTGAAATAATTTATACATAACACTTATATTTAATAATTTAATTATTGTTGCACAATAAGAATATTTTCTGTTTCAGCCCTATGGTTGAGAAGATTGTTAGTGAATGTATAAAGTTTTGAATCGCTACTGATAATGTTGTTTTATATGCAAGTTATTTTCAAAGCACAAGTTTTTTTTTAAGTTAATTTTATTTGTTTAATAAATAGCTAGTTAAGAAGTTCGTATGTTGGTGTTATAAGTTTGAGGCATAAAATTTGATAGGTTTATGAACAATCCTTTTATGTTACAGTGTTGCGATGACCTTATTTCGTATGATTGTCATTTATTGCAAGTTACATAATACTTCTTTGATGAAAGCTTAGCTTATTAAAGCCGTCTTTGTGCGATACTGTGATCAATCGGATTAACAAGTGGATTTTTCTTGTTGAGCGTAATTAACTTTCGTTAGACGTAAAGGCGTGCCTAGTACTTATATAATTAATTACATGTAAATTAAAATAGTAATTGTAATAAATCTTTATATATATATATGTATATAATTCTACTGTACGTGAGTTTGTCACTGAACTCCTCTTAAACGGCTGGACCAATTTTAATGATTTTTTGTATGCGTTTGGAAAGCATACACAAGTATACATATTGTTAGAAACTAATATTTTTATTTTATATAGTGTATTTTCAAATAATTTCATAACACGATGTACATAACTAACTTCCTCTAAATTTTCTCGCTAAGTGAATGTAATTCTTTGAGAAATAAAGTATCTTTGAACCGAAGCACCCTGGATGGTTTAGATTCACAAATCAGCCTGGTAGATGGCGCTGCAGTCGACACTTTCATACTTTGTTTAAAATCCCAATCGCTTGAAATATCATGCAGGACAACGTCTGTGGGGTCCGCTAGTATTAACACACGCAGAAATTTGCTCTCTCCTATAAGAGTAAAAAGCTTTCAAAGATATTTTAAATAGGTCTTCTACGCATTACCAAGTCAATCTACGATTTTTTGTGTCAACATTTGATTTTAAACAGAAAGTCATTAACTTGCGACAATCCGTCAGATGCCCGACACATGATGTCTTCCGGTATTGGCCAATAAAACTGTCGTTCTGGCAACATGTAAAGAAGATTTTATGGATTCCCGATGATTTTTACGGGAAAAATTTTATGATTATCGTTGTCACACGGGATGTTGATAGCGGTTTCCCGATTTTTAATCTTTATATCTGTGAATTGGATGGAAAAATTCACCTTCCAGCCTGAATTTAAATCATAACGGCTGTATATAATTTTTCCTAGAACTTTGATGCGTCGCCACTATCGTTAAATGAATGACGTGAGTATTCTCGGAGGACGAAATTATTCACCAATACTAATACAATAGACGAGATATATAGTTTTTTCTTTTGACTATAACAAAAATAAGAGCATATTCCTACCTCATAGGCCGTTAACACACCCTCTAAAATGAGTGACCATCGGCTGCGACGATTGCCCTTTTTGGGCGCGTTTGCCCCTACTATTCTAATTAAAAAAAGCGTTGTTTTTAAATTATTAATTCGTCCAAATATCCGCCATAAATATTTGTTGAGAAATGAGTTCGAAATTCTTTTTTTGAACAATATATCATCTACAACATACACGGTACTGTGTTTACTTGCGTTTTAGCAGAATCAGCAGTATTGCGAGGTTAAACGCTTTTTTTTTGTCCCCTACCCTCGACGTAGTGAAGTGTATAACTCCACACACCTTCACCTCCGCACTTTGTTTTATTTCGCATAATTCTACAATAAGTTTGCCCTAAAATTCCCGCGCTAGGGGACGTATTGTACGTTCCTTTATTCCATACAAATGCTTCTATAGATTTTTTGTGAAAGCATTATACTGCGATTGAATGGATCTTGCGGGCGTGATTTTTCTCGCGATAAATACAATTGAGATATTTAATATTCCGTGCACCTTTTTGCTACCGAACTTCGTAAGAGCTAAAAAATGGTTTTAAAATATATGTGCTCTTAAAGGATTGGATAACGTGTGATCGAATATTATATATAATATATTTATTATTTTTGTTTAGTAGTTGTGTAAGTCTACATTGTTATCTGTATTTTATTTTATTTATGCACTTTTCCCTTAGTATTTCTTGTTTCCTTTATATGTTTATTTGTTTATAAGTTCTAAATAAGTAATGCAACTTTAATAAATAAAATATTTTTAGCACCACGCGTCACAAATAACTTAAATAATAATTTATTATATATATAATATAATATATTTATGAATTCAGTTTAGCCAAAATCATGTTCAAGATACTTTGCCACTAAATTTTAACCTCATGGTCGCATAAATATAATGTTAAAAAAATCTTTTACTTGTTAAGGTTTAAAGAAGTTATTAATACATATATGTCACTTACATGAGAAAAAATAATTATATTAAAAACATAAAAAGAAAAATATATCACGTCGTACGGAATTATTGCATTAGAGTCCATATGCCAAAAAACTACGGAAGCGTATTCGAAACAGGTCCACTGCTACTATTTCACGTATCTCTGGAGGCAAGCTGGTGTTTCTGTTCAATGTTCTTGGCGGCGTATTTAAAAAACTTAGATGAATTACAAAAAATGGGCGCCACAGGTCGCGTTATCTTATGTTATTTGTCATATCAAGTAGCTCGTTTCTTCTTGCCGCCTCAAAAGGCGCCGCACAGTAGCATACGAGTATGGGAACGCTTAACACTGTCACATTTCCTAATCTGAATATTTAGACTTTCAAGTCATTAAAGTTATCTGATTACCGAATTTGTTGAGTATTTGTGATTTTATCGTTTTCTTAAAACTTTTACATTCGTATCTACTACAGTAAAGGATGTTTGCAATTAAAATTGTTTTGCTTGCTAAAGCTCTACACGGTTTCAATACTAGAACTCCTTACAAATCGCTAATCACTTCCCGTCCCTTCATATTTAATCTGAGGTGAACATGCGCTTGCGCAGGCCCGCGCCATGGATGTCGAGTCTGTCGCGGGGACTGTGGGGCTGGGTCTACACTCAAAGCCCTCTGCTGTTCAGACACTTCCTGTCCTTAGGTTAGCTCCCTCTCTATCTTCCTTTCAATCCCTACTGTTCAAGCATTACCAGTCCACGTCATATCCCTAACTTTTGTACCCGTAACACAGAGAGACAGTAGAGACACCCCTAAGACACCAATATTTTTTTTTTCGGATATTGATTTTCCTTTTGTATTAAAAGTACATATAGTCTAGTCAATAGACAGTATCAATTAAAATCAGTTGAGCCCTTTGCCTCCTGTTCTTTAAAAAAAATACATATAAAGTACCAACCTCCATTTTAATAGCAATATTAGGTAACAATCTTTATATGACAAAAAATTTTTCCGGGTCAGCAGAATATAAATAAAAAATATTACGTCATTTTTACATTAACGCCTTGAATATAAAGGCGTCTAATCAATTAGTCGATGATTATTTTGCATATAAATTGTTTTCAATATTTATTTGTATAACGCCTAATCGCTGTAGCGGCACGGCTAAACAAACATAATTAATGGCGTTAATATTATCGCTTTAATCATATACGGTTGCTTCATTTGCATGTAAAATCCACAAACTTGTTTGAATGGGATGGCTAATTTACGGGTTAACAAGCATATTATGTACCTGTGTCAATATGGCATTTATTTAATTAAAAAGATTCCTGGCACATCAATTTTATGGTAATATCCTTTGGCTTATTTTTAGGCCTGTTAAGAAAAATCCTGTGTCGTTTTAAAATAAAACCTCGTTCGTTTATTTCTCTTTTCTGCACCTCTGAAGAGTTTTATTACGAATAAATCGGCTGTTTAAAGTGTATCAATCTGATTTGTGTATTGTAGTAGTTTTCTTCTCTGTTTGACCACGATTTTTGTTCGAAACGTCGAGTTATGTAAGTAATATTATGAATTCGCTTCATAATTCTTTGTCCGTTTTTATTTTCTTTTAAATAAAACTCCTTTCAATTATATTTATGCACCTCTAAAGAGTCTGGTAACAACACGAATGTAATCGTCTGTTTGAATTATAAAATTCGATTTTTTACCCCGATTTTTGTAACGCACGATACGAAGTTAAAGAGGTTTTAATGTTTTTTTACATGGGTTTTGTTTACATTTAGTAGGTATTGCTCACACGGTCTCTGAATAGCAGATTCAGCTGTGGGTCGAGTCCCACACACCCCTGCAACTTTTGGGGGCAGGGAATGCGCGAATGTATTTCCATATCGGATAAATAAACTGCTACTTCATTTTTATTGTATTACAAATTGTTAAACATTATTTTCATTAGAAATTAATACGGCTTAGTAAATTATAACATGATACATGTTGTTAACGTTTCAAGATGAATATCAAATGTCTATAAATTTTAATTATGTAAAATTATACGTATAACAAGACACGTCCGCCATATAATGGGCCTAAATTCGTGGAATTGTTTTAGTAGCGTGTACGAAGTACGAAGATTAGATTTATTAAACGTATTCCTAAAATTTAAATTATAATATTTTAATTGAAGTCTTTCTTTGTATTTAAAATGAATTCGTGAAAAAGGTAAAGTAAGTCACTATTATTTGTAATTTACAGTATTCAACTAAATTTTTGGAGATTATTGACCCCCCCAATGTAACGCGCCGTAACGTTTTTCTGTACCCAAGTATAGTAAAATGTTTCGTGACCACCTAGTGACTCTTGAAAGTACTGGAAAGTAAAAAATAACGCGTAATTTAATCCCCGCCCCGCATCGTAACGTTTTACAAAAGGACCCCCTCCCCCCTCAAAATTCGATACGTAATACTTGAACGCTCCCTAAACCATCAAGCTTTGGTGATATTGCCAGGAAAGAACCGAATAGTCTCGACAAGCTGGTAGGTAGAGAGGAGCAGAAGAATTCGGGGCCTACCAGTTGGTTTGACCAAATTCAAACAATTATGGGTCTCAAGTTCTGGGATAGAGTGGTGTGTTCACTTATGAGTATTCAAAACAGGCACGACCTTCAGTAATGAAGACTACGAAACAGAGAAAAACTAAAACACCAGGCTTTCTATAGCAGTAAAAATTCGCGATTTAATGTTTTAAATTTCATCTAATACTAAGCCGCCATATCTATAGTAATGGTTGTTATAAATCATCAAGATTCCTTTAAAGATGTATGTAACACTTAATATTTCTTCTTGGAACTTCAGGCTATGCGATAGTCTCGCATCTCATTTCGAGAACTAAATGCTTTGACAGCTCTCGAAACTAGATGTAATTAATACGTTCTAGTACGAGTCAAAATACAATAATAAATACGAATTGTTATAGCGACATCTATTGGCAAAACAAAGTATTATGAAAGCATTGTCTTTTTTTTATGATTAACTTTTACTAACATGTATAATTTTAATAAAGTATAAATCTGTACTCTATACTGTAGATTTTGGTAAGCGAATTTGCATTAACTTTGAAGTTCCAAGAAGCTGCCACTTTTTCTCTTTCTTTAAACTGGTTCCCATGATTTGTGGACAGGTGGCGGCGTTCTTTGATGATGCCGCTACACGTGCTGATCTTAGTTTTTGTTATAGATTTTTGTTATTCAATACGAAAGATCGAATAGCTTTTTGTTAACCGCATAGATCGGATTCTATTTTAATAGACAAAGATGTTGGATTTCTTTACTCTATAGTCTTATCTACTAGGTACTTCCAAGGTACGTGGAGGTATACTCTACAGAATCCATACCTTTATGTTACATAAACAAATACGGAAGGTTCTTTCATAAATTGCGTCCGAAAATATATAAAACTAATATACGAATATTTCTTGTTCGCAGGTCTAACAGCTGAGCTGTATTATGTAAGAGATGGTCAAATCAACTCATACGCACTTAACTTCGTTGTTCCCGTTCCTGCTAATATTGGAGAGTTGCATTTTTCGTGGCAGAGCTTAACAAGACGACCGGTAAGGATTTTTTATATACCTAAGTTTCTTTATAAACGCGCCGAGTGAGTTTGAGTACCGATATGTAGAACATTACCTCACTTTCTTCTTACAAAAAAAAAATGGTGCGTGTACTTATGTACGCGTAAGAAGTTATACTTCTTTGGCTTTCTTTATTTTTTAAATATTAAATAATTAATAATCAATATTAGCGTTAATAATTTAACAATATTTAATATTTAGTATATTATTCAATTATTAATTAATATTAAATAATTAATTTATTATTTTATTATATTATTAATTCAATTTAATAACTAGGTATGTTTCATAACCTTTTAACTAAGTATAAATAGGTCTTTGTGAAAAAGCATTGCTAAATTTCTTTGAAAAAATAATTAAAATTATTATTATTATTTATTTATTTGTTTAAAAGTAGATTGTCTTATACCCATCTCGCGCACGCTCGGCGCCCATACTGAATTTTGTGTCACGGTGCGCGCGCATCGTAAAATTTCACTCTCATAAATTTTTCATAACGCGCCTAAAGAAGTATAACTTCAAAAATAATAAGAAAAGTATATATTAATATAGCATAAATACTTATAGGTAATGATTATGTCCCGATAGAATGCAAAAAAGACCCCGAGATCCTGTTATGACTGGGCATAGCTTACCCGTTACCCTGAGTAGCAGAGTGCCTCCAGGCACTCCAGTGAGTCCTACATACCCTTGTTGCTTATAGTGTGGGGGTGCGTAAATAAATTATATACATTGTCGGCGTAATATTGACATCGTATGTAATGTAGTGTTATTATCAAATTGCCCTAAAATAGGAACTTAATAAAACAATTCATTTAATGATCACAAAATTGTGTTGATTGAATAATAATCAATCAATCAGAAGGATCACCTATTGGCGTGTCTTCGGTTATTTTTCACTTGGGGTAGTGGGGTATTTCTTTAGGTGACACAACATGCAGGACTATGGCATGGAGCACCCACCATTTTTATATACCGATACTTCTATATGCCAAGTATAAATGAAACTGACGAGAGAGTCCTCAGGCTTTATTGAGTTACGAAACTTCAAAACAAATAGAATTCTAAACATTCCCTTTTGTTAACAAGAAAACGATTTCGAACCATTTGGTCGCAGTAAAACAGTTTCTCTGTATCGCTGAAAACAATTAATGAGTGTCATTGACATACTATAAAAGCGTTTACAGTAGTGATTAGTTGTGAACTATACTTAGATACGTTTGAAGAAATGATTAAGCGAGTTTAATCCGTAATGCTTTTTTAACACTTTGTCATTTTCCGACTTAAATGACAACAATTCGATAGGGTATTTATAAAAACAGTTGATTTGGCAGTCTCACTAAACGATGAGTTATAGTAATAAATAACGTTTATTTAAAAAGTGCTTAATAGCAAAGATAAAATATCCTGCTTTGGAACTCCTTACCTCTTGATATCAGATAAGCTGTCTTTAAATTTATTTAGGAATCTTCTTTTTGAACTCTTCTGCCTCGTAATTAGCGACATATATTAATTATGACTCATTAACCCTAAGATTAGCTTTTATATTATATTTTTAATACTAATTTCATTAGATTTCTAGTTAGTACATTTCTAATGTTACTATTTATGCACTTCATTACCCCCAGTTGGTGTTTTTTTTTCATACTAGAGTTGTCTAGGAGAAATCGCTTGTTAGCGATGAGGCCGGCATACATAACCAGTTTCTTATATATGTATGAGACAAAAACAATTCCGATCCCGTCAATATTAGTGACAGGTGACAATGGGCGTAGCTTTTCGCCGTGCATCAATAATTGTGAATGCTGGTCCATATTAATATCTAGTCTATCTAGTTGATAAAAGGCCTGGGACTAGTGCTAGACCGGCTACTTCTAATTAATTTGCGATATTTGTTTTAAAATAAGTGTTGTTTGATTATTTGCTATTTTAAAAGAGTACCGAGAGTTTTTTACGCCGGCTTTTTCTCTCGGCCTACACCCTCTTGTCTTCATTGCCGATGAGTAGGGATGCCTACAAATTCAAATTTAATGACGTGGAATAAGTGATACATGTATCTTATGTTCTATAATAAACATTTTTTTTATGTCCTATATCCCAGGTGGGGCAGAAGGGTGGGCACAATGTTTCGCTATTACCATATCTCTAGAAGATATTATTTAACTTATATGTATAAAAGTTATAAGTCTAAAACTATTTTATCATCTTGTCTATAAAAACCTCATTAATATTTTGAATAAACCTATGATGTAATCGTTTGAGAAGTTTGTATATATTAGCGATAATCGAACAATGGATTGGTTGTGACTGTTACGGGTTCGTATGCAAATTAATCGGATGTTTAAAAAACAGGTAGCCATTTAGAAATATTTTGACTACGCTATTTAGAGATAATGATTTCAACTGTACGTGATTTTGCATAGACAATATAAGAATTACTAACATCTATTTTTGAATTAAATTACGATATACTAAACTGACGTTATAGCATTTCCTATGGTAATGTCGCCTTTCTGTCTCTTGCTATACTAAATCAAATCGTATTACTAAAGCGCTTTAATCGCTTTTGGATTGAATGGAAAACAGGGTTTAATCGGGAAGGAAGCTCAACCTGATATTAAGTGATACCACTGCTCAACGCCAGAGGGCTCACGAGTGCTTTGCTTGCTTGATTTTATGAATCGCTATTAATTGAAGGATCCTAAGTCGATTTGGTCCGGAAACACTTCAGTGGGCTGGTTTCATATAGTAATAACGTTCAGTCTATGGAACGACTCACTTTTCGAACTCACACAGTGGTTTTTACAGTGGAGTAGTGGAGTAGTGTGTATTAATCCGAACAACTCCTCAACACTCCATGGTAAATGCAGTAGAAGATGCTCACATCTCTACGCAAAGCTAAGGGAACGTTTTTTTTTTAAATTATTACCTAGTCTACTAAAGGGAGACATATTTACTCTTATGTCTATTCGCATTTGCATTTAACATGGGACTTATTTTATACTCTCAAACTCATGATAGACCATGTGCCATTGTATTAAACGTAGAAACACATCGAACATTTTATAATTATTATATATATATATATTATGTATACTTTCTTCGAGTTTATTTTTTTATGGAAATACATTGTCTTATCATTCAGATTTATAAATTAGTTCTGATAACTTATCCGGGTGTCTAGGATTAAGCATGGATTAAAGCGTTTATAACATGGGTTTTTCTTGATGGTTCAGCCACCTCTGAACGCTTATGTTCTTAAAGTATTAAGTTTCTTATCTATTTTAACTTCCACTTATCTTGATTAAAGGTTTAAACCACTTGATGCAACCACTTACGTGGATGTATTTTTATTCGTAATATTAAATCACTTGTGTAACTATGCATTATTTTTCAGTTATTTATAAACAGTTAACTTGTATTCTAACTGTTAACGATTTAGAAATCCGTCGGCCGAATTTGATGATACTGATTATGTAGTTGTCTCGGAGGACCTTGATTGGAACACCTCCAAGTGATTTTTGCTGCCGGAGTTGTGTCTAAGTATTAAAAAAATGATTTAAAATTTTGTGAAATGTATTGAAATTCGTAATTCTAAATCCAAACCTTCATTACTCATTACTCATTGGTCTAGTGGTTAGTACCCCTGACTGCTTATCCATGGGTCCCGATGGTTGATCGGTTCGATCGCATGGTTCGATCCCCGGCTGAGACGAACATCGATGTGATGAGCATTTGGTGTTGTGCTTAGGTCTTGGGTGTTTAAATATGTATTTATATGTCTATCTAACTATAATATGTATGTATGTCCGTTGCCTAGTACCCATAACACAAGCTTCACCAGCTTAGCATGGGACTAGGTCAATTGGTGTGAATGTAATATGACAGTGTCTGGTGTAATACGCTACTCTCTCTTCAGTTGGTAGCTCTGAGCGTGAGCAAGGAAACATTTGGAGCGGACAATCTGTTTCCGACGGTTTCTGTCCAGCGCCTCTCTAAAAGTGTACAGATTTGAGGACGATGCGTCTTTCACTTGATCGGTCCATCTGGTTGGTGAACGGCCACGTGATCTTTTTTTTTTTTTTTGGAGTTTATGGCCTGGTATCTAGACCTTTAGGCCAAGCCACGTGATCTTTTTCCTTCTGTGTTACCACAATCAGTTTCTCTAAGTTCTCATCGCCTTTGCACGTTGTATGGCCGAAATATGATTAGCTACTATGATTTATTTAAAAAATAAATATTGTACGGGTTTTTATATCAAAAGTCGTGATGATTAACGAGACGAATTTTATATATGGAAAAGCTGTCAAATACATTGTCTATGCTAATACTATAAAGAGCGTCTTGTGTTGTAATCTATGGATTTTATAAATTATCGATTTTATAAATTACCAATAGAAATGTTATTTGTGATTGTCATAGGCTATATTTTAACTCTAAAAGTGAATATATTGTTTCGTAGTAGTCGGATTTGCAAAGTCGAAGAAAAAACAGAAACGAAAACGTTTCTTACTAACGCTGCATTAACGATGAGGGATATATGATAGAGCTGTTGAGACTTTTATATCTGCGCTGTCTGTTCGCTTCACCAATATCTAATGCTTTATGAGGTTTAGGTATTCATTTCCCAAGGTTAACGTGTTACGGTTCCCGGGGCGGGTTTACAATAACGCATGTTGATATAAAACTTGTGCGATTGATTTCTCTCGAGGTGGTAGAGAGGTCGGTACAAGGATCTTACAATCACTTTTTTGTGAAAATTTTATTATTTCTCTAATATCATTGGACAAACAAGACTGTTAGTTCGTGGTAGTAGATAGACTGACATGAAAGTGATCTATTTATGTATTTTGGAGGAATAAAAGCGATATTAAGTGATTATCTAGGAGTATAAGTTTTGATTAGTTTACACTTAAAACAATATTAAAGAAATACAAAACGGGCGGTTTATGTAAGTAATAAGTACATTTTAAAGTTAAATTAAAAATATCGCCGTCACATAAATACGGGTCACAACCAAAGCGTCTTCTCACGGGCTAAACTTATCCACAGCTTATACGAATGTATTATTGATGGCAGACACGTACGGAATAACAACAAATGTTGTTTTTATGTTAAAATCGATCGCTTGTTATGCAAATATTCAGTTAGTCGATCCCAGACGGTTTTATATCCTTAACTAAATATTATGTGCATTTAAATGTCTAACAAAACGAGTATTATACTTATTAAAAGTCGCATTACAGATTTCGATTTTTGGGTAAGAAGTAGGTGATAAGACATTGTAGCAGTCGATCTTAGACGGTTTTCTCCTAATTGATAAACTCAAACTCAAAATATCTTTAATCATGTAGGTAAACAAGTACACTTATAAACGACAAAAAAAGAAGAATTAATTGTAAATTTACATTTACTACCAGTTCGCAAGTCAAGGGTGTAGAGCGGGCAAGAAGAACTGGCAAGAAACTTTTCGCCACTCTTTTTAATCGCTAAGTTTTGAGTCATACAAATTGTTTGAACTGGAGCAAATCAATCCCAGGGATTAGGATCATTTAAGTATTCGTCACATTTATAAAAAGTTTTATTGATCATTTTACGTTTAACAAGGGCTGTTAATTTATTTAAGTAGTGATAATTTCGCTTTCGATAAAAACACTGGTGCACGGCTGGACTGGCATAACCCCAGAAATGAGAAGTATTTTAAAACGTGTTAATTTTATTTCTTTTATATCTTAGAATTATCGCAATGAAACATATAACCGTTTAGAGTTCACTGAACTTATCAAACCATCTGTTTATTTAGGACACATTTGCAAGTTTAAAATTTACAGTGCCATATAATAAGACGATGAAAATACGTTGTGTAAATTGCATTTAACAAGCATGAATTGTATGTGAGCTACAATTACTATTCAGTAGGTTTTTAATTGCGACTACCTATTTACTGTGGCGGCGCTTTTGACCGCGCTAAGCAAATATTTCTTGAAGTGAGGGCATGATCGCGCCATTGTACATGTTCCCCGACTAACTAATATTTAATTAGAGGCTATGGTGTCGCACCTCCGTATGCGCATGCGTGATGAGGCGGCCGACGGGCAAAGGGCCCGCGGCGAATACTATTTGCTCTTCCATTCATGTTACCGTCCAGTGATTAGTCAGATTATGTGCTTAGAACACAAATAACTACCTCGTTATGCAGGCTTATACGCATTGTTTGTTCTTGTCTTAATAATAACCTTTGATAATTACGCCCGAAATTATTACACAATGTTTAATGTTAGATTAACTTACAAATCGTGTTTTAATAGTTCATTGTTTATGTAAAAGTGGATTATTTATCAAACATTACTGTTACGTAGCTTTTTATATACTTATTTACACTTCGTTTATAGAAAAACAAATAACATAATACATAAATATTATAAGGGATGCTACTTGATAGGACTAGTAAGGGAAGATATTAAAAAAAGGAAAAACTACAATAAGTGCATAACCAAATCTTAACAAAAAATATAGAATCACCAACCTTAATCTAAAATAATACAAAAAAAAATAATAAAATAAACTAAAAAGCATCGTGAATTGCGACGCACAAAAGAATAAGAGATACAAGAATTACAAAAGTCACGATTGAGCTGGATAGAATATGGTTAATAAATGTTTATGTAAAAGAGTTATTAAATATGTTAGGGAGGTAGCCAATCGTATGGAGTCGGGCAGCCTATTCCACAACTTAATGGCGGAGATCCTAAACGAATTGCCTAAGAAGGATGAGCTGTGAGATGGGATTTCCAAAAAGCATCTATTAGACGTGCGTAACATTTGCTAGAGCGCGAGATAGAAGATGGACGCTAAAAATAACAGAATGAGCTGGACCTACTGGAAAGAGATGTATATAGGACGACAAAAGAAAAGATGGAAAAATATGAGGGGGGCTTTTACCCTTAAAGGGCCAGGGCCATACAAGAACTTGATCACTAAAAAAGAAAAAAAGAAATCTATCGTTGTATGGATTAATAAATAACTTTAGAGCTTTAATAATAATAACATAGTTAAAGGGATCTCAAAATTTGAATTCATTTTTAAAACCGTTATAAATAAATTAATATAAAAAATGTTTGTTCACAGTTACCATACACGCTGCGAGTGGATGTCATCTCTCATCCCGAAGCTTTACACCCGCCAACCTTCAGTATTCCAAGTACTGGCCTGGTGCCAACTGAACCACAAACGTGGCAAGTGGATCTGCCCTGTACACACACGGTAGCAGCTGAAGTGGACGTCACCATCGCCCTCAACATCTCCACTGGCTCATCATCCACGACATTACATTTTAGGAGACGTAAAATATGCCTTAAAGATGCTCCACGACCCGCTGTAAGAGTGGATAATGCCCCTCATGCTCCTACCTCTGCTGATATATTCTACGCTGGGGCTGGTTGTGCTGGTGGAGTCATTATTTTAGCAGCGGTCGCAGCAGTGGCTTGTCGAGCTCGCGCCAGAAAACTTCGAAGAGCAAGAAGTGATGAGCAAGATGCTCACGCTTTCTTACCAGACTCTTCATGCAAATCTGCAGCAAGCTATACAAGCTATCGGCGTCCAACGTCTTTACCGCCGGTTGCTCCTGAAGAAAGGGCTAGAGATCTCCAACAAAGAATAGCAGAGTTGACAATACAAAGATGTCGAGTAAGGCTACGATCAGTGGCGATGGAAGGCACCTTCGGTCGTGTATACAGAGGAACATATGCAGACGAAGATGGCAGGGAACAAGAAGTGTTAGTCAAAACGGTGGCTGAACATGCATCACAAGTACAGGTAAATTCAATAGCTACTTTACTAATGTTTTTCGCTACTTTCAAGAAGTTTCGTATTTTTTCTCTTTGAAGGATTTTTCTTAATTTAGCTGAACTACATCAAAATCTTGCTTACAAAAGATGCTTCATACTCCGAGCAATCTTGCAAACAAAGCCTTTTTATTTTTTTTATATTCGAGGTGGAAATGTATTTGCGCATGCCCTGCCTTAAAGGTTGCAGGGGTATGTGGGAGTCGACCTAAATTAAATTAAAACTTCCCCTTGGACCGGGAATCGAACTCGGTACCCCTCATCCAGCTGCCACATACAAAGACCGCTAGGCTATAAGGCCCTTTGCAAAGAAAGCCTACATCTTCACTGGGCCATTTATTTCTATAGAAAATTTCTTTTAGGTGTCACTACTTCTTCAAGAAGGCTGCATGCTGTACGGGCTTCATCATGAGCGGGTCCTATCCGTTCTGGGTGTCAGCATTGAAGACCAGACGGCACCATTCATTCTGTACCCCTGGGGTCCAACCTGGAGAAACCTAAAGCAGTTCCTATTAGCGTGTCGAGGAGTTACCGTAGGTGGGGCAACGGGTGCTCCGCCCCCTCCATTAACAACTCAACACGTGGTCAGAATGGCACTTCACGCCTTGGATGGACTTTCCTATCTACATTCGCAACACGTACTGCATAAGGACATCGCTGCAAGGAATTGTGTGTAAGTAAAAGCTTCCTGTAAAGTTATGTGTACTGCATACTTGATTTGTATTTGTTTAGCTTTCCTAAGAAAGCTTTTTAGACCTTATTTGGATTGAAAGTTTAAAATTTTCTATTTTATCTAGAAATCATTCGTAATCATTCCGAAAAAATCAATTTGAAAAATAAATCTGAAAATATACCATATTTTACCAATTTGATTAGTATTAGTTTATTATTATTAGTAGTATTTTTCTATGTCTATACTTAAAGTGCAGAGCAGGGTTGGCTTAGTGGCTTTAACGCGTGACTCTCATCTCTGAGGTCGTAGGTTTCTACGGACCAACGGACTTTCTATGTGCGCATTTAGCTTATGCTCGAACGGTGAAGGAAAAAAGGAAACCGGCTTGCCTTAGACCCAAAAAGTCAGTCGTGTCTCAGAAACAGAAGGCTGATCACCTACTTGCCTATTAGATTCAGATCATGAAACAAATGAAATCTGAAGCCCAGACCTAAACATTTTGTAGCGCCACTGATATTTTTTTTAATTTTGTATACTCAAACCCATAGTTTTGCTTAATATATTCTAAATATTAATGTTTGTTAACAGAGTTGACGAGAATCTACGTGTCATGATAGGTGACAACGCGTTATGTAGAGACCTCTTCCCAGCTGACTACCACTGTTTAGGAGATAATGAAAACAGACCCATCAAATGGCTGGCTCTTGAGACACTCTCAAAGAAGCAGTTCAGTCCAGCATCAGATGTATGGGCGTTGGGAGTGCTTCTATGGGAATTGACGACGCTGGCACATCAGCCATATGCGGAAGTTGATCCATTTGAAGTAGCTGCATATTTGAGGGACGGTTATAGATTGCAGCAACCGGCCAATTGTCCGGACGAATTGTGAGTACAGTGATTCATAAAACATAATATTAATTTACCCTATAATAAATAAATATACAAAACATTTATTGATGCTATAAAACACAAAAAAGTTTGGAAATTTTGATATTTGGAAGTTGGTTGAATGAGATAATAAATTAATTCAGAACAAATATCTATCGGTTATTAAGATAAGACTCCACCGCTATTAAAATTATTAAAAGGATTTAAAACATAACTTACCTTTCAGTTGTTGCTTTAATAGCGCAGAAAGAGACATACAGAACGTTAGAATTAGTTGACAAGAACAAACAGTAATCTTATTGGTTGATGATTTAATTAAACATTCTAATAATAATTTTACCCCCAGGTTCGCAGTAATGGCCTACTGTTGGGCAATGTCACCCGACGACAGACCAACGCTACCACAACTGCAAATATTTCTACGCGACTTCCACGCTCAACTTACGAGATTCGTCTAGAGAACGTTAACCAAAGACAATAGTGAAGTGTCAGTGCGTTACCAATGGCCTTAGCCTAATAAGGTTTTACTGTAACTGTAGCACTTTGCTATAGATTTTTCATAATACAGTTATCAACACGAATTCTATTCGACCAATGCACGTTAGTGCTTTCGTTTAGTTATAAAGCAGACTCTTTGTAACCATGGTTACTGTGTACGTAACCATGGCAACGCGGTTTTATAATTCCATATGTATTCAGTTGTTATATTGATGTGTTCTACGGACTGGTAAATTCGAGATTTTTAGCGTAGACAGTGCTTGTGAGTTTTGGCACTACGTACTTGAATCTGACATATAACTGAAGACTTTTGAGAGCTAAGGCCCAGGATAATGCTGTAAGACTGATAGTGTAATTTAGATATCAACACGTGTTTTTGCTTCTGTTCTTGGTACAGATCATATCGTATAAGAATCTCTGTGTAATTGGTAGAAATTTAATATAATTTTTTTGGCACAGTCCATTTCTGACTACATAATGTCAGAAATATAGTTTGTTTGGAATTTTATTGTTTAACAAGGAACTTTTTTAATTGTTACACATAACAAATACGTAATCTTTACCGAATGTTAAACAATGTCCATAATTTGACAGAAATTAAGTTTTTAATCGAGATCTGTAACTACTTTTAAGAAAATTTTGACATCTTTTTACAGAATCTATTTAGCTTTGGGTCATGTTTATCGTCGCCGTTTGACATATCACGCACAAAGTTACATAATCCTTTCCGTGGTTAAAACAATGACTGACTGACTTAATCTTTTTGAGTAAAAAGTTAAATTTTCTAATCACTCGTGATTCTAGTAAAAACTTAATTTCATTCAAATATGATACGTAAAAAGCTATATAGCTTTTGGAACCTTAATTCGGTAAATATGACGTATCGAACGACCCATTAACACAGAGATTTTGGCGCTTCACCCTAATTCAGAACACAAGCAAAAATATGTGGTTTGTTACTGCCATATTAGAAATAAATGTAAATAAATATTGATGTGCCTCAAATATTGTAAATTTTATATTACAAGACAATATAAATGTATGATTGTTTGGAACGGGAACCATTTGGAAGGGAGAATGCTTGAGGCAAAATTTCACGTAATACATATTAAATTAAATTCATAAAAATATATCAAACGCACAGTTCTAGCAAGCGCTGTCTTTGTTTTCATCAGCGCAAATACGAAAGGAAAGAGACGAAAGATTACTTTAAATATGAGCAAGTATACTGATTTCGTTCTGAAAGGCGAATGGCTCATGAAATAAAAAGTAGTTTAGACTTAGAGCTAAGTGTGATCTCTCAAAATTGTATTGGATTTTGCCTACCCTCAAAAAAAATGCAAAATGATTTGTTTTGATTTAAATATTAGCTATTTTTAGGTTTCGTTCATTGTTATAATTAATTCAAATATTTAAAAAAATGCAATTAAGTTTTTCATTGAACTGGGGGCAAACTGGCAGGATGGTCACGTGATAAGTGATTCGGCCATGAGCACACACTGCCAAATGGCTCGTAAGCCGGCGTTTTAAGAATGGCTATACATTTCTTGAAGGACCTTAAGTCGTATTCGTTCAGAAATGCTTTAGTGGGCAGCTGGTTCCACATAGTGGTAGGCACGACAAAACTGCCTTAAAAAACGCTCAGTTGTGGAACGACGGACGTCCATGTGATACGACACGACGTACGGGTGAAATAATAATAATTGTTCTCTACAGTATTCCTTCCAGGTGGTATTAAAACCCATCCTATATTTAAGTGCCAAAATTGTGCCAATTTTGGAAAACCCAATAGAAATATCAACAAATTATCTGTTTAGCTTAAGAAAGTTTAGCATTTTGGTAAAACGGTTTATTAAGACACGCCATTTTCGGTAAGCACATACTTGTACCAGTATTATTAGTAGCAGCGAAAAAAATTAGCGCCGAAAGTTGTTGTAACTTTTAATTTGCTTGTAATAAATGTTTCTTTTTTAATAAATTTATGATTTTATTTATCTTGTGTGATAGTTTGAGATATTGTAGTAAAAAAATATGTGGCGCGTCTTAGTGAAACTTATAATATTGAGAATTGTACGAAAAATTATGAATGTATAAACGCTATAGATAATTTATTTCTTATGTAAGTACATAAAAGACTTAATGTATATGTAATGTAGCTATGTATATTTGTAAATATTTTGTTAATTATGTCAATATACGAGTGATTATATTGAATACTGTCTTTTTCTTAAGAACTTCGTTCGCACTGTATCAGTGACGTAGTCTTAATGGTTAGAACGATTTTGGAACTTGAAATATCCCATGGCACATTTGTGAGTCTGTATTTTTAGGCGATCAGCTTGTAATTTCTCTAATTAAAAATTAGTGTACGGTGAACTAACGGTATGAAATTTGGGGCTCATATGAAGTAGGTTAGTCGCCAGCGCAACAAATAATATGTAAAAGAATGATATATCGCTTCAATTTCTGTACCACAATAATGTTTTTCGCCTTATTTCATAGTTGGGCACGGGCAATTTTTGACAAATACAGGCTAATACAACGGTTATCAGTAAGAACTTTGATAATCTGTAAGGTTTTGTTGCTTGTATTTTGTCTACGAATTACAGGAAAAATTTAAGATCCGCAAATGATTTCGATCACTATCACTCACTTGGCTGCGACCCAAAAATTTATGTGAATCAGTTTCATTAAAATCGGTTTAGTAGTAAAAAAAAAACACACTCTATTGTAGAATCTTTTAAATCTTTCAATAAAACACAAACACGAATAATAATATTCTTTTCACTGTCGTTATTTTATGAAATATTTCAGCCCAGATTGAAAAGCAGTCGTGGCCGAGCGGTTAAGGCGTCTGACTAGAAATCAGATTCCCTCTGGGAGCGTAGGTTCGAATCCTACCGACTGCGAATAACTTTTTATTAGGCCATTTCATTTTTAGGCAAAAAAATATTTTTATAAATATACTTTTTTACAGTCAGTCTTAATTGTGTGTAATGATAAAATACAATAATTCATTAAATTATTAATTAAATATAAGTTGTAATGACGTCGTTACAGTACATTTTGAATGATTGATATTGAATGCTTTTTAACCAAACATCTGAGACAACATTTAACGACCGAGACGTAATGACATCATCAGTTTAGCGTTTCTTTTTTATAATTTAAAGCCTATATATTTTAGTTATAAGTTTGATCTTGTTAACTCTGCGTAACTATGGAAGGTAAGGTTGACACATTACGATTTAACTGGTAATGGCGTTTAATTAGAAGAATTATTAAATGAATAAGTGGTATGGAATGACAAAGAGAGAGAGAGTGTCAGACGTTTATAATATTATAGGAATTAGATAACATTTGAAGCTTTTAATAATAAAACATTTTTTTACCGGATTGAAGTTATGTATTAAAAGTTGTTTTATTATAAAATGTGTGAAAGTTATGTCAATAAAAGACAATACAACATTTGAAGCTTTTACGGACTCCAAGTACGCGTTCTTAATTTAAATTTAAAAATAAAGTGCATATTTGTACGTTTGTCTACAACACTTGTCGTGGTCTTCATTTAAATGAGGTACATATATTCCTAGTTTGGCCGATTTCTTGGACTTGTTATCTAAGCTTCAAAATCGATTAGTAGAAATTTTTTATTTGAATTAGTCTAACATCGATAAAAAAAATAATAAATGAGTTAAAAACATCGCATCACATATGTCATTCAGTTTTAATTAGTAGTATTAATACTATCAATTAAGCACAAAAATATAGGTCGGACGTACGTTCTAATGACACGAAAACAGTAAAAACCCACCCCTGTTTGCGAACGATTAATTAACGGGGGTAAATTACAATTAGTGGGCGCTACTGTACGTTTTATGTTTCCCGTGTTATGAATGGACCTTTTACGACTGAAAATTAATTAAATAGCGTATGATATATTTTTAATAAGACTTTTATATTGTCAATGTTCAGAGGTAGAATGTAGAGAGTATATTTAGAAGCTTTCTTAGACCCTAATTGAGGTCTATCAATTAAGCCTAATTGATAGACCTTAATTGTGTCTTGCATATGAGACTCAATTAATATATAGCAGAGATAGAATTGTGTCTTGCCTTGTGGGACCTTGTTAACCCTGTATTGAAGTCAAAACTCCCCCAGATTGATCAGGCTGGTGTTATATGCTGGATGTCTCTGACCCGCATAGCATGTTAAGTCAAGTAACCCTGCGGAACTTCAGTAAAGTATGTTTTGTACATTACGTATTGATTCCTTAGGTTAGGTTCGAAACGAGTATATTTGTGATGTTGAGGCACGTTTTTAAAACCTAATTATCTTTTATAGGTATCCTAAAGCTATCGCTGTCTTAGCACACCGTATTGCAATTCATTAGGGAAATGCTGCAGCAAGAAACATCGTCACCAAGCAAATTTTCTCAATTTTTTATGTGTTTAATATACTTTGGTTAATATTTTATTTCTTAAGTGTATTCAATCGTGAATTACACGAAAATTTTTCTCTAGAGAAATTATAAGCTAGCTTACTTTTAAACATTAAATTGTATTTTTTGCTAAGTTCACTAACTCATTTTTCTAAGGAATATCTTTACAGAACTACTTGAAATATATTTAAAATTTTGAAGGATTTCTGTTATCCCATTAATGAGAGCCAGAAGCAATAGTCATAGCTCATATGTCTGGTAGCAAAGCTACCCTTAATTTCTTGTAAATAGGGGAAAATAATGACGTTTTAGTAATGTCATCCATTGAGCGGGAAGTAATTACTGATCGGTTTCTTAACGGGGAGATAGGGCATGCAATCCTGTGTAGTGGGGTAGTCTTTGTTCGAATTTGCGGGTACTTTCAAATATTCGGTCATAATAAACTATGACTTGTAGTTTTATTTATTTGACATGTTTTAATATAGTTTGTCTATATTTAGAAGTATACCGCAAATAACTTCACTTTTAAGACACAATTATTTTAGATCAAAAATAACACAGTTCCGCTATTCCGTGCTCTTAAGCCTATGTCTACGAATATTTACTTCTATTAACAATTTTATATTAGGAAACGCGTTTTCAAGTTAAACTGATTCTTATAATTTTGAAGTCTATTATGGAAAATCTAATATATAAAATTCTCGTGTCGCGGTGTTTGTAGTTAACCTCCTCCGAAACGGCTTGACCGATTATCATGAAATTTTGTGAGTATATTGGGTACGTCTGAGAATCGGACAACATCTATTTTTCATCCCCCTAAATATTAAGGGTAGTCCACCGCAATATATTTTTTTTAATTTTTAAAATATTTTTTTTTAATGATATAGCATTAAAATACATACAAACCCTAATTTCACCCCTCTACGATCAACCCCTATTTTTATTATATATGATATACATGGCAAAACGAATTTGCCAGGTCAGCTAGTAATTAAATAAATTTATTGGAAGTTTTTCAGTAAAATAACTGACTGGAAGAGATCGCTTATATTTAAGGTCATCCATTACCTAATAATTTGTGTGTGTTCCATAGTTTATTTTTGAAAGGTAATTAAGAATAAAATAAAATAGATACTAACTCATTAAGCTGTTGTAGTTCATGTGTATTACAAACGCGTAGTATAAAAATACGTTACACTTAATAAGAAAATAGTGTTTCAAGTCCAATACGAGGGTGAAACAATAGAAATAAAACTTATCTTAAGCCAGGGTCTCCGGATTGTGACCCTTGGGGGATCAGCATAATCATATGAAACAAATGTTTCGGAATTAAATCTTGCCCTTACCAAACAAATCTCCAAATTGCACAGGATTAAATGTGTTTCGATGTTCATTAGTATACATAAAAAAGAGTTTATAAAATAAAAATAAATCAGTGGCGCTACAACCTCTTTAGCTTTAGGCCTCAGATTTCTGAATCTGTTTCATGATCATTTTTAAATCTAATAGGCAAGTAGGTGATCAGCCTCCAGTACCTGACACACGTCATCGACTTTTTGGGTCTAAGACATGTCGGTTTCCTCACGATGTTTTCCTTCACCGTTCGAGCGAATGTTAAATGCGCACATAGAAAGTCCATTGGTGCACAGTCGGGGATCGAACCTACGACCTCGGGGATGAGAGTCGTACGCTGAAGCCACATTTTTTTTATAATAATTTATTTACTTCAGACAACATCCATCTTGGTCTTAATGAACTAAGTTGTTCAATTAGTAAATTCAGCAGCATAGAAAACTAATTATTAATATTAATTCTAAACTGCCTAAAAATAGATGTGGCATATGCACATTGCACACACAGAGCCGACAAGGCCTAGTAAATATATATCTCTGGTAAAATATAGCCTTATAATAATGTTTTTTTTTTAAATGGAGTGAACATGTCAGTCTTCAATCTTACTACTAACGTTTTCTCTTATCTCAGTCCTGAACGTCGCGTAGATCTCACCTTTAAAGAATTTCACATCTTTAACAAGTTTCAACGTTTCACATTATATTTTTGACGTCATTTCACGCTTTCGAGTAAGATAATATTATATTTACTATTGAAATTTGACAGGACTTGTACTTGCCATTGAATCGAACCCTAAGTAAAAAGTTATTCTTTATTTAAAAAAATGGTGCGTGTACTTATGTACGCGCGTAAGAAGTTATACTTCTTTGGCTTTCTTTATTTTTTTTGAAATATTAAATAACTAATAATAGATATTAGCGTTAATAATTTAACAATATTTAATATTTAGTATATTGTTCAATTATTAATTATTATTAATAACAATTATTATTTATTACTTTATTATATTATTAATTTAATTTAATAACTAGGTATGTTTCATAACCTTTTAACTAAGTAACAATAGGTCTTTGTGAAAAAGCATTGCTAAATTTCTTTGAAAAAATAATTAAAACTGCTTTATTTGTTTAAAAGGTACTACAAATGTCATTATGGTCAAACGTCACGCATATTCTATTTCTTTTTTCGGCGCCCATACTGAATTTTGTGTCACGGTGCGCGCGCATCGTAAAATTTCACTCTCATAAATTTTTCATAACGCGCCTAAAGAAGTATAACTTCAAAAAGTCTATCTTAAAAATACATTTTCGCAGTCGCCGGCGTCAGCGGAAACGTTGAAACTAAAAAACAGACATTAATTTACGCTTGTGAATTCAATTCCATTTCCTGCTCTTTTATTTTCCACTTCATCATTGTTAAAAAGTTAACAGTTTTTTTCAGTTACGAAAACACAGTTACATGCCTTTTTGGATATGAGGCATGCTGGTTTCCTCACGATTTCCGCGAATGTAAATACGCACATAGACAAAAAGACCATTGCATGGTGCCGTGATTCAAACACACCACCTCTGGTTTGCGAGTCGCACACTCAACGAAAGAAAGTATATTTGCTTTAGTAAATATTATTTATTAATTTATTAAGAGAATAGTTCATCTTTTGGATTTGGGTTTTTTTTTAATGAGTGATAATTTGCGATGACTGAAGAATTAACACGAGAATTGCAATAGATAAATAATTAAAATATTAAGATCTGTTTCGTAATAAATACCATGATTGATCGCAGAGCCGGATAGATGCAGTGATCAATCATTTAAATCAATTTATACGGAGACAATTTGCGTCAATTTTTCCAGATTTCGCACCTGCGACAGTTTTGCAATTACTGCGTAGATTGTTTAATATTCGATTTCAAGTGTTCTTGTCTAGGCATACAAATGAAACTGAAAACTATTGAAATGTTTCAGATGTAACAATACGATTATGAATTTTATTTATTAAATTTAAAGTAAAAAGTATTAACAATTCTTAACCTACGTAATTATTTAAAATGGGTAAATAGAAAACTGAATTTATTTCTTAAAAGTTTATGAGAAGATTATATCATACGATTATTTTAAATGCGAATATAGATTTGTTATATAAGTAAAGGGCGTTGTAAAATTACATTTATTATACATCAGCCCTGCGATTCGTGCGAGTCGTGAAGCAGTCATTTTATGATTTGGCATTCTGAAAAGGTGGAAGCTTGTAGTTTATTAGAATGCCAAATCATAAAATGACTGCTTCACGACTGATTTCAGAGCGACCGCCGATGCGAAAACCGCTGAGTGAGTTCGAAAAGTGAGTTACAGAATCGCAGGGCAGAAAACATTTTTTTTTCTACGTTTAAAAATTCAGTGTTAAAATGTTGAACTTGCTAGAATTAAAATTACATTTATGTACATAAAAGTGCATAGATAGCAATGGTACATACTTATACACACATTTTTGGTTTTTAAAATCTTTATTAAAGTTTTGAACTTGCCATTAAAATTACATTTATTAGACACGACACAATATTTCTGTTTATAAATGCCGTATTAAAAGGTTTCCTTGAAAAGGATCGCTCGAAAGAAAATGAAGTGTCACCTCGACTGGAATAAACAGAAAAGGGAAATGGATGATCACACACTATCGTGAATAGACATCGGGTTAACTTTGTAGTATGAAAACTGCATTAAAATCATATTAGTGGACCACTAGTAAATTACAAAATTATTGGTTTTAGATTGAAGACAGACCTTTTAAGTTATTTACCCTCAGTGGCTTGGTTAGTAATAACCCAAAGGTTCTTCAGGTTCTCTCTGAAGGTAGATTGTTTACCTAAAACACCCATGCTAGCTAAAAAACAAATACATCCAAACCTTTTTTGTATGGAACCAAACGGGCAGGAGGTTCCCGTCCGACTCATACGGTCCATGGGCGGCGATATCACTAATCCTAAGAGATACCGCTGCCCATGCACGCGCGTAATGCTAGAGCGGTCGGCAACTGTTTAAGAATTGCTAAATATATGTAATTTAGTGAGCAGATCACTGTTGGCCTAGTGGTTTCAGCGTGCGACTCTCATCCCTGAGGTCGTAGGTTCGATCCCCGGCTGTGCACCAAAGGAGTTTCTTTTTATGTGCGCATTTAAAATTCGCTCGAACGGTGAAGCATAACATCGTGAGACAACCGACTTAGACCCAAAAAGGCGACGGCGTGTGTTAGGCACTGGAGGCTGATTACCGACTTGCCTATTAGATTTAAAAAATCTGAGGCCCAGACCTAAGGAGGTTGTAGCGCAACTGATAAAAATATAGGTTATTCACAGGATAATCTATCATAGCGGCATAATATCTTCATGCTTATTCCGGTAAACAATTGCAATGTTGCCACATAAAAATATTTTAAGCCTTTTAAAAATATGAAGAGAGAAATCTAAAAATACAGAATCTAAAATCAAGCCTTTGTTTCTAAATCTCGAATTTTTAAGATGAAAGCGCACTGTCAGCGAAATATTCTTGCTGCATCAAGTAATGAAATGCTGGAAAGATATCCTCCTTTTTAGATGTAAGACAAAGCTTCAATATCTCGCTTTTTTGCTCATAACTTTTGTAATACTCCAAAGCTTTCAGATAAAGTAGGACTAAGCTACAGTAGATTTAGCGTGCACCTTAAAATACAGTAGAATTGTTGCAGCAGATGTTCATATCTGTCAAAATATAGCGATAAGAATATTTCATAGCGGTGACGTCTTCGAAACTTCGCTCTGGCAATAGATCTACGAGATTAGTGACCTGTACTGTAGGAATTAAGGGAAGAAGGAGTTTCCCAAATACAGGTATGTGGTAGCTGAAAAACCAGTACTTATTATTGTGAAATTCAATATTTAATAAAATATATCATTATTAAACAATAAATTATAGTGAGAAAATGCTGCCAGCAGTAAAGGTACATTGCCACAGACAAAACTTTTTAAATTTGTTTTAGTTTACTATTTATCCATTTTTAATGATTATTACTATGTAGGTTAAAAACTACAATTCATTCATACTGTACACGTGTCTTCTGATTTGGCATGGAATAATATATAATATTTGTTAAATTCATTACCTCGCTTTTTGAGCGCTTGAGCAACACATCCGCCCTATCAGAGAGAGTTTTTGAATAGACAGTCCCTTGTGTTTCGCCGTATATCCTATCAATCTGCGTCAGAGGCCAGTTTAAATAATGATATGCAGAGAACAGAACTTTATATGAATTAGTAATTTTTATTACAACATATCTAATACACATTTGAAAGTTTTTCTCATACATTTTAAACCAATGTTTTTGTCCTAAAATAGTACCTAATTAAAACATATTAGAACATGACAGTATATCTACAGAATTACAGTAGATCTGGAGAGACTTCTCCAAAATGCGCCGTCATTTTGTTTTAGACGTTCGGCTCTTCGTTAACCTAAATGGATTTCCTTTATTTTGTTTTCGATAGCTATGAATTCAATTAACGAATTTATGATCTCAGTTTTGGCGAAAGTTCGCTAATGTCTGAATATAATTAAGCTGACGAAACTATGCTATAAAAACAATTTACATAAATTAGTACATAATGCTAAAACATATTTGGAGTGAAATGTATTTATTCAAGAAGCATAAATTTTAAATAAATTAACTATTTAATTACTTAATTGCAAAGACTAGCGTGTTATCAAACTATAAAGGTTGTTTTACAAATAATGCATAATTCTAACTTATTAAAGTCAAGTAAAAAAGCTTATGAAGACATTTTAAAAGAGTTTTTTGAAATGTTTATACTTTACATAATCTACATATAGCGTATTTATCAACAAGAACGAAGTAAGGATCCTTCCCCTAAAAGAAAAAAACAAGAAAAATAAATAGGAAGGATCCTCGAATAGTCTAACCAATGACTGGTCGGTCTGAATTGCAATTTTCTTGGATTGTCCAATATGTAAAACGTTATATTCTATGTTTTTATTCAAGGTGTGACCTCGTCGAACTGAATGTAGCCGCAAATTAAAGGAATTACCGTAATTTTTTGATAACTTCTTATGGGAGGGTAAACTTTTTCGTTACGTAACGCGTTACGGCGCCAGTCTGTCTAGCTTCCCTTTCTCTCACGCATACGGCAGCGGTAGGCAGGCTCCTCCTCTCTCACTCTAACCCGCTAGCCGTATTTCGGACAGACGCTTTTCCCTTTCTCTACTTAGTGTTTGGACTTTGGTGTGCGTTAGACATTTATAGTTGACAGTGAGCTCATAATGGTGGTGAGCTCAAATGGTTCCACATAGTGGTGGTGCGCGGCCAATATTATTACTAAATAAATATCTCACTCTGGGTTAAACTAATATCTGAGTATCCCGGTCGTAGTAGTAAGATCTGGCGCCAATACGTTTCTTCCACCGATTTCGGTCCAGTCCTGCCCTGCGATTCTGTAACTCACTGTTATTCCGTGAGTCCACTACGCACTAACAGCGCTCCCTTCGTCACTCACGTAATATTTGGAATCTCATGGTATTCTGTTAAGAAATTTTACATTACGTCTTGATAAGTGAAGGGAGTGAACCTAGTGAGTTGTTGTCTATTAATATCGTAACAATTGACTCATTTTATTTATAAAAAGAGTTAATTGTCAAAATTTTCATCATACATAAGCAAAATATTTTTAATAAAACAAAATGGTCGACGTTTGAAATAAAATGAAGAATATTAAAAAAAAGATAAACTGTGAAAATATCTCAAAAATGATTTATCTGATGGAAAATAATAGAATAGCGAGGAAAATTATTAAAACCCATCTGGCAATGGGGCCGCTTAAAGGTAAGTAGTGAGTTTATTTATTAGTCAATCGTAAGTTACGTATTTTGTTTATAACTTCCAATAATAATTAAGAGTTTATATTTCGTATTTACCCGACAACTGACCAGCCGTGGTGTATATGAGCGACAGAAACTTAAAAATATTAATTATGTTTCAGCACGAAACAAGGGATACCTAACATCTGGATATATTGTAAAAATTTAAGAATATTATCTTAACAAAAAGATAAAAGATGATGTCATGCTAAAAGTGATTCTCTCAGCAAATGGGCTACGGATTCAAAGTAAACAGGATGGATAGGTATCTTAAATTTTCAAAATGTTACTAAAGGTAACCAAGGTTAATACCAATGTTTTCATATAATATTTTGTTGAGTAATTATAAAAAGTGCAAGTGTTGGTACTTTTTAGATGCCATGAAACTACTATTGCAACCTTTTTAAGTGATTCAGAGGTCAAACACACTACAACAATATTACCTATGTTTTTACTAACACTCATAAAAACTGAATTCTATTAAAACTATTTTAGAAATATAACTATCATAGTAAATAAATAGGAATAAGTAGTGTCTAGTAAAACAGTTAACAAAGTTTGTTTGTTTGATGGCAAATTTGAAGTCAAATGTATTAGGTTAAATCGAAGCGACATTGTAAAGAATAATGAAATTGTTGGTTAAAAATGTCAAATAAAAAAATATTTTTAGGTTTCCTAACTTCAAATTCCATTCATGAAATATAAGAAGTATTAATTTTAACTGATCAAGTTGAATTTAATTTAATTGTTCAGATTTCAGAATACAAGTATAAATAATCATGTTAGGTATGTTGCATCAAATATATAAGCTTTCAATTGCTCAAATTCATACCATTTCAAGTGATCAACGTTAACTGTGCACGAAATTACTAAGCTTTGTTACCATAAAACTTTAAATAATATTTGGCTTAGTTATAATATTATCAAACATGTTTTAAAGATACTTTACTTAGAAATACAAAGATATCCCATAAAGTTTTTGTGTGTTTTATGCAAGTTTTTTTACTATTTTCCTTAACTTTACAATAATTAAATTGTTATGCAATATTATTGTGTCAGTACAGTGACCTACCACATCTCCCTATTTACAATTTTAACACAACTATTGTATTACAGCCATCAGCGGTAGTTGTCAAGAATGAGGAAGAAAATGACCAATTATTGAAATGTTAAGAAGAGATATTAAACCGAGACCACAAATCTATTTTGAATGCAGTTTGGACAACTATGATTTTTATATAATAAATTGTATTACCGTGTTTAAGATAATTGTGTACTTCATAATATTTTTTTTTTTGTATCTAATAATATTGTTATATTAATAAAATGATTAATTAAATCTACCACTTATTTAATGACTGCCTATAGAAAACGTAGTAACCGAGTTAAATACATAACTAAGCCAAAATGAAAAATTTATAAGCCATGTTACTTTATAGGTGAATAAAAGAACAATATACAAATAACTTACACATTTTATTTAATGATTATAGTAAACTTTTAACACAATACAAAATAACTTTCAGTAAAACAAACTTAAGTATAATAAAAACTAATTAAAACCCAGCCTCACATAGAGCTAATCAATAACATCTACTTTATTTTGTAGACAAATATATTAATTTTAATATATTTTCTAATTAGTTTGTAAAAAGTAATAGTTATGAACGATAAATTTAAAAAAGCTTAATAAGTACTTAAACCATCATGTATGTAATGATGGTATTTCATACTTGTGTAAAGCAGAATAATGTTTTTATCCAAAACCTTAATGTTATATCAATATATTTTATAAAAATATAGGAACTGAAATTGTACTGTGTTATCATTTATTATAAATTGAAGGATAAGTAGTAGAAATTCAATAATTTGAAAATGTCTGCACTATTGTCTTTTTATATCCAGGGGCCTTGTCGTATGATACAAATGTAATATTCTTCTTCTTCAAAGGCAGAATGTATTTTTCTATCAGAAATTTTGAACATTTGGTGATCTCTGAAATTATTAGATTTATAATTTTAGTATAGTAGAAAAATACAAATATAGGTATAACAAAATTTACCTATCTTAACTTATTTATCGTTTTCTGTTCGACTTATCTCTGCTGGAGACAAGACATGATCAAGACTGCATCGAAAAATTGGTTCTAGGATCAAAATGATATTTTAATGCTAAAATAATCAAAATGTTTACCTTAGATCTTCTATTTACTAGACTCTTCGTTCATCTCAGCAGCATATGTTCTAGGTTTAGTCAATACCATATAATTTCTTGAGTATTGGAAAAAAGCGATAGTAACCAACGCCGAGAAACCAATTGGTCGTTTCGTGCCTACATTTTCTTCGCCATTTATAGATATTATATTAAGTATTTTTTAATGGTTTACATCATTTATTTCTTGAAATAGAGGTTTAAACTTTAAAAGTGGAAACGGGCCTTCTGTAACAATAACAAAGTTCAATTTCACGAAGCTTAATGTTTATATATATAATTTTTTTCGTAAAATAATGCTGTATTGATAAATATTATTTTATAAACTTACCCCAAGATACATATAGATTGTCCTATGTAAGAATATTTTCACATAAAACAAGTTTTAACTTCGCTAAAAATGGCTAACTCACTCGTAAATGACGATTTCAGCGAGGGAAAAGCAACTTTTAATTTGACGTACAAAATGAACGTTTAAGTGAGATGAGATGTCAAATGGTATGTATCAGAATACCAAATACCAACAATTTTGGAGCGTAAGTGTAGCAGTGCCAAATTTTAGTTCCAAATGTGAACAATCTCACTTGAGCGGCGCTTTTGTCGCGGTTATTGTTTATCAGAATACCAAATTGTAACATGACACCGAAACGAACGATTTGACAGCAAAAATCAGCGCTGAGGGTGAGTGAAGTGAGTTACAGAATCGCAGGGCTGTTTTTATAATGATGTATAAATATTAGCAATACAATGATGGTGACAGAGCTGGTGGTTTCCTTGCCAGCGTTAAAGTACACTGCCACAGTGACCTACCTTTTTTACATTTGTTTTAATGTTATTATTATTATTATATGTAGGTAATAGCATTACTATTATCAATCATGAATTTTAGTTCCGATACAGCACACATCAATAAGAAATGTCCAGTTTTTAATCCTAATCATTTATAGATCTGTACTTATTGGAGCTTAAGTAACCTCATTACCTTATTCAACAATAATAAATATTAGTTATCATTAAATTGATTAGCTAAATATTTGTTTAGAAAATATACGATTAATTTTATTAAGAAACGTTAATGTTATTCAAGGTATAGAAATCAATTTCTAAAGCTCGAAGCTCGTTTAATTAATTAATCAATAGCTGGCGTATCGTTGCGGCATTGTTAACATCGTTAATTAAATCCAATTAAACTTTTAAAAACAGAAGTTAAAACAGCGCTTAGGAATATTTAAAACGCGATTTTTATCTAATGTTTCGAGTGAGCAGTGTTGGCCTAGTAACTTCAGCGTAAGACTCTAATACCTGTGGTCGTAGGTTTGATCCCCAGCTGTGCACCGATGGACTTTCTTTCTATGTGCGCATTTAACATTTGCTCGAACGGTGAAAGAAAACATCGTGACGACGACATGTCTGACCCAAAAAGTCGACGGCGTGTGTCAGGCACTGGAGCACCCACTTGCCTTTTTAGATTTAAAAATGATCATGGAACAGATTCAGAAATCTGAGGCCAAGACTTATGGATGAGTTTTATTTTTTATTTTTTCGAGTGCTTTACATCGTGGTCAGCGAGAGACTAATTTAATATTATAATTAGTCTACTAAAATTTATGTTGACGCCTCTATAGATTATATAATTTATTCTCTCAAATATATTATATCTTTGACGTTAACATTCGGGGAATTAGCCAAATAAAATATATACTCCAGTCAAATTACGAAATAAATAAACATGAGCGAACACAGTTTGGGGATTTTGAGGATCGATAGGGGGGTGTCTTCTGAGCATAAATTCCAATTTGAGGGGTTGTACTGAGGTCAGCTCAAGGTCATTTCGATGGAAACGCGTTTAACTCCATATCTCGAGAATGGTTAGTGTTAGGTGAAAAATTGTAGAAACCTTTTCTTTTTTAAACAAAATTTACTACCTTTTTTATCTGAAACTTTTTTTTCTAACATTAATATTTTTCAAGATATTACTCCCGCAAGGCAAAAATTTTACTTTTTTTTTCATTTTTCGTCGTTTTCTCCCCAACCATTCAATTTTATTAAATTTTACCGATCATCGAAGTGTAGAACTTTTAGTTATGAACAATTTTGTTCTCAAACTTTTTTCCGTAATGGCAATACCTTCGGAGTTATAGATCACTTTACCGAGCGAAATCCGCGCCACTGTCGCAATATAAAAAGGTAAATCGATTAAACTATTTAAAATTAGGTATTTAATTTGGGTTAATTTGGGTAAGAAGTAAATTAACAATTAAAACTGTTTCACACATTGTGCCAAAAGAGCCTTTCTCCGGCCTTTCTGCATCTGCACGCTTTGCCGCATTTGGTTTTGCATTTGCGCGCAATCGATCTCAGTAAATTATCCGGAGATGGTTTCAATGACATCGCTATCGGCTGCAATCAACGGGGGGTGCGACGCCAGCCCCATTCCTCGGGTTTCAGATAATTTTCCAGCCAGTATTGAACTTGGTAGAAACACCTCAACGAGTGGAAAAATGCCCCATCAGAGGTAGGAGGAAGGGATTCTAATTTAACCCTCCCACTGACTGCCATTTTTTTATATCAGTCAGCAAAACCAGCAAATCCACATCCTCACCAATAACAACCACACCACTATACTCCTGCGAAATTCTCTTAGCCGTACTGATAATTAGACCATCCGCATCCTCTACGGCTTGCTCCACCTCTATGTCTGATTTGATGAGAACCGTTTTCAGTAGTGAGATGAATCTGGTCTTATTGCTCTCGTTGCCTAAAAACTTATCTGTGGATACACGTTGCGACAATGGCGCGGATTTCGCTTGGTAAAGTAATCTATAACTCCGAAGGTATTGGCATTACGGAAAAAAGTTTGAGAACAAAATTGTTCATAATTAAAAGTTCTACACTTTGATGATCGGTAAAATTTAATAAAATTGAATGGTTGGGGAGAAAACGACGAAAAATGGAAAAAAAAGTAAAATTTTTGCCTTGCCGGAGTAATATCTTGAAAAATATTAATGTTAGAAAAAAAAGTTTCAGATAAAAAGTTAGTAAATTTTGTTTAGAAAAGAAAAGGTTTCTACAATTTTTCGCCTAACACTAACCATTCTCGAGATATGGAGTTAAACGCGTTTCCATCGAAATGACCTTGAGCTGACCTCAGTACAACCCCTCAAATTGGAATTTATGCTCAGAATACACCTCCCTATCGATCCTCAAAATCCCCAAACTGTGTTCGCTCATGTTTATTTAACCCGTTTTTAGCCATAATTTGACTGGACTAATATTACGATACAGCCTAAAGCAGTGTTCGCCTAGTGTGACGCGTGACGTTCAAGGTCAAAAAATTTCGCAGTCATTCGTTTTAATATCTCTAGAAAATATATTTTTTTAAACCAACAAAGGAGCTAGCGAATACAACAGTCGACCAGTCTAATTGTAAGTTTAACCATTTTCTATTTATTTTTAAATCATCTAACTGTAAATCTAAACCGAATCTACTCTCTAATCTACTAATCAAGAGTAATGAGTAGTAATTTTACATGAAGATATGGTATATAGCATACATGTAATCTTAAATCTTAAACTAACGTATGTAACGTGAGTTTCTGCATGGAGACTTAGAATTAAGTGAAAATTCCATTCGGGCTTATCTCAAGAGATACAGCGTTATTTTGGATTCCCTTCGCGCCCTGCTTAGAAATTATTCATAATAATATAATTTCCTCGTGGAATTTAAGGTAATTGGAACATTATTTTAAGGTTTATTTGTCGTTAAATTTGAGACAAACATTCAAAAGATAAGTAAAGGGATTGTCGCTGAAGTTAGGCGCGAAGTTATGTTGAAGCTAGAATTTAAGAGGAGTATAGACATGCCATGAAGTTAGGCATTGATACGAATAAAGCGAATTCTAAGAAGTATGCACATTTTTGATAATTATAATGTTATATGTAACTTAATGTACCCTTATGAACGTCATAAAAATTAAAATACTTGTTCTAAACTTACATTTACTGCCACTTCTCAAATCAAGGCCGTATAACAAGAAGAACTGTCAATCAACTCTCCGTCACTCTTTTATATCTCCAACGTAAAGATAGTTTGTATGATGGTATAATAGAAGATTTCTATATATTTTTGAATAGGTAAACTATTCTCAAAGTAAAGTATTTTCTATGTAATAAACCCAGCTCACCCGACGAACTTAATATCAGTCAATGAATGTCATGTTACGAAAGTAATACAATGACTATAAGACAAATATTAAGTTCACTACTTTTTTAAAGAAATCAACACAAAAAGAAATAAGCATCTAAACGCACGCATAAATATTTGACAACCAATATAATATTATGTCAGTCCTTTTTCATCACTGATTTAAAATATAAAATAAGCCATGAAACGATATTGCGTTACTTATTATTACTAGGGTTAGGGGTTATGGTAGTAGGACTCCTTTCTCCGCAATTAGACTCGTGGTTGGTCCGTTGTGCGTACGAGTCCTGGCTAATTTAGCCAGCCTAGCTCCTTCCAGAAGCACAGAAGTCTCCTGGGCACTTCACAGGCTTCCCGGAGCGACCTCACCGTTCCGAGGATTTTTTCACGTTGATTAGCCACAGCCTCGCATTCCAGGACTACGTGGGTGACTGTTTCCTCTGCGCTGAAACAGCCTCTGCACAGGGGGCTGTCTGTCGCGCCTAGGACAAACTTATTATTACTACTTATCCGTTCTTTTTGTTGAAAGGAGAGTTTACCGTATGGACCGGCTGCTAGACGCCGTCGAGTTTTTGGGTCTAAGGCAAGCTGGTTTTCTCACGATATTTTCCTTCACGGTTCGAGGGAATGTTAAATACGCTGTACGCACATAGAAAGATAGTCCATTGATGCACAGCCGTTGATCGAACCTACGACCTCAGGGATGTGAGTCGCACGCTGCAGCTGAAGCCACTAGGCCAACACTATGAAGGCAAACATACTTAAGAATTTCACGTTCTTGTAAGCCTAATTCATATATCAATATTTCTACAATATAAACCAAACTAATAGCCTCTTTTTCAAGTCGGTAACAAAAAGATTACCTGCAGCTATATGTGTACTTTATCTCGGCTCTAGGTCGATACCATGATCGTGACGAGAATTTCTACTTTGTTTTCGCTTTTGACCGAATTTCGTTGTTATTATTTCGTTTGCCGGTAACTCGGATTCTGTTATTTTGATAAAATTGTTGATAATAGACAATATTAATATAAATATATATAATATATATATATATTTTATACTACAAGGGGCAAACGGGCTCACCTGATGTTAAGTGATACTGTACTACCCATGAACTCTTGCCAGATAGCTCGCAAGTGCGTTGCCGGCCTTTTAAGAATCAGTACGCTCTTTTCTTTCAGTTTTAATGGTTCGGAAATACTTCAGGCACATGGTTCCACATAGTCGTGGTGCGCAGTGTAACTCGTCGTCGAGGTGGTACGGGATATATATTATCTAAGACTGTTATTATATTTATGATGTAAGAGATTTCTTATTAATTTGTGAAATATTTTGCACAGTTCGCTTTGAAGCCAAGGCTTGGTTATGAGACTTTATAATTTGTATTTACAATTTTCTTAACCTAAAAAGTAATAATAAAAATAATATAAAAGAAAATAAGAACAAATTAAAAAGTTTGGTCCCTGTGGCAGTGTACCTTTAACGCTGGCAGCATTTCCTCGCTGTATTGCGATACATATCCGTTGAGCGAGAAAAGCATCAGCTCTGGGGTCACCGGTACTATCTACTAGGCGCCAACTTAACTCTTTAATAAGCGCCTGTGCACTTGAACCCCAGGGCCCAAGAGTCTCTACTCCAAAGGGAACAAAATCGAAGTTGGAGGAAAGACTCTTATATTTGTGCCGTTTATTATTTTCTGCCTGCTCTGCGGCCGCCCTAGCCTTTTTGCTTGTCCGAAGGAGGTGAGACGGGGCAAACATGTCCACACAAGTAGCATCCCATACTAACGCCCGTCCCATTTTCCAAGGGATCAACGGCATTTCTTTTAGCGAACTAACAAATTGTGCATCGGCTTCCCATTGAGAATACTCTGGCTCCCTCAAAGACATACAAGACACCCACTAATAAATGCGTCCATATGCTGTGGTTGTTTCCTTTTATTCCCGTCCAAAAAGCTCCAAAACTCTATTTTAGAAATAAAAATGTCAATGTCAGTTGTCAGTTTAGGCACGACATCATTTTATGGGTAGAACATTGTTGAGTACAATTTGTATGACTCGAAACTTAGCAATTAAAGAGTGGCGAAAAGTTTCTTGCCCGCTCTACGCCCTTGACTTGCGAAGTGATAGTAAATGTAAATTTACAATTTATTTAACTTCTTTTTTGACGGTCATAAGTACTTGTTTACCTATATGAATAAAGATATTTTGAGTTTGAGGTGTGTAACAAAGGCATTTTATTGGTAAAAGGCGTAGTTATTATATAATTTCTCCGCTAAAGGAGTTTTTATATAATTAACTTATCGCCTGTGTTACACCGTAACTAGTTGGAATGAGAATTTCTTTGTTAACAACTCTGTTAAGCTAATTGCTTGCCCATTGGGATCACTGACACTAGTTCTTTTGACACCAATTTATTATGTTGTTAGTGGTCGGGTTATGAGTAATTATCCTAATTCAGAATGCTGGTATGCTTAAATGAAATTTATTGTTCTGTAATGCAGAGCGCGGACATATCGTCGTGTAAATTTGTATGTGTCTCCTACGTCTATTGACTGGTATTTGTTTTAGTCAATTACTTTCCCAAAAAAAAATACAATGTTTAATAAAAAAAATCTCTTAATTACGATTCTTACCCTAAATAGCAATGTTATCTATCACTGGCTGCGCACGTGTGTGACTAAAATTATTTAATAAATGCCTAATATAAATATAATTATTGAAAATTGTGTTGTTATTTTTTCTTTGTATTATTTTATGTTGATATTTTAATGTGTTGTGTAACTGTTAATAGTCGGTGCAAAGAGATTATTTTTTCCTTAACCATAAATGTCGTTATAGAAACTTTATTTCTATCACAAACCACTAGTGACCTTTCCAAGTGACTACAAGTTACTTATTTAAATGATTTTATTAGGAAATAAAGAGGTACAGCATAGTAACAGAAAAGACAAATAAAATATGAAACAGTTTCACAAACAAGTAATTAATACACAAACATGACAGCAGAACTGTAAGATAGATAGGTAATTAACTAGTTTTAGTTGAACTTGCTTAATTTTTTGTACAAGATAAGCTAATAATACTGCTGATAGAAATCCGTTCCGAAAATACTTAATTTTATAGATATGAATTCTTTTAATAATGGGAAAATATCACCTGTTGTACTTAAAATAATTGAAAACATAGGATCGAGTTACACAGAGCAGGAATTTAATTTACATGCACAATGCAATCAACTTCGCATCTGCATATAAATTATATCTGAGAAATTTCATTGAACTATATTATTGGAATGTGCGACACTCATGTCATGTGTTCAAATCCCGTATGGATTTAACTTTTATTTGTACTGTGAAGGTGAGTAATGTTAACTTATAAATATACATAGGTAAAGTATGATCATTTATTTATTCAACACGTTGCAAATAAAGGTACAACTAATTACTAAGGAGGGCAACCTGCGCTCTTTGCTTTCGACTTTCTTTGAGGGAACATTCAGGCATAGACAATGTGTGGGTAATACGTGTAATTAGTAAATAATTACTGTTAACGTAATCACCAAGTAAAAAAATCAATGGACCCCCCCCCCCGTGCCCCCTATAGTGCTTACGTAATACTTGAACGGCCCAAGTACATAAATGTGAGACCAAGGGTTGCAGGGCCACTGTTCTTTTTAACGGGAAATAATTACTTATTTATTTATAAAAGCTTGCCAACGCTTGGCACACTAATACATTGACAGAAGAAAAATAAAATACAGTTTTCAATGTGTCAAGCACTTACAGGCAAACAAAGCATACAAGAAGTAATAAAATTAATCAAAACAATTATAAAATTTAAACAAACATTAAACGAAAATCGCTCTCAAAGTCTGAGGTGAGCAACTATGGATGTCCAGATCCAGCTCGTTTAACAGAATGCTCAACCTGGACATCGGTGAATTTCGGCCAAAACGCGTTCTCCGGAAAGGAGGGATAAATGGAATGATGGGATGTCTGGGATATCTACTGGGTACTATATATATATAATTGATGTTTGTACAGCCAAAATAACCATATATTTCGCCAAAATACATGAAATCCACGCGGGCAAACGGACAGTCTAAGCTATAAAGCTTTCATTTCTATAAGTAGTTTATTAAATGTTTTCATATAAATACATCCTTCGAATGTGAAAAATATTATTCCACACCATAAATAATAGACGTGGGCGCATCAAGCTGATAACAACATTGTTCTCTGTTTGCGAGTTTGGTCACTGTAAATCTGGCGAGATGTAACGAACCTATTGTGGATGTATGCAGCGTTTCCATTGTGACGCGAGTACAGGAATAATATTTTCGTAAAATTGTATTTGATATCTAGAAATCTTTAGAATCTTTCTCATTGTGACGCGATTACAAAAAATAAATTTTCGCAAAATTGTTTTTGATATCTAGAAATCGTTAGAATCTTTCTCACTTAAATGAGTTGCTTAATGAATTAGTTGTCTAATATTTTCTTAATATTATTTCCCTTAAATTGCAAACCTGTCACTATTCGACGATGTGAATGCCAAGTTCCTTCTTCGGAATTCTTATAGAATCAATAGCGTTATTGTGCTGTTGCTATTGACAAAAAATTGCAAAAAGTTGGCAAACATTTTAGGCCATACTTAAGTAACACTGAAAATTACTTTTAAACTATAATAAAAAAGGGTATTACATAAATCATCTAATTATTATGGAACTTTTGCTATAGGCATAAATACGATAATTTCTAAAGACAAACGAAAATCATGCATTATCCTCACTTCCTTCTCCAGTGAAAGTTCGTCTCGAACAATGAAAACAAATCTCGTTCTAGATATGATAAGAAATGCATATGACTGGGCTGATATTGTCCGAATATATCACTTAGCTCACCCTACTCACTCCTACGTAATAAAGAAGAAGTATAGTTATGATTTGGCATTCTGAAAAGGTGGGAGCTTGTAGTTTATTGTTTATTAGGATGCCACATCATAAAATGACTGCTTCACGACTGATTTGAGAGCGACCGCCGATGCGAAAACCGCTGTGTGAGTTCGAAAAGTGAGTTACAAAATCGCAGGGCAGTGCTCGTGCAACATCTATGATACATTGATCAAACCTTCGATAAAACCGTAGTCCGTTAAACCAGGGAAAAAAATTGGTCACACTGGCTTGGTCAATTCACATCGTTGGGTACAAGTATGTTAAATTATCGTATGAATAATACTTACACATTGTAGATCTCCTGCCGAGTGCCAATAAATAAATAAATCTGCAATTATTGCTTACAAAGGCACGCCTAGCCCCCGTTCCAATTACTTCTACATTAAAATTATTACAAATTACAAACCAATGGGGTCCAATACGATACAGGGTGATTACTTAAATTGCATTGTTGCTTCATGCTGCGTTAATGTGGGTATAAGAATTTTGTTATACTTTGTAACGGAATTTTAAGAACAACAAAGGTTATACAATAATATTGCACAAAGACCAAATCTAGAGAAAAATATATTATATTTAGAGATTTAGAGACAATCGGAGAATACATGTATATATTGTATTATTGTTCTACGACGAAGAATGTAAATATTTTCTGCATAACTACACTCTAAAAGTAGCAAGCATTTCAACAATATAATTTTTAGTTATAGACTACATACATATTTCCAGCTGATTTTGATTTAACACTGACAACAGAGTAAAGATTGTCTTATGTGCTGGTTGTCAGTGTACACATGACGTGTGACAGATACGTCACTTCCCTACCTATAGTTTCTTATTAAACAAACAATATTTTTAATACTCACAAATTTAGATACACCCTATATCTATCCTAGAAACCGTCACATTACATCAAATTGAGTTAGCAACTTTATTGAGTTAAAATCAAATTATGAATCTCTTGTCTGCTTAAATAGGTTTTGTTAGTACAAAATTCAATTGTGGAACCAACGAAACGTAATTTAATTCGTTACTTTAATGTAGGTCGACTTTTAAACGAAAATAATTGCAAGCCAAATAAATAGCAAATATTTTTTTTTAAATTCGAATTAAGCGTAACACTTTGGTGTTCGGACAGTCGATGATTCCATGTCATACCATAATCAATCGTAGAACGTTTCGTTACGTTATGTTACGTAATTATTATCTCTTATTAATAAAGTTTAGATTATATTAAACTAAAATTACTGCTTATAGTAGTTTAATCGTATCAATTTTTTTTAAATGTTGTTTTCTATTTGTCAATTTTTTATTATTATTATTATTACGATGTAGGTAAATACTGTATATTTATGTAATACGTGAATATATCAGACAAATATAGTACAAATACGAATTATAGTTATTTTTATATTCGCGCTATAGTTCGCTACCCATTTAGATTTCATGAAAGTAACGTAACTTATTTTCCATTTATTCTGTAATCTCATGACCAACGTCGCGTTCTCTAGTCAATAAAATGTTCTAGAAACATAAATGTTCAGATTTGAAAAGGCAACCCCAAGCAAAACTCTAATCGTGTACGAATTGGGACTTCGTGTCAAATTCGATTGTACGTTCATAATCCTGTAATGCTGGGCTTTGTAGCCATATGTCGTCTTTGCACTCGCCGACGTAGATTAATTCACAATAGTATTTCTGTGTTGACGTGTTAGATTTCACGGGGACAATGCGTTTCGATATAAACGATGTGAAATTGTAAAAATATCGTTATAATAGCTATTGTGAGATTGATTTGCATCTGCCGTTTCGTTAATGGCTTATGGATTAATGTTTGAACTACAAGATGTATGGTCAATAAGACTTTCGTAGTATTTCTTCATGGTACCGGAAATATAACCATAGCTTATTCTATATAAACTAAACGTTACTTGCTACGATAATTGCTCCAGGAAAACAATAGCCATAAAAATGGTATATAAAAAAATAAGCTTTCATCTACACTACTGGAAAGCAGAAGATTCCTACAAAATTATCAAAATCAAAATTCGTTTATTCAATTTAGATGCATCTTATGAATTAATTTATGAATTTAGGGCATGCTTATGAATGTCAAAAACGTTTACAAAATTCGCGAAAGAGCAAGACTACGCCATCCGTTCGCAAAACTACCAGGAGGCCTTGTTCTGAGAGGAACGGGCAAGAAACTCGGCAAGTTTTACCCTCCTCTACATTACAATTATTCAAAGGAAAATGTGATAAACCACAATGTCATTAAAGTTATATAAGTAAAAAAAATATAAAAATCTGTTCTGTGATTTACCACATTCACCATTACACACAAATCAAATTATAAGAATATAATTACAACTATTGCAAGCGTTTTTATTTTCCGGGTAGTCATTGACTGTGTAGTAACCTTTACATTAAGGAAACACTTGAACTCAAAATGATTAATTTATTTTAATTATCCTTAAAATGCGTCGAATAAATTAAGCTCAGGGTCTATCTTTACTTCACACACCCTTTACCCTTTCCTATAATTTTGTCCTTTCGAGTCCTAAGGAACCCTTGAACCCAATAAATTATGTCTATCTAAGGATGATATATAGGGATGAAATTATGAGATTTTACGTAAATCGCTCCAATAATTTGCTTGTAGTAGTGGCAGGTAGAGAAATTTCTTTAGGAAGGTATAGGTATATTTCAGTCTCGGTGAATCCTTAAATCTGCTTGCGTGACTTTTGAATATCGATAATTTATTTATTGAGTCATTGATTTTCTGATGGTCTTTTTTTATAGAACATGGAAAACGGACAGGAGGCTCACCTGATGTTAAGTAAAACATGACATGGACACTCTCAATTCCAGAGGGCTCGCGAGTGCTTGCCAGCATTTGAAATGGGACGCTCTTTTTTTAAGGGCCCTAAGTAAAAGAAGAAGTCCACCTAGTGGGAGGCCGTCCAACGCTTCGCCGGCTGGTCCTTGGCCTCCATTCCAAGACTTTTTTGCCCCATTGCCCATCCACTTTTCGGGCAATCACTCATTGCCATTTAAGCTTGTACGCTCTTTTTGCTATGTCAGTGACTTTAGTTCTTCTACGGATCTCTTCATTTCTTTGATCCCGAAACATCGATCATAGTAATTTCCATAGCTCGCTGAGCGACGCGGAGCTGGTGTACCAGGCTTGAAGTAACAGACCAAGTCTCAGAACCGTACGTCATCACTGGTAGCACGCACTGTTCGAAGAGTATAAAGAATATATAATCCTTACATATTATATAATGAAGTTCCCCATCCGAGTCAGTTTGAACGTGATAATATCAAAACTACCGAACGGATCTTTGTACGGTTTTCACAAATAGATAGTGTGATGTGTGTGCAAGGTTTATGTGTATAATTTATTATAGTGTAATACATTTTGACTGAAACATAAAGATTAATGTTGAACACATCGTTGCCAACAACCAAGTTCACGCGAGTGAAGCGTAAATAAACGCTATTTAAATGTGAATATTTGTTTTAAATATGTATTACTTGCGGAAGAGTGATCAAATGAGTGGATTTTTCTTAATACTGAAGGAATGGTTAGTGACGAACATTTATAAAAACGAGTCGTTTCTAAATTTGCCAGCATAACATCTAATATATAAAATTCTCGTGTCACAATGTTCGTTCTCATACTCCTCCGAAACGGCTCGACCGATTCTTATGAAATTTTCTGAGAAAGTCTGAGAATCTGCTACCATCTTTCAAACCCCAAAGTGATAAGGGGTGTCCATCCCAAAATTCTATTTAATTTTTTGGACAATTTTTTTGTTTTTTATATTTTTATGATATAGCATATAAAAATAAATATACCCTTAATTTTCATCTTCCATCTACGATAACCCCTATTTTTATGATATAAATTATTTTTATTGAACTAAAAAATAATATACATAGAAAAACGACGTTACCGGGTCAGCTAGTGTTATTATAATAATTGTTAAACATATTTAATATTTCAAAACCACTTACTATTTCCGAATAACGAGAAGTGTATGCGGCAAATTGCTAAATAGTTGTATTAAGTGGGTTAGTTGAAACGCGATATTAGTCCGCAGTTCATTTCGAATGCTTTATATTTAGCGTATATTTTAATCAAAGTATGAATAAAGCGCTTTAAACAAAACAATTGGCGCTGCAATCTTTTATTCATAACCTTTCTGTTTACGATCATCATGTATCAACATTATTTGGTATTGATAATATTCTTAATGTGCATAGTAATAATAATAAAAATGAAATACTTATATTTTTTTTTGTTTTAAAATTAAAACAAATTTAAAAAGTTTGGTCCTTGTAGTAGTGTACTTTTAATGCTGGCAGCATTCCTGACTGTATTGCGATACTTATTCGTTATTTGGTTAGCTTTCTTTGTTAATATTATTTAGCTTGTTTTTCCTTTTGATTTTTTTTGATTTTTTAAATTCTATGTTTATGTCAAGTACGCTATATATACTATGTATGCTTTTAACATATCGGAGTTATATTTAGTGCTAAGTTCGACTCGGCTTTCCCACTATGTGTTCCTTCACCATACGATGCTCGCACTATAAAAAATCAATTGGTTATATGGCACACTTTACCTTTAAAACTGTACTCAGAAATAACCTGCAAATCCGCATTGTTTTTTTTTATTATTGGATATTATTTAGCACAAATACCTTAGATATACTAAACCTAACATAGGTCGTAAATTTTTGGTGTTGGCCTAGTGGTTTCAGCGTGGTCTCTCATCCCTGACGTCGTAGTTTCCAAACCCGGTTATGCTGTATTATAAAAAAACAAATGAACACGAAATAGAAGCCATAACCGGTTATGCTGTATTATAAAAAACAAATGAACACGAAATAGAAGCCAAAACCCAAAAGTTGTAGCGCCACTGGTATTTGTGTCAAGAATTTAAAGTAAACTCATTTAAACAAAAGCTTGCAACGCAATTTTGGATTGCTGAATGTATGAAAAAAACGTATTTAATAAAACTAGAGTTTTCAAATTAGAGGAGTGGATATGAGTGACGGCGCACTATGTCTTTTATATTGCTTGTGATATGTCAGCTATATTCGTGCAAAACCCATATTTGGCTGGTATCTTCCACTTGGCACTCGTTCTTTGCGTTTCATCATTTATTATAGTAGTCTCTTGATGGATTCCAGAGTATCCAGTCGTTAACATAACAGTGTGAAGGAAAACAACACCTTAGACCCAAATGTCTTTACATAGGCATAGAAGGTTGTTACTATATCACCAAAAAAAAATTTCACGGTATACCTAAGTAAAATATTAAATATCAAATTATGCCCTCATATGCCTTCACATAGGCATTTGAGTTTAAGCTGTTACTAAAAAAAGAGAAAGAATATAAAAAAGCCACGGTATACAATAATCTTAAGATCTAAAACGTCCACCAAAGGTATTTTACTAACCTTTGAAGAAAGAGCTTTTGGGCGCTTAGAGATGTCATAAAAAATAAGAAAACAAGCATGGTAATTAAAAGGTAGATTTTCAATATTTGTGTACTACCTGTAATATGGATCTCAAACTTGGGCGCCCATTAAAACGCAGCGTACAGTTACGGGTGTTTCAAAGATCGATTTAACAGTGATAGGGTAGAAAAGAATAGATACCATAAAGAATACTTCATTAAGAAGAATAACTAAGGTAGCAGATGTTACTATAAAAATAAATAACCTAAGTGGAAATGGACGGGCACATAGCAAGATGAGCAGAAAAGTGAAGCAAGAAAGGAAACTGGTGCCCGAGGTACATAACAGCAAAAGAGGAAGTCAATTTATAAGGTGGATAAACCAGATTAAGGAAACAGAAGGTGGTACATGGCTGAGAGTGGCACAGAGCAGAAAGGAATGGCTGTATTTGGAGGAGAACTTTGCAAAAAAGGGTACACAATATTTTAAAAGAATTAGATGATAGAAATATAAATGTGTTTAAATGTAAAAGTATCCGAAGTAAAAGGCATTTATTATTATCTATTTTGTTTAAGACCAAGTGGATAAAACTAATAATAGGCTATAAGTGCGAACGCGGTTCAAATCCATCTCATCCGACCCTCTCTTTGCATACGTATTATGCATACTCATTCCCAGATCTCAGGATGTTTTATAAGTATCTAAGTGGGGTTACACACTGTCTATAAAAACTAATTCATTATTCTAAAACTGATCACTTTCATCAGCGTAACAATTTGTTCGGTTAATCAGGTGGTGGCGTGGGTCATTTTTTTTTTACGGTGTTATCTTGAAATCCATATAATTATAAATTTTTCTATGGGACTCTGAATTCTCTGGATATTCTAATCATTTGATCGATTAAAAATATTGTAAACCTTCCTTGGGTTTTCTGAAGTTAGTTAACAATATTAAATATAAATAATATGGGAGCAGTGTTGGGAACATTTTAAACGAGCGACTCTCATCTCTGGAGTTGTAGGTTCGATCCCCGGCTGTGCATTAACAGACATTAAGGTACGGTGAAGGAAAACATCGCGAAGCACGCCTTAGACCCAAAAGGTCAACGGTGTGTGTCAGGCATAAAAGTTTGATAACCTACTTACCTATATGAACTCGAAACAGATCCAAAAATCTGAGTCCCAACCCTAAAAGGTTGTATAAATATAAATAAATAATAAATAAAATATCTATTACATAAATATTATAGTGGCGTGTAACGCACAGCTCCCGTACTCTGTAACTGTCAATATTGACATTTGAAGATGTTATAGAGTGAAGAATGGTCTAGTTTTATAATTCAGTTTTAATAAAACAATACAGAGTAAGATTAGTCAACTTACATAATTCCCCATTTAGGGACAAATACGTCCAGTTTACTCGAATAATTCCCAAATATACTTTATCTACGCGGCACAGCGTAGCATGACATTACTTTTTATGATTAAGTGGACAATCATGAGCGGGAACGATATATCTTTGCTCAAAATAGGACAGAAATAAAATATTACGACTTTAGTGGCATAGCCGAAATAGTTCAAAATAGTTTTATAACATTTTAAGAGTTAAACGGTTATGTGCAGTTAAGCTTTACTTGAATTATTCATAGTAAGATTTATTTATGAGTTTTTGTTATGAACATCTTGGATACTTATTCTAATTTGACATAATCCTACGGAAATAATGTCAAAAGTGAAAATTAAACACCTGTTTTTTTAATATGAATAATATGTTTAAAATAAAAATATATAAAAAAATCGACGAGTTATTGATAAATATATACAAACTTCTATGTAATACATACCTTTAAACAGACATTTTATATGTTGTTTTTTATGTAACAAGTATTCGTCGTAATATTTTAGATATGGCAGAAGAAACGTCATTTCAAAGATTACGAATAGCCATTAGATATGCTTAGATTATTAATTTCTAGATTTAAAATATGATCATTTAAGATGGTTAGTGCTATGAGGGTATGGAATTTAACATCCATTAATAAATTAGTTCAAAGGGGTAAGGTCCTCTCCCTAACATTGCCTTGAAAACATAAATTACTTGTCTTGACGATATTAACAATTACAATTGTAGACTGTATGAAAATAGGTTTTAAGGAATCACCAAAACTATTGTAATATCTTGTGAAAATATTTTTTTGTATCTACTTTAAATACAACTTCTTAACCGTATAGGCTCCTACCCGTGCCCTTCTCACGAACCTGGATTCGCCAAAGAACTGCTGAACTCCAACATCAACGATAGTCACGAAGCGCGGACTGCAGTCAGTCCAAAATGTATCTGCCAGCAGTTAACCCGCTAATGGCAAAGCGACTTCTAACCTCAACAGAACTAATCACAAATCAATGATAGGGACAATTACGGGGTATTGTCTCCTTAATAAACATTATTTCGTCGTAAGAACGACCAACATCCCCATGTGCAGTGCTGTGGCGTGGTAAATAATCCTCGCAGCAGTGAGGTCGCTTCGTGAAGCCTGCGAAGTGCCCAGGAGACTTCTGTGCTTCTGGAAGCTTCACAACGGGCCTAGTGAGAGTCAAACTAGGGCAACCAACCTTTAAGAAGTTGTATCTTAAAGTCAAATACACACGACTTACATAACTCGACGTTTTGAGTGCTTTTTACTGTGATTTATTTGCAAGAGATTCACTATTCACTCTCTCTATAATATCGTACTCTAAATACATATATGTATATTTAAAGATTAGACATTAGCTATTTAATTCCCAATTAACGACTAATTTAGCTGTAATTAAACCAAATGGCTTAAGTATTCATTTAAAGATTCTGAATACAGATTGTATACCTCTACTTCAGGTGATGTAAAAATTCCACCAGATCGATAGATACTTCTATAATAGATCTACTTCTGAAGACCGAGGCGTTTTTTACAAAGACGACTGACTATTAACAGAATATTAACTGTGAAAAATTATATTTTTCCTCCGAATGCCTCGAAACTTGCGGAATTTTAATGACCGTAATGAAGAGGGATGTTGGGACAATTTTTCACGAGTATTACGTGATAATGACACAATATTTTATTTCTAAACATTTTCTTTAATATTTTTAGTCCCTTAAAGAAGGCATGATTAACAATTATTTAGTTTTGTTTTAGGTGGTCAGACTTCTGTGTCAGACATTTTGAATCTTAGGCACTTGTCTCACCGGCAACGATTAACGAGTAACGAGTAAAGCTAGAACTAGAAACGAGTTAGCGAGACGCGGGGAGCGAGTGCGTAGTTCCGATATTTGTGTAGCTCGGCTATAAGCGAGTGTGCGAGTGAGGCGGGCTCGCATCACTCGCAGCCACTACACAAATCCTATCATAGAATTCATCACCATCGTTGTCTGAACTAGATAACAATGATAATTCAAATGATTTTTCGATATTTATATTAAATAAAAAAAACGTGTACTTTCAGATACGCACTGTAGAGAAATCTTTCATAGCTCTTGTCGCTCAGCGACAAACTAGTGAAGCGAGTGCTCGCCGGCAGTGTGACAGTCAGCGATCAACTGTTTTTATATGCATCTCTTTTGTTCACACGAAAAGTATATCTATTGTACGTTTCTTGAGCGAGAATATAGGCGATAGTTAGTCGTTTTCTCGTCGTTGGTGGGACAACTGCCTTAGACAGCATTTTTATGTTATTCACTGAAAAGGTACGTATAATGTCACAGACACAATACTTTCATTACAGTTTTTTTACAAACCCCTTCTACTTCTAGTATCCAAGTTAAACTACGCGGAACTGTCTAATATAAAGTCGAGAGAGAACTGTTTTACAATTATTTCTTGAGGCATTTCTATCACACATTATCGATCTATCTAAATATATGTATAGGGCTTGGGACCCAAGCGCTTGGGAGATCATTATAGAGATAATAATCTGTGTATATATATAAATTAATTTCTGTTCGTTTGTCTCACTCAAACTCGAGAATGGCTGGACCGATTTGGATAATTATGATCTTGAAATATTTGTGGAAGTTCAGGGAAGGCCGGAAGTAGGAAGTTTAAACGGCAGGACAGATAAATAATAAGTAAAGAAAAATACAAAAAAACGACGATTGAACTTTCCAATAAAAACTGTTTCTAGCTTGATAATATTTGATGTCTTTTTAGAAATAAAAAATTGTCACATTTATAGATGCCTTTAGAAATGTTTTTTTTTTTTTTTTTATGTAATAGGAGGCAAACGGGCAGGAGGCTCACCTGATGTTAAGTGATACCGCCGCCCATGGACACTCACAATGCCAGAAGGCTCGCAAGTGCGTTGCCGGCCTTTCAGGAATTGGTACGCTCTTTTCTTGAAGGACCCTAAGTCGAATTGGTAGTATGAGGTCCGGTCTCTTTGGACTGTTTTAAAAATGTTGTATTAAGTTTTGAGAAAAATATATGTAGGTGATACGAAGTTTACCTGGTCATCTTAGTTGCGGTATATAAATCGCCTGGTACACATCAGGCGCACATTATTAGGGTCGAGAATCGCTCGTATAAACACTAAACAATCGGAGACTCCCGCTTCATTTATACTTTATTTTATACATAGAATTAATTAAATATGTTGACCTACATAAAATACTGAACGCATATGAGAATAAAGAACACACGATGCGTAGAATAAAGCTTTTATGTTTTTAAAATAATGCATTTTTAATGAAAATGAACAATGAAAAGAAGCTTTCTCATCTCTCGTTCCTCATTCGAATTTTTACTAAGCCTTATATAACTGTCCTGAATATATGTATTATAAGCATTTTATTAGCGTAAGGTATATTTGGGGTAAGTATCGGAAACGTCACATAGCGGGAACTATGACTGAAAATCCTTGAATGACTGAAAATCCTTGACTGAAATGATCCTATACATTTTTGACGTACGAGACATTTCTTTCATTTCTGAATGTCAACCTTATTATAGTCTGCTAGTTGTTAGTTAAGTAAAGACAGTAAAAGTGATTTTTAACGCGTACACAAACGGGAACGTAAAATAGGTTACAGTACACGTATAACTAATAATTGTTATGCATCTGTAGCACCGTAGCTTCTAAACATATGAGGTTTTAGCTGTTGAATCGAGATAGTTCTTGTTGATGGATCTGTTAATGCGTTCTTTGTTAACTGAAACAAAAATCCTAAATGTTTCATGGAATTTCGAATATCCATTTAAGAGGTCCCTTAAAATTATTAAATTAATATTATTTATGCTTTAGTAGAAATACTAACACATCTTTAACCAAATTTTACGTTTAGCAATTGCTTTATCGTATGAATTAACGTAAGTTTTCGTATGTTTTGTTTTCGAAAACATTTATTATGTAAATGATGATGGATTCAAATAAATAATTGTATGCGTACGACGTTCTTCTCATGGATTTATATCGTTAGATAGGCCCCGACACCAAAAACTGTGGCATTGTTTTTGAATGTGCAATTTGTATAGAAGGTGCGGTCGAAACTAGTGTCATCTCTTTTTCTCCTACATTAGTTGCAAACACTACTTTCTCTTTTGTGCATCCTAGGTTGGCGACCGGACTCACTTGGACTGTGCGACAACACGGCGCGGTCTCACTGCGGTAAGGGCATATCTAACGATATAAATCCATGGTTCTTCTAGTTCTAGTTAATACTTATTGCGATAAGATTTCTCTTTTTAAATGTTTGTTCGTTTGTTTCGCCTGTTGACGTCCACTGGGACATAGGCCTCACCCCCAAATGTCCAGTACAACCGGCTCCCCGCGATCTGCATCCAACACGCTTTTCCTAGACCATCACCAGTTTTTTTGAAGTTATACTTCTTTTGGCGTGTTAGAGAAAAAATTTAGAGATTAAATTTTTACGATGCACGCGCTCACCGTCACACAACCGACACCCATTAGTTAGCTATAGTCAACATTTAGTTTTTTCTATTGTTAGTGTAGTTTTTTTCTACAAACGAAGAGTAAAATTTTTGACAAGATTTTTATCTTGCTACGCCAAAGAAGTATGTATAACTTCTAACGCGTGTACATAACACGTTTTTTATTTGTACTTTTAAATGTTAGACCAATCCAAATAAAAAATTTTTATTTCAGTGTGCCTCGTAGTCGTAATTTATATAAATTAAACAATAAATAAAATATGCTCGAACAGCCAAACATTATAATATTTTTAATATTTAGAATAGACAAATGCGGTAGGTCTGCCATAAAAACGTCTCTGGCTGGGAAGTGAGGACAGATGCGGGTGCGTAGCCACAGCAAATTAGTGGTTTGTGTTTTGTCGCCTTTATGACAGTTGAAATATGCAGTCAAAATATAAACTGTGCCGTTCGCACGGGTGGTACAGCATTAAAACAATACACATCGGAGCGATAGCCTTTTTCGGAATTTTCGGAATTAAAAATTACTGTAATTCTATCAACTCTCAGTATTAAAAATGAGTAAACTCCAATATAATCTTGATATAATGATTTCGACAAACTTAAACTGAGACACTTAAAGAACCATCCATCTATCATTTGGTGCTGCTGAATCTTTTTTTTATAGTATAGGGGGGGGGGGGGCAAACGAGCCTATGGTGCGCCCAAAAAGGGCCAATCCATTGTAGTGGGTGCGTTGCCGGCCTTTGAGGGAGGAGTAAATGTATCGTAGGAGAAGAGTATGTCTTTGGCTGGCTTGCAGCTATAATAGTAAAATAACGATTTTTCAGTCAAATCAATGTATGTTACAATAAGTACAAATATAAGTTATAATAATATATGAAAAATCAGTGGAACTACGACCTCTTTAGGTCTTGGCCTCAGATTTCTGAATCTGTTTCATGATCATTTTTAAGTCTAATAGGCAAGTAGGTGATCAGCCTCCAGTGCCTGACACACGCCGTCGATGTCAGTTTCCTCACGATGTTTTCCTTCACCATTCGAGCAAATGTTAAATGCGCACTTAGAAAGAAAGTCCATTGGTGCACAGCCGGGGATTGAACCTGGATGAGAGTCGCACGCTGAAGCCACTAGGCCAACCCTGCTCAACGTAACTATTACACCATTTAAAACTTAATACCTGAAACAGTAGCATCTATAAAACTTTCCACTTTCTAAATATCAAATAAGAATTAAAAAAATTACCGTTTCCTTCCTCAACAAATGCGGCGAAGAACTCTGTGGGCATAGGTTGTCGTCAGGCGATCAGTCTTTCAACACAACATTGCCAGACCCACGCAACTAAATGTGTCTGCGCTGATGTTTCTGTTTCCTCTATTTGCTACTTGACAGCTCGTTTTACACACTGTTTTCATTTAAACGATTGATTTAAGTTGGTGTACCGATTTTCTGGAAAATATATGCAATTTGTTAAGGTTGGTACTGAAGAAGTTATATAATACGTTTGTTAACTCTTACTATTGTTATAAAAATGCATTAGAATGTGTAAGATTTAAGTAATAAATACCTGCTCTTCTATAACAAACGTAATTGTTAATTCCATAACAATTTATTTATTTGTTTTTTCAACAGTTTACAACAGGCGTGAATGCATGACCGAGTGTGTGGGTGCATGTGAACGAATGAGTGAGTGTGTGGGTACAAAACAGATTTTTATTTATTTTTAAAACTGTGTTTGCCTTGTGTGCGCGACTCTATGACTGTATGGATTTAACATTTTCGCGCTATCTCGACTATAAATTACAATATTAACCAAAGATAAACATTTATTTTGCCAGATAAATTATTCAGTAGCCGCTAATTAAGTTCAGGTAAACACCCTGAGGCGCCTACGTTTTAAATGTAAAAACACAACGCTTACGCACTTCATGATAATAGTTACAGAAATCAGAATGTTGTGACGCCACTGGTTTTTAAGTACGTATTGACATTCTACAATTGATTATAGCGGTGACATATCACGTAGCAAAGCGCTATAAAGTTGATATCTTGAAAGAGGGGTCTGGCTGATATGAGACCCAACTGCGACAAATCGACAGATTATGGTAATTTAACTGTTATTGAGATAGCCTATAAGATACTCGAAGCCTTAGGAATAATTGAATAATTTTATATGTAATCAGTAGAAAGTGTGTACTTTTCAGACATTTCACCAAATCGTGGTCAAGTACAATAAATAAAGAAAAATTTATGATAGAGGATTAAGTATTGATTCTGTTTTGTTATAGTTGAGTGTACTGAGCCAATGGTTTAAAATCGTTTTACATGTGTGGTATGTAAGATTATGCAAGCTCAGGGTTTTATTTAAACTATTGTAGAGATAGGCTAACTAGGTGAGTAGCTTACAGCGATATATTAAAGAATAATTAATGACAGAGAAATTGATTTATTTCACATTAAAAGTTATAACTAATACGATAGAACAACACAATAATACCTACACTGATAATTGTACAATTAAGAATACAGATGAATTAAATACATATATACCTAGACCTTATAACGAATAATATAACATGCAGCTCTTTTGAACCCAGCCAGAGTACAAACAAATAGGTGTACCTCGATAAAAACCTTATTGATCACACGTATCGGTTTCGTGAGCGGTGTCTTACCAAGTTGGAATATGACCGCGTTACATCCTACAGTGTGACTTCCATCACAGATTATAACAATTGGATGTCGTACTTTGCAAGTCATATGGTATGTCACAGTACCAAAATGCCGCTAGAAAGGGGTTGGTATAAGCTTACTTGTTGTTATAAAAGTACTATTTTATTCAAATGTTACTTAATAGTGTTGAATTGATTTATTCCTGCTACAAAGTAAAACATGATAAGTTAAGTTAATTAAATAAGTCAATTAACATTTAACTATAAGTATTTTAGTAATATAATGAACACTTTAAAAGTCGTCAAGGAAATACTTCTAAATTCAAATTTGCTTTGAACTGGCGAATCAAAGTCAAAATAAATTTACAGTACACAAAAGTACGTTAGTTAAGAGACGATAAAAACGGGCAATGAACTCCGATTTGTCACTTTTTTAACGTCGGTTAAATAATCCTATTATTTGCTATTTGTAATAATGTTTAACCATTGTTTACCGACACATAAATTATTATATAACGACGTTTCATATCCATTTCCGCAATGACACACTTCCGTTTTCACACTAGTGTAATTGTCGTGGGATTTATTACATCCCCTATTCATGATATTACTTTTAAACAAAGAAGTTCTTTAGCTAGATTTTTGTTAAGTTAGTATTAGAAGCTTATGAGTTGGTTCGGTTCAAATTTATTTTTTTGATTGATATTACAGTAGAACCAGCTTAATCACGGTTAATAAAATTTTACAATTCTACAATACGAACCTGCAACTTGAGACATGTATTCATACATTTCTTAACGCGTCATTCTGTTGAAACCTAATACACCAACAATTATATTATCAGAGATTTCTATTGATGATTCTATTGTAAAAATAATTGAAGATCTTATTGAGAATGTGAAGACACACATGCATACAAAAAGAGGCCCTTAGTGAAAATTAAGAAGTAGAAGATGAGTTAACTTTGATTTTATCAAACGCCCAGGCATTATCAACTGCAAATCTACTATATAAAAATAAGTCGGGTTTTCCTTCCTGACGCTATAACTACAGAACGCACGAACCGATTTCCACGGTTTTGCATTCGTTGGAAAGGTCTCGGGCTCCGTGAGGTTTATAGCAAAGAAAATTCAGGAAAAATTTCGACAGAAAAGCGGGATCACCAAACGAAATGTTACATAAAACGAAGCCATCTGGTGGCGAAACGGAGTTTGCCGAGTTTGCTAGTGATTTATAAATGTATCTTCTTCTTCTATTATTTGAATCATAGCGAATCATAGTAAAAATTAAATATCGAAAATCTTATTGTTAATGCATCAAAATCTTTCTGTCTAACCAAATTGAGTGAATATTTTAAATTACACTATATATTTAATGTAAGTTATAATTAATGTATATTTTAAATATTAACACCAGCAGTGTTGGCCTAGAGGATTTAGCGTGCCCCGAGGTCGTAGCTTCGATCCCCAGCTGTGCATCGATTATCTGTCTAGGCTTCTCTGTGAATTAAAAATGATTTTAGCGTCCGGAATATATTTTTCTAGACGACTTTATCGTCAAGGATATTCGTACATTCTGTTGCCCTTCAAATTTCATAAAACTATACAAGAAACAGGAATAATATTAAACTTTAATTAATATTAAATTACAGAACAATAAATAACGTATTTATAGTTACACAAAAGCTGTTTATGATCGGTTTATTTACGGCTGTACAATTCAGAGGCAACATGATTAATTACTAGGTTACAATTCAATATTGTTTATGGATTTTACTATCACAGCACACAAATATGGCTAGCTAATAAAAAATACACGTCCAATTGAATACGTTCGTATTCGGTTACGATAATATTAGGAATCGTTTTTAAATGGCGAATTTCAACTATAGAGGTATTAATCATTAAAAAAAATAATTGGGGGCCTCATAGCCTAGCGGTTTTATTAAGTGGCAGCTAGGTGAGGGGTACCGGGTTCGATTCCCGGTTCAAGGGCAAGTTTTAATTTAATTTAAATTTGTTCTCGGCCTTTGGGAGGGTTGTGCGGAACCGGGCGAGTGCCTAAACCGTATATGGAGGACACGGTTGAAGTTCTAAGGCAAGCACGAATTTAAAAAAAATCTTATACTTGACGCTGGCTAATGCACAAACCGTGCCAGAGCCATAAAAAAAAATTTAAACCGTCATTTGTTTTGTTTTAACATCGGGTCTCAGTAGTCTCATCTGATGTCAAAAATTTCTATATTTTGCTAAAACAAGGACTTTGGCATACCTACAGGAGTCAAACTTAGTTACGTCTCGATTCTAATCCTATCATCCTATAGTCTTGGTGCAAAATATAAAGAAGTATGTACTAAAAATTTATTTAAAAAAATCATTATTCTTTTATACTAGGTAAAACATTTACTAGTCAACGGTTTAAACAGACACTAAATACTCCATGCTTTAAAAATCCGAAGCTAAATGGATTATTGACAGCAATTAAACGTCAAACGGTTGTTATGACGTGTCAATACTTCACACCAATTATACGCTGTTAAAGTCAATTACAAATTCTATAGGGTGGGAATTCTGTTTATTTAAAAGCTTGTCAATTGTTCAACGGTACCGACCGCTATATCCGTAAGAATTATCTATGGATATTTTGTGTAGATTTAAGTTGGCATTGTTATTTTAATGATTGTATTAGCGTATTGATTCATCGTGTTTTATACACAATAGTACCGATTTTGAAGCAATATTTTATTTTTTATTTTTACAAGTACTATGGTAAGAAAAGCTTAGCTTTATATCAATAAGTGTGAATCTGTGATAACTAAATATGATGGCTGAGGTTGTCATTAAAGAATTTATGGATACATGGAAGAAAGAAGAAGTCCTTAATATTGTTACGAGCTAGGGGATCGGATAGAAACGCCGTAGATCTCTTCAAGGGTTTATTTTCAATTAAATCTACGAGGAATTTGTTACACTAAAAACTGGAAATTACGCACTAAAATTCACTGAATACACACACAGTACTTGTATTCACTTGTCTTCACTATATTCGCACTTTGTCACTCCGATGTTTATCGCTTGATATCGCATTCGAAACTGAACTAACTGATCGCGTTTCGGCTCGCTTATATATTCCTGGGAATAGTCTTGCAAGTTCGAGAACTCTCTAGGCGGGAGCGCTATTGAGTAGCGATTGCACAATTCTAGAACGTGCGTGCTATCTCTCTCGCACATTGCTCCGTCCTTGTCTTACGGTGTTCTAGAGTGCTCGGTCTAGCTTCGAGAAGGTTCCGATCTTCCGTCTCTCTCTCGCATCATTCCGTCCTTGTCCCACACCTAGAAAATTCGTTCTAGACTATTCCTCCATCATAGGGGTATAACCAGGCCTGAAAACGCCTGAAAACGGGTTTCCTGAAAAGTGTATCACTCGACTGCACTTGTTCTGAAACGGCCTGAAAAAATGTTTCAGGCTCCTGAAAACTACGGTAACATTATGAGAATTACGAATTTCTAATATGTGATTGACCCTCTCCTGAAACGGTCAGAAATCACTTTTCAGCCTGCTGAAAACTTCTCTAACTAGTGGAAAAATCTAAAAACATTGCAGTCGACCCGTCTTCGTAACACTACCCCCTCCTTAGACATGCTCGTCCCGAGCATCATTACTTCCTTTATAGGGAGCCAATCGATTTATGTGAACGACTTTCGGTTTGCTCCTTAAACCACTCATTTTCTTTATCCGGTAAGTAACGTCATTAATCTTCGTGACTATCGTGTATGGACCGTCCCAGTCAGCTTGAAGCTTTGGTGATTTGCCTTTGCGTTTTGTTGGGTTATGGAGCCATACTTGCGAGCCTTCTTTAAATTCTATGTGATTCGTCTTCCTGTCATACCTAATCTTCGTAGTCTCACTTATTTTGCTTTGTGAAGCTCGTACGTGTTCATGAATTTCATACAGTCTATTACGCAGATCCGCAGCATATTCTGTAACACTCTCCGGAGTGTCAGGTGGTCGTCCAGTTACAATATCCGCTGGTAATCTAAGTTGTCTCCCAAACATGACTAAAGCAGGTGTAACGTTCGTGGTTTCATGAACCGCAGACCGGTATGACATTAAAAATAACGGAATATACTTATCCCAGTCTTTTTGATGGCTGTCCACCAATTTCGCCAAGTGCCTTTCCAAGGTTTGATTAAAGCGTTCCACCATTCCATCTGACTGTGGGTGATATGGAGTAGTCCGCGTCTTATGAATTCCCATTAATCTGCATACTTCTTGGAACAGTAGGGACTCAAAATTTCTTCCCTGATCACTGTGCATCTCCAAGGGTACTCCAAATCTAGAGAATACGTCATTTACAAGTATCTCGGCTATTGTAGCCGCCTCTTGATTGGGAATAGCGAACACTTCAGGCCATTTTGTAAAATAATCCATAACAACCATGATGTACTTATTTCCTTTTTCTGTTAACGGAAATGGTCCGGCTATGTCAACTGCTATCCTCTCCCATGGAGCTCCAACGTTGTATTGCTTCATAGTCGCTCTGGTTCTCATCTGTGGGCCTTTAACAGCTGCACAAGCTTTACATTTCCGAATCCAGTCTTCTACATCTTCGCGGCAATGTATCCAATAAAATCTCTCTTTAATTTTTAGAAGAGTCCTTTTTACTCCTAAGTGTCCGCCTGATGAGCCATCATGAAACATTTCCAAGATATCGCGAACCTTGGATCTTGGCACAACTAACTGTAGATGAGATGCATCCCCTCGAGTGTTTTCCCATTTGCGACATAACACTCCATTATGAAGAACTAAGCTATCCCATTGAGCCCAGTAACTCTTGGTCGTGGTGCTAGTAGGTGCAACATCATTCCACCGCGGCTTGATAGCCGAAGATTTCATCCAGTCCAGAATTGGTTTAATGTCAGAATCTTGTTGTTGCTCTTCCTGAATTAATTTCCCACACCAATCTGGACTAATGGTGTCTGCCCTTAGTATCCTTACATGGGCTACCTCTCTACCTTCGTGTCTTGTACAATGTTTGCAATCCTCCTCACATGGCCTTCGAGACAATGCATCTGCGTTCCCGTGGGCTCTACCCTTGCGATGTTCAGTAGCAAAGTCATACTCTTGCAGTTGTTCGATCCATCGAGCCACTTGTCCTTCCGGATTCTTGAACTGAAGTAGCCATTTTAATGCAGCATGATCTGTCCTAAGACGGAACTTGCGACCTAGCAAGTATTTACTGAAGTGCTGTAGCGTCTTCACAACAGCCAGTAGTTCCCTCCGAGTTACACAGTAGTTCCGTTCTGGTTTCGACAATGACTTGCTGAAGTAGGCTATTACTTGCTCGTGCTCTCCTTTTACTTGTGATAGTACACCTCCAATGCCAATTCCACTGGCATCTGTATCTACCACATATTCGCCATCTTGATCCGGGTAGCCTAGTATTGGAGTCTCACACAGTCGGTTCTTGAGCTCATTAAACGCATCTTCACACTCTCCATCCCATGTGAATTTCCTCTTCTGTTCGGTGAGTCTGTGAAGTGGTTTTGCAATATCCGCGAAATTTTTCACAAATCTTCGGTAGTAAGAACATAAGCCTAAGAAAGCGCGGACTTCAGTTTTATCTTTAGGTACTGGCCAATCCTTCACCGCAACTATCTTCTCAGGGTCTGTTCGAACTCCGTCCTCTGATATAATGTGACCCAAGTAGCTCACTGCTCTTTTGAAAAATAAACATTTCTTTGCACTTAGTTTCAGGTTGGCTTTATGCAGTCTGGAGAGCACCCGTTGCAGATTCCGTATGTGATCATCAAAATCCTTCCCAATGATGACTACATCATCCAAGTACACTAAGCAGGCTTCTCCTATCAGTCCTGACAGTACTTTTTCCATTAGTCTTTCAAAGGTGGCAGGTGCATTGCAAAGCCCAAACGGCATAACTTTAAACTGCCATAGTCCTTTACCAGTTGAGAACGCTGTTTTCTCTTTATGACTTGGGTCTATTTCCACTTGCCAGTACCCACTTTTCAAGTCTAAAGTTGTAAACCATTTTGCCCCACTTAAGGTATCCAAGGTGTCATCTATTCTAGGTAACGGATAACTGTCCTTCTTCGTGATATCGTTAAGACGACGGTAGTCGACGCAGAACCTTAAACTGTTATCCTTTTTCTTGACTAAAACTACTGGAGAGCACCAAGGGCTGGAAGATGCTTCAATAACATTATGGTTTGACATTTCTGCAATCATCTTGTCTATATTCTTTTCATATGCGACAGGTACTCGTCGCGGTCTTAAACGTATAGGTGCTTCGGTTCCAGTCTCAATTCGATGTTTAACTACACCTGTCCTTCCTAGATCTCCATCGTGTGTAGCAAACATGTCAGAAAATGTTTTTAATAGTCCCTTTGCTTTCGACATTTCTTCCCTCGTCAAGGTTTCCTTACAGTCCTCCAGTATTGCTTGAACTATATCTAGTTGTTTACTAACTGTACCATCTTCAATGATAGCTCTATACATGTCGTACCCGTTCATCATTGTGTTATCTTTTAGGGAAACTACTTCATCTCTACACTTGAATGTGCCGTTCTTCAGGTCAATCTTACAGTTGTAATGCTTCATGAAGTCTAAACCGATAATACAGTCATCCACGATGTCAGCAATAACCACCTTATGTCTGTATGTTCTTCCACCAATCTTGAAGGTAGCGATACCTTCTCCTCGAACGGTTATGTGCTGACCAGTAGCTGTAAGGAGCTGTACATTTCCACCAGAAAGGCTCTTGTAAAATGACTTCAGAAGTTGGTATCTGATTACTGTCCGGGAAGCTCCAGTATCAAGGGTTAACTCACACCTAGTGCCGTTAACTTCTCCGTCGATGACAATGGTATTCCCATCCTGAGTTTGAGAGATCATAACTTTTGGGGCCTTCCTTACAGAACCGGCCAGCACCCGCCCCGTGGTCCTGGCTTCTATTCGTTTCCCTGTCGCTGTTCAGCGGCAGTCACATCCACGTCATCGGGCACCCCACGTCTTGTCTTCATTTCGCCTCGGGGATCTCTCTTAGGGCACGAAAACCTCATATGCCCTACTTCCCCGCAAAGGTAACAGGTGGGTCCACGTTGGGAACTACGTTTTTCCGAGACAGCCCTAATGCGGTTAGGTCGAGAATCCTTGCAAAATGCTTCCACTTCCAACGCATGAGCAAGAGCATTCTTGAGGTCCTTATGGTGACCTAGGTTCACAGCCATTCGAATTTCACGGTCTCGAATACCGTCGACGAAGGCTTGAACCAACATCTTGTCTGCAACGTCTGGTGAGGATGCGTAGGCTTTCCTAACCAGCTTCTCTATTTCAAATCCCCATTTTTGCAAACTTTCATTTGTCTGCTGAATTCTATCCTTTAATTGAGCCCATTAGACGTGCTCATAATGTGCGTCTCCGTACCGTGATTCCAGGGCATCCAGCAGTTGCTTCAACGTCACTTTACCTGTCTTGGTTTCTAATATGGTGAGGGCTTCATCTCGCAGTCCCATAATAAGGGCGGTGACAGCCTGATCGTCATTCCACCCGTTTGACTCTGCCATAGTCTCAAACTGTATTTTATACGCGCCCCAGGAAGATGTACCGTCAAAGGGAGGTACTTTCAGATTTCCAGATGGTGCTACAGTCGTTACGACACCTTTGGTCTTCAGGCACTGCATCTCTTGTTCTAATCCGAGAATACGTTTGTCCTGTTTCGAAAATTTGCAGTCCATATCAGATTCCAAGCTCTCGATTTTTTTATCTACTTCTTGTTTTAGATCTCCTAATCTTTCTCCGATACGGCAAGCCTGTTCCTCCATCAAACGACGTGTCTGAGCCTGTTCTTCCATCATTTGGCGTGCCTGTTCCTCTTGTCGGCGAGCCTGTTCCTCCTGACGGCGAGCCTGTTCCTCCATCAATCGCTGAACCTGTTCTTCCTGATGACGGGCCTGTTCCTCCTGACGGCGTGCCTGCTCCTCCATCAATCGGCGTGCCTGTGCCTGTTCTTCCATCATTTGTCGTGCCTGTTCCTCTTGACGACGTGCCTGTTCATCCATCATACGACGCAGGGCAAGGAGGATATTGCTATAGTTGCTTTCGCCCATCCCGCGGTTCGCATCGAAACTTTGTCGCCGGGCGGCGTCGCGTGCTGATTGTGCCCTCGTCTGCACTCCCTCCGCAGCTGAAGACTCTGCCACAAACTCCTCTTGATTCTCCCTCGGAGTAATTGGCATTTTTCTATCCCACTTCTGACACCAAAATGTTACGAGCTAGGGGATCGGATAGAAACGCCGTAGATCTCTTCAAGGGTTTATTTTCAATTAAATCTACGAGGAATTTGTTACACTAAAAACTGGAAATTACGCACTAAAATTCACTGAATACACACACAGTACTTGTATTCACTTGTCTTCACTATATTCGCACTTTGTCACTCCGATGTTTATCGCTTGATATCGCATTCGAAACTGAACTAACTGATCGCGTTTCGGCTCGCTTATATATTCCTGGGAATAGTCTTGCAAGTTCGAGAACTCTCTAGGCGGGAGCGCTATTGAGTAGCGATTGCACAATTCTAGAACGTGCGTGCTATCTCTCTCGCACATTGCTCCGTCCTTGTCTTACGGTGTTCTAGAGTGCTCGGTCTAGCTTCGAGAAGGTTCCGATCTTCCGTCTCTCTCTCGCATCATTCCGTCCTTGTCCCACACCTAGAAAATTCGTTCTAGACTATTCCTCCATCATAGGGGTATAACCAGGCCTGAAAACGCCTGAAAACGGGTTTCCTGAAAAGTGTATCACTCGACTGCACTTGTTCTGAAACGGCCTGAAAAAATGTTTCAGGCTCCTGAAAACTACGGTAACATTATGAGAATTACGAATTTCTAATATGTGATTGACCCTCTCCTGAAACGGTCAGAAATCACTTTTCAGCCTGCTGAAAACTTCTCTAACTAGTGGAAAAATCTAAAAACATTGCAGTCGACCCGTCTTCGTAACAATATGATGAAATGGTTTGCCTTAGCGCAGTTAAACGCGCTACATGTCTATTGCGAAGTGTGACCGCTGAGGCAATCCAACTTTTTGAAACAGGAACAAGACGCCTAAAGAGAACTAAACCATTTTGAATTAATAAACCTAGTGTACACAATATAAGTGCAAGTGCGGTATCTCGGACACACGAACACAGTGTCAAAACATTATAGAACACTAAGTCTGTTAATGACCATTACCTTAGTTTAAGCTATTCACTAGTATTGTGAAATTATTTACTTAAAACTTAAGTCAACGTAATATGCTTATAATATAATTATTGTATAGGTTAAATAGTAATTCATGTAAAGTTGTACTCTGTTTTGTGTGCTTTATTCTAGGAATAAATTATTATTAATGTAAGCATATTTGTACCATTGGGCTGAACCTTCATCATTGAAGCTTCATTTCTGATTCAAAAATAAGTCTGTAATTTAAAATAAATTTAATCATGTGAAAATACTACATCAGTTATCTGATGATAGCCATGCAGTCGTGCCCAGCGAACACGCTATAAAACACGATACAAAAAATATCAAAATACCGGCAACGTACTCGCGAGTTCGGCAGCGAGTCTGCCTATTTACTCCTTTAAAAAATACCAAAGACAAAATAATTGTTTTTGGGCCATTCATAGTATAAACGGGCTGTTAAATATTCAATAGGGCTCCATCGAGTTCATTTATAAATGCGAAAAACATGTGCAGCAAATAAGAGGGATGCCAGGATTAAAAAGGATTTCAGAGGCAATAAAGACCGCTCTAAATTTAAGGTTGTAGATTAAAATCTGCTGTCAAGGACAGACATTACGCATTCGCACTTCACTTTGAATCTTGCCTTGGGGTTTTCGTTATTTAGGGTTCGTAATGTTGTATGTGTGTATTTGGGTGTTTCAATATGTAAAGGATTTTACACGTACCTAATGTAATCTGAAATTTATTTATTTAAAATTAAAAGCTTCAGTGACTCTCACCCCTGAGTTCGTAGGTTCAATTCCCTGCTGTGCACCAATGGACTGTGTTTCTATGTGTGTAACATTCGCTCGAACGGTGAAGGAAAACATCGTGAGGAAACCGACATGTCTTAGACCCAAAAAGTCGACTGACGAACATGCATGGTGTATGAAGTGCATATGTCTGTCTATGAGAGAGGTATGTCAGGTCCGTAGCAAGTGGAGATCTCTGGTCTCTGTCTACCCCTTCGGGATAAAAGGCTCGAAAATATAAATAAATAAAAATTAAATGTTTAATATGTGGACCACCACTATGTGGAACCATTGAGGAAAAGAGCGTACCAATTCTTAAAAGGCTGGCAGCGCGCTTGCCTTCTGGCACTGCGGGTGTCCATGGGCGGCGGTGTCACTTAACATCAGGTGAGCCTACTACCCGTCTGCCACCTGTAACATAAAAATAATAACAATAATATTGATCGTAGCACAAACTTCTTGAGACAACTCAAATATAAAATCTACGATCGATTCACGACGTATTTCCCATTTAATTTGGAATTTTCCTAAAGCAATTCTTGTCACACTAACGACCAAAGGAAAAGTGAAGGGTCAATTTAAGCTTTAGGGCAGGGTCAGGAAAATTAGGCCCCGGGGAGTGGAGTGCATCCGACTTGCATATGTTCACTAGTGGACGGCTTTATGCCAAAGATCACAAGAATTTTGTATACAATTGAGTTTTCGTGACATAATTCTTTTATATAACTTATTATACAAGAGCAACAATATATTTTTATATATATTTTTACCCGTTACCTTTTAAATATCTCATTTAGATTTACAGAATATCAGACATTTACTTAAAAGAATCCCAGTATAATCTGAGACTCTTGGGCCGTGGGGTTCAAGTGCACAGGCGCTAATTAAAGAGTTAAGTTGGCGCCTATGATAGTACCGGTGACCCCAGAGTTACTTTCCAGTGGTACTTTCCTGGCTCAACGAATAAGTATCGCAATACAGCGAGGAAATGCTGCCAGCGTTAAAGATACACTGCCACGGGGACCAAACTTTTTAAATTTGTTTTGTCTTTTTATTAGTTTTAATTATTACTATTTAGGTTAAGAAAGTTTCTGGTAAGAATTAATTTAAAACAAATTCGACTAAGGGTCAACAATAGAGTGTACCAAGTCCGGGTATGCATTCGCAAGCCCTCTGGGTATCACTTAGCATTAGGTGAGCCTCTTGCCCGTTTGCCCTTTGTTCCATAAAAATAATAACGACGCTTTATTATTATTATAAAATTTCAATAATATAACGAATACTTTGCTTGTTAATACCGAATAAATACAATTTGCAAGTCACGTCCCGTTCAAAGCCGTCCAAATGCAGTTTGCAATGAAGTTATCAAGAAATTTAGGGGCACTACTGGTGGTAGGGTGCACAAAAAAGCTAACACGTCGCACAATTGCTTTGCGTTGGGGAGTTTTAGTTTAAGAGTTAAACTATTTATATATAATAGTAGGTGTTTACTTCTATTAACATTGACAGTGGCGAATGTACTGTCAACGTTTACTTAGCGAGATTTTTTACGAAAACTGATAAAAATCTTCTTGAAAGGCTAGGATATCATAAATTTTATTTCACAATATAGACAGCCGCCTTCTCACATAATATATTACTTACCTGTTATTGTGTTTAACGAGAGTACCTACACAGAAATACAATATATTTTTGTTTATCTGTTAAAAAGAGTTTTAGAGCTGTGGGTACATTTCTACATAACTACAACACTATAAACTGATTGAAATATAGATAAAAGACAACTCTTAGACTATTTGAGAAGCGAATAATAAATAACTGTCTTATTCATAGTGTTAAAAGTTTAAACCCTCTATTGAGCAATCGGATGAATGCATGTCCCTAACAGTTACCAGCTATTGTCTCGAGATTGAAGTTCAATTCAAAGTACTCTTGATTTATTACGTAAGACTAGGGTCTTATAAACTCCTTTAATAAATATAAAAAAAACACTATAATTGTTTTTCTTGGTTCTATTTATTAATAATAAGTTTACGATGTACGACACAAATCAGACATTTGAAAAATAGTTCTAAGTTAAGGTAAAAATTAAATTATTATGACTTCTTTCTTATAAAGCCACGCACACGAATGATTTGTACCGATTATTCGAAATTTAAAATCGTCAAAAGTATACACGTAAATATCAACGTCTCTATTAAAAACAACGCTTGAAAAAGTATATAAGAATTTGGCACGTTATACTTATTTTTAAAATCAGTGTTGGCCGAATGGCTTCAGCGTGCGACTCTCATAACTGAGGTCGTAGGTTCGATTCCCGGCTGTGCACCAATGGACTTTCTTTCTATGAGCGCATTTAACATTTGCTCGAACGGTGAAGGAAAACATCGAGAGGAAACCGACATGTCTTAGACGACGACGCGGCGTGTGTCAGGCACTGGAGGCTGATCACCTACTTGCCAATTAGATATAAAAATGATCATGAAACAAATTTAGAAATCTAAGGCCAAAACCTAAAGAGGTTGTAGCGCCACTGATTTATTTAATTTTTTATACTTATTTTTAATTTGTCGCTAGGTACGAGTAGTATCTTCTACTTAAGAAATTTTTTCGCAAAACCTTTTTCATGGCCTGATAGAGTTTATCTTTGCATAAGACTATCTCATTGCAGTAAGTTTAATAATAGCTTTATACGTTGTATCTCTCATAGGATATGAGGTAGCCGCCAGCCACTGGCAAACAAGCAAGAAAAAGTTTCACTTCAAAGGGTCTAGTGAAGCGTTGCCCAGCCATTTACACTCGGTTTTAATCAATGAAGTTCAGAACCAATAGGTTTCCACACAAAGGAAATAATTGAGAGGCTGATGCTTACTGAAAAATGGTTTTAAGACATGGGCGTAATAAAATGTATTTAAAAATCTCCTTTTTGATCATCATTTTTCTGCCTCGTGATTAGCTACTACTTTTATATATTAATTGTGAGTCAATTAACCTTAGGCTGAGCTTTTACATGTCTGTCTATACATACTATTATTTATACCTTTTCATTTTATTTTATATATAATTTTAGTTATAGTTGCATGTTATTTTTAGTATGTTTTTGTAAATTAATTATGCATCTCTTGTACTTTACCCTCTGTAGGTGTTTCTTCTAATATATAAAATTCTCGTGTCACAGTTTTCGTTGCCATACTCCTCCGAAATGGCTCGACCGATTCTCATGCAATTTTGTGTGCTTATTGGGTATGTATGAGAATCGGACAATATGTATTTTTCTTCCCCCTTAAGGTACTCCAACCCAGTTTTTTTTTTAATTTTTAGATAATTTTTTTTTTTATCATACAGCATTAAAAAATACATGCAACCCCTAATTTTAACCCCTCTTCGATCAACCCCTATTTTTTTATTATACATGATATACGTGGCAAAACGACGTTAGCCGGATCAGCTAGTTTTTTTATAATATTCCATTTTAGGGTTGCCTGGAAGAAATCGCTTGTTAGCGATAAGGCCGCCCGTTGCCTAATAATTTTTTTTACCTAATAACTTTGGTTTTTTTCTATATGTATAATTATGTGTATTATGGCAATGAAGTATAAATAAATAAATGTAATGCTGTATATATTTCTTCAATTTGCGCAAAAACATTTCTACGCCCGTTTTCATTATTGTTCTTTATTCTTATACTGCCTCCAAGCCTTAAGTAATCAAGTTTTTGCTGAAGTGTAAACCGGTAAAAGACATTGTACAATGAGTCTAAAGCTATACAATTATCGAAAACCTTTGACCAAGCCGAACTTACTAGCAGTAGGATCTAAGAGGAAAGATGTATGTTTGTAACGAATTAGCTCAAAAAGTACTGGACCGATTTTAAAAAATCTTTCAATTTTTGAATGCTACATTATCACTGTTTAATTGCAAAAATATAAGGACTAGTAAAATGTTTTCAAAAAGTACCCGTTGATGTCATTTATTCTGTTATCACTTTTGATAAATACATTATTATTTGGGTATGTCCGCGGTTATGCCAAAATATTTAAAAAATAAATATCCACCCGTACTGAGCAAGGACGAGTCGCTTTTTATTTATAAAGCATTAATATTGTTTTATAATACTCGTGTTCACGCAAAATTCTCAGTCAATACTAACTGTACCAAGAAAGCTTTTTAATTGCTTGACAAAAGTTCCTCACTTAAGCCAAAGCTACAATAGAATCCGGATTGCAAGGCTTTATTGAATTGTGGCAGACTGAGACGGTCTGATGAATCTCTCAAATGGAAATATAAAAATATTGCCTTTTATATGAAAATGCACGTTTTCCTTTGTAACGATTTTCCTGGCCAGATTGTTCGAGAACTTATAGTTCTTAACGCTTTTGTTATTATTTCGAAGTCAAGTAGAAAGACTTGAGAATGCCTGCACCAATTCGAAGTTTAAAACAAAAGGAATATTAAAACTTTATTTACAGCTCGCTGGCTTTTGTTTCGTTACAGAAATAGTTTTTAAATTATTTCGACATAGTTTGGAGACCTAAATAACGTTTTGATTTCTCGAATCTGGGTTAAGACTGTTGAATCGTTTTTAAATTACAAGTTTTTGAATGATTAAAACGTTTCAGGTTTTGAATATAAGAGCTTGAATAAGGGCAAAATATACTTAACTAAGGCGCCTAAAGTAAAATATTACAAAGCGTAAATGTATGACGCGTAAATTTTGAGAAAACATAACACATTTATTTATTAAATTACGAGTTCAAAATTGAGTCAAAATTGAGAGTGAGAAGAAACCAATAATAGAGGCTATATATATATATATAGGAGATACCCTAATACAAATAAATTTAAGCGGAATGCTAGAAAAATAAAGCGGCTCGCATTGTTTGTTCAACAACCCCAAGAGGCCAGGAATAACTCAAAATGACAGTTATTGTCTATGCGACGATAACTAGGTATTCGATTGAGTCGTTAGTTGTGAGTCACCGGGTCAGGGGTGAACTCTCATTATCATTGGACATCCCTCAACATAAATGCACCCTTCACGTACTTAAGGCTAAGTGGAACATTGCAATAGCATTGTATGACTGTGCCCAGTAATAGTGATACTAATAATGAACTTAATAATTGCCTGTGCCGGTATTGAACGCTTTATTTGTTGTGAACTCCACACGTGGTGGAGTGGTGTTTTCCTACCACGATCTTAAGTTTCCGTCGTCAGCATCCGTATCTTGACAAAAATACTATTCCAGCGTTGAACTGCGAGATTACAGATATTTAGAGATCTCACGAAGATTTTGTGATTACTTAGTACTCACAAAATCTTCGGGGACCTTATCACTATCGCTATTGGTTGGGTTTCTCTAAACTTTTACAATATTTATAGGAAACTAGCGGATCCAACAGACGTTGTCCTGTAGACACATCTTATATACAAAAAATCTAATAATGTAAATCAATCTCGACTCCACTTGAACATATAAAAATCTTCATTAAAATCTGTCCAGCCGTTTAGGAGTTTAATTACGAACACATGCACAGAAGATTTATATATATAAATATATACCAGATATAGCACCATCTGCCAGACTGATTTGTGAATCTGAACCACCCAGGCCCACGGTCCAGCCGTTTAAGATCAGTTCAGTGACATACACACGTACAGTAGAATCTTATATATCAGGATAGAAATGATACGTGTCAAATGCATAGCATTTAATTTCACAATATTGCTTAGAGTATACTGTATAATGTATACTGTTAGTGGAACATCCCAAAATTAGTTGTGATCTGTCTACATAAAGTTGACTGTTGCTTTTGCATGATTTAGTGTTGTTGTAGATTTGGTAGTGCATATATTTTTAGGTGTTACATTTTTTTTTAACAAACAATACAGTTATCTCTGTGGCTTGGTTGCCAAACAATTGTTTGTGACGGATGAGACATAAAAAAGTATTATCAATGAAGCAGAGACAATGTATCCAAAGCCCTATCGTCGGGTTACGTCAGTCACAATATACAAAAATTTCATTGAATTAACTCCACAGCATAGTATTCAATTCAGTCTGTGTTTTATTTTATTTGTCAACTTCATTTGTTTTAGTATACGTTTGATAAAATACATTTTTAATTTAGTCTGCTATAGAATCACGATTTTAATAATTTTATGAAGTTTCAAAATGTTATTCAGTTATGATGACGGGGCAGAGTAAAACAAATCCTACAGATATTCAACAATAAACTCATTTAACTGTAACTAAATATAAATACAAACAAACATTATATCAGTATTAAAGGAACTGCAAAGAATCCACAAACAGAACCTTACTTAACCCTTAGACACTGTAACATAGCAAGCACTAGTAATATTTCTTTAATACAAAAGGTACTATAGCATAATGATAAATATCTTCTGGTTTAGGGGCCGTCATTATAGCAATTTTTACATTGAAACGTGACGATGCATTACTATACAACCCCTATTGCATAGGAGTCTAACAAGGTTGCCTCTTGCACCCCAAAATATTCAGCAATCATGAATATTGACAGAAAAAAGTAACTATGGTAATTTTCTTTACGACTTAAGCTTAAAGTTATTTATGTAAAAAGTTTAACAGTTTATTGCCAAACTATTTTTGGTATTCTTTGAATGGAAGGCAACTTCAAATAATAAAAAAGGATGAATGTGCATGTCTCCTTTAGTGTAATTCCGGTGGGCTATAGTAATTATAATATTAAAAATACATATATTCTTAATAACTAACAAATTAATTGTTAAAATTAATTGTAAAGACAAAAGTTATTACGGAGAAGAATGTTACTGTGAAAATGTTACTCGTGTCAAAGATAGTATGGGTATGAAAATGTAATATTTAATGTTCGTATAACATTTTCTTTTATTAATATTTTAACAACTAGTTTGAATATTAAATATCCTATGAATGCGCAATACCATCTTTAATATTGTGTATTCATAAGGTTTACAACATCAAGTTTGTAAATGTCAGGAAATGTAATTTGAGTTGAAGAACTTCATGTCATTTCTTTGCAATATTTATTTTTGTTTTATCTTTGGTACTATAAAGTTTTATAATTGAATCGTGAACTCCTATTTATTTAAAACAAAAAGTATTATATTATGGTACATACAATTTGTAACAATATGGTACAAAAATGTTAAGGTGGTACAATCTAAAGTTCGGATATTTTGCCATGGCGTGGTAATTTGTCTTAAAATGAATTTTACATAGAAGTTACATACATTATGAGTCATATTATTATAGTATTTGTAATAAAAAATCACATTATTAAACTATATTACTACGATATTACGTTATCAAATAAATATTAATTATAATTTTTCACGCAAATAAACATTAATAGAATTTTCCCAAAAGTAGTTAAGTCGATTTTTAGAAACTCTGGTAGGAAGATCTTTTAATCTTATTGGTAAATTATTATAAACCTTGATTAACCAGCAGCCCATCAAAGAATTTCGAAAAAAGATCCATTTGGGAATAGCATACCAATTATTAAAGACTTCTTTAAATTGGAGTGTCATATCACTTAACATCTTGTGCCCGTTTGCCCGTTTGCAGTTTACATACATACAGAAGAAGTCGAACTACTCGAGACAACTCCGTGGCTTTCTACTTTGTAATAGATACTCTGACAAGTTTTTCCGCAACAAAACGTGAGTTATCGATGTAATCAGTGCCCATATGACCTCGTTCCCCGGTAATTCAAACAATACAGAATCCAGTAATAGCTATGGTACATTAGTGGCACGTGACGCCGCATGCCTGATTGGTTTCTGAATGAACCATAAACCACACCCTTACTGTAACAGTGCCAATCGGTATTAATAGCGTAAAGAATATGGATTTTTTTTATTTTGTAATAAAGTTTTGAAAGATGTCTGTTAACTAATCGCTTATACAAATGGGTCACTATTAGATAAATCACTGTATAATTTAATAGAAGTTTGTCTCTGAACCATAGTGGAATAGAGATGTTCTAGTGAAAAAAGTATTGGTATTTCAAAAACTAGATTTAACTAGTACACACTAATATAAACTAGTAGTCAATTCAAAAAGTCTCGTAAAAACTATTTTTAAATTTCTACCAGTATAAAGCCTTGATTACGATGAAACAGATTTTATCCGTCTTAGGTAGATTGATAAAATACACACACACACACATACATATTCACACACCCATTCATGCAAATATATTTATTTCTATATAATTACTATTTTCTGCGATGGAAGGCCACTGGACTTCTATAGTCCTATTATAGGCACCAGCCTCTCACAAAGATAGTCGTGGATTGTGAAGAGGCAAAAAATCTTTGTTATTATAACTATACAGATACATAGATACAGTTTAAAACACAAATAATTATGAAGTATAATACTTTTATAATATTGACTTTAATCTCATTCGAAATTCCGAAAGTTATAAGAGCTTTTCCATGTAAACGAAGTTACGCTTTCTTAACGAGTCGCTTCTTACGAATTATATTTCTTTAATTTCGATATTAATCTTATTTAAAGCCAAGCAGCATTTCTCGCAGTGTTACGATACTTATTCTTTTATATATAAATTAAACATTAAACGATAATACTATTATATTATATAATGTTAATTATATCTATAATAAATCTAAGAATGACGTAATACTGCAGCTGAGTAGGAAAATCATATAGAAATAATTATGTATTGTCATTGTTTCACGGAAAATGCGCAGACTCATATCTCACTGAAGAGACATTATTATTTATCCAAACGACACAGACAGGCGTAAAACTGTACAACAGTTGAAACGTTGTTCCTTGTAAATCAACTATTTGCATACTGCGAGTGCGCAGTTGGTGCGATACGTTTATAAAGAGTGTTCCTCGTTTCAATTGTTATTTTAACTAATACCACGCTTACTAGGCTTTGCTTTTCACATTTAACCTTGGATTGGATTTCATTCCCGGGGAAAGAACTATTGTTTTGGATAACCAAAACAAATGTTTAGCGTTCCATCCTATAATAATAAAAGGCAGAACGCTGTTCATCGTATTGTTTTTTTTTATCATCATTAGACTATTATTAAACACAAAAAAGCTATATTTACACGAATTGTTTTATATTTATTCACACGGATAAAAGATTATTTTATATATTTAAATCACATATTTTTAAAAATATATCTATGTCAAACCCCTTTTAGTGTACAAACTGTAATAAAAAATAACGCTTGAAATGAGCTTGATAAAACACCCTATAAAAGTGAGTTTCAATTCGCATTATAAAATACAGGCGCCGGCGCAAGACAAATGCATGCGTATTTATATTCGCAAACCTAAAGAATTATCGACACTTGAAACAACACTGAAGCCCATTAAGTGTTTATTGATTGCTCAAACGTATAAGGAATGCTTGTCTCAATGAGTAGCTGTATTTGTTTAAATATATCTTACGTTAAGTCAGCTTTATTTGACATTACAAAGCATAATTAATTTCCATAGAGACGAAGCCAAAACTAAAATGGCATAATGTTACCAAAACTTTGCAAATAATTAGTAAATTATTTGCAAAGTTTTGGTAACTTTTGGTGACTAGTAAGTCACCCGCTCTGGCGCACAGGTTATAGTGACCCTTAAAATATAGTATACATGAATCATTCTCATATATATCAATATATCATATATTTTGTGAAAACCGCAATAAAATTCCGAGCAATTGTTTTTAGTTTATCGCGAACATACAGACGCTTGTTTGAGGCACTAGTTTTTACATAATGTAATTGTTAGAAATATGATTTTCTGTAAGCATTATTAACCTCTGAAACTTTTATCTAAAACTCAATCATATACAGTCAACATCTATTATTGCGACATCGCAGGGACCGTTGACGTTGTTTTTAAGTACATATTATGTAGAATTCAGCCGGGACCTTGGATTTTGGTTAAAATAACCGGTATATGTTCTAAACGATGTCTTAAACGGTTGATGATGAGATGAGCCTTCTGCCCGTTTGCCCGCTGTTCTGTATAAAAAAAGTGCATGCGTACAAAGTAGGTACTCATGTCAGAAGTGAAACTTTTTTGGCAAACTAATTATTAATGAATTTAATTGTCATTAAAATATTAAAAATTTCGAAAAATAAAACAAATAATAAATATAATTTCTTCGACAATAAAAACACTTAGCATTTTAATTTACAAGTCGTCATTTGAGATTTCAATCAATTATTTTGCATAAAATATAAAATATTAATATTTCATAAATTATCTTTACGAAATTTTAATTTTAAAAATAGAAATTCTATAAGTAATTCGCCCTTGTCACTCTCTCTCAATCGGTCTCAATCGCTCTCTCCCTTTTCTTCGACAAAAACGCTGCATTTTTTCATACGTAAAATTTTACCCTCATGCGCCTAAAGAAGTTTCACTTCAAAAATACATTAAATGCAGATATGACATAGCGCTGAGCGTGATATACTGAAACCGTAGACGGACTATGGTACAGACCAGACATCAGCAAACATCGTGTGAGATAGCGAATAATCGACATATGTCGTATTTACAGTTTTAATTTATTGAAGATTGCTTATTATCGACCAAAACACACATTCGAATGCAAAATTCTTGAACAGAACTGAGTCGTGACAAAATAAGCTACTTACCGATGAAAGTTTATGTTTGGTTCTTTACGTTTACTATAGCTTTTAGCCAATTATACAACAATTCACAATGACTGACACTTTAAATACACATCTTTTAAGGATAAAGTCTTAAAATATGGGTTTGACTTTGGTTTCACAGATTTATCAGTAAGCGGTGAAGCGGTTTACCACCAAGGGCTCGGTGGTAAACAAATAAAACCCGATACGCAAATAGAGACAGAAAAACTGATACTCTGTTTCGCTCGCACTTAAGTATTTCACGTTAATGCCTTCTCTCTTTAGTTATTATTGTTATTTTAGAAGCTCATCTAATTCTATACTCTATCTACGACTGAAACGAAACAGAGTTATGTGACAGACACCCCTATGTCAAAAACGTATTAGATTTTGACATACCGGAGTCATAGTTCGCGCTAAGTTTTCTCTCTATCTCACCCGGTCTTGATGTCATCTAAATTTGCATATATTTTCTACGAAAGCCTCTTCTCTCTTTATAACGGTTTAGGTTGTTTAATTATGCATATTTCCGAGGACTGTAAAATTACACATACATATGTAAAGTATTTAAATATAAACCACAGATTAATATCTACAGTACAAATGACATTTGCAAAATAGTTTTATTAATATCGTAGAGTACCCTATTGTTTGAGAAAGCTGTGTCAAAGACAGAATAAAATAACTAGTAAAAGAATTCTATTGCTTTTATTTTCATATTACACCTATATTAATAATAACTGGCGATAATACAACTGTATGTATGATAAATTTATTTGCCACAAAACCAATGAGACAACACCTGTTTTAAATAATTGCTAGGTACGTGGATTGTTAGACTTAATAGAAGAACAATACAAAATACCATCCGTATCACCTCGATGTCCGTCGTACCACAACTGAGCGTTTTCTAAGGCAGTTTTTGCCCACTCAACCAATTGGACTTAGGGTCCTTCAAGAAAAGAACGTACCAATTCTTGAATGACCGGCAACGCACTTGCGAGCCTTCTGGTAATGTGAGTGTCCATGGGCGGCGGTGTCACTTAACATCAGTTGAGCCTCCTGCCCGTTTGCCTCCTCTTACAAAATAAATTGTATTTATAGTACTTTTGTATAACTTTCGGTACGTTTATGCTACGGCCGCTCTGTTTGACCAACTACGACATATTTAGTTTACCCTTTATTCAGTTCATTACGTCTCGTAGCGAGGGTTCGTGTCTGACACGACGCGCGGATTACCCGAAATCAGGCGCAAGGCCGAGACAAGGGAATGTCAAAAAACAATTGAAAATATCTATAACTTTTTGTTAAGAAAAAGTGTTCGTTAGGTTTGTAACCGGCCAGTCTTATAGTTTAAAAACCAAAGAGGCATCTTCTAAATACAAAAGAGGTCTCATTTTAAATTCTTATCTACTGTGCCTGCGACAGTTAGATGACAATTTACAATCTGCCTGAACGTTTTAATTGCGAGTCGTTCGCCAACACATTTAAACGCAGTAAGCATTTATCAAAACGAACTTGACGGAGAAACGGCCGAACACTGTTTTATGGCGTGATAAATTAATGATCTTATTACATATATTCTTGGAAATTATCCTGCGGCGTTAGTAATTGATACGTTTATTGCACTAAGCACTGAATAATGTAGTTACTGAAATATGTTTCGTAGATATGTTTACTTATGTGCGATTTACAACCCAGAATCCTTGCTTATCGTTGGCAATAGTTGGTAATAGACAATGTAATATACATTAAGTTGGCTACAATACTTTTTCAAGATGTCTACTTTCTCTTTACTTTTGTGAAATCCTAGATCTCGTTGCTTGGACCTTGCAGGAGGCAACCATTAAGGTTTCTTTCGACGCCTTTGAAATGTGGTGTTACCGAAGAATGCTGAGGATGAGCTGGGTCCTAAACGATCCCAAGAACTACGAACGCTGGCAGAAGGATGAAGTGGCGTGGCTCCGCAATATCAGAGAATGGACGGGAGTGGCCAGCGTAGAACAGCTGATGCGCTTGGCGAAGAATAAGAGTAAGTATGACGAGCTTATCGCCAACCTCCAGTAGTGGAGAGGCACTACAAGAAGAAGAAGGGTCACGTTGTTCTTCTAAATAAAACTACAAGTCCAGAAATATATTACTTTTTATTTATATAATAACAGTAATATTTATTACTATGGGGTTTTATTTCTGTGGGCAATTAAAACTGGCTCGTCTAAAACTACGTCTTTTAGTAAGGGTCCGGCCCTTTATGTGTAACTTCCAATAGCGATATCAATAGCGATCTCGATCGTTGTCGCCGGGATCACTGTCATTATTGGAGTTATCGTACGGGCGAAGAGAGGAGACCTAGAGCTAAGCATTACTCCTACTGTCATATCGAAACCACGATGTGGAACCAGCTTCCCAAATTCAAGAAAGAGGGCTACCAATTCCTTAAAAGCCGGCAACGCACTCGCGAGCCCTCTGGCATTGAGAGTGTCAATGGGCGGACACTAACACTGTCACTTAACATATGAGACTCCTACCCGTTTGCCCGCTGTTCTATAAAAAGGATTTTGACATATGCAAGACTAATGTTACGACTTTATACCGACTTTGAATCTAATAGAATTTAAATTCGACGTTTTAATTAATACGAAATGCGGAACAAGTCGGCGTGTTGACCTTACTAATTCAAACGCCTTCCTTCAAAAAAATTGCCGTGCCAATAATAATTATTATCAGAAACCTCTTTACATAATGAATTAATCGGAATAACAAGAACTTTCTAAATGACTTGGTAAAAATAGTCATATCTTCATACCCATATATAAAACTTAATATAAATTAACACTTAAAAATTACTTCTCTTAGTACAAAGCCAATTAATACAAATGAAACCACGGTTATTTAATACTTTAATTGCATTTTGAATACAATTATATATTAAAGGAATTTATCTCGCATCGTAAATTGGATAATTATTTTTCCGTTACCTGTATCAGATTACCTGGGGTACAACGTATGTTAGTAATGCTAAAGTGAGTTAACCAACAACACATTTGTGAGTTCATTTTTCAGTATCGTGTTACAAGCGATGATGCTGCGGTTGACTGGTCTAAAGAAAGAGATGTAGCGGGTAAATAATGTAAAAGAATGCATATATTATATTCGGTAGTTTAATTTAATTACATATAAATATATATTTTATCTATAAGACCAGTGTTGGCCTAGTGGCTTCAGCGTGCGACTCTCGTCCATTGTTCTATTCTCGGATGTGCACCAATATACTCTATTTGTAAATGCGGATTTAACATTTGCTTAAGCCTTAAACGGTGAAGTAAAACATCGTGAGGAAACCAGCTTTACATCCAAAAAGTCAACGGCGTGTGTCAGGCACAGGAGGCAGATCACCTACTTGCGGTTGATTGACAAATGATACAGATACAGCAATCTGAAACCCAAAAAGATTGTAACGCCACTGATTTATTTGTTTATAAATATATATAGGAATGGTCATGAAGGTTTAGGTATAAAAAGTTTTACTATGAATATAAGTAAAGGGAAATTTCATGCTATCACGCTGCTATCTATCTTGCTTGCGAGCCTTCTGGCAATGTACCTACGTGTCTATGGACGGTTTCACTTAACATCAGGCGAGCCCATTATTATATAAAAAATATTAAAACAATTAATGCTGGAATTGCTACGGAATAATAAACCAAACAAATAAAAAGCAATTATTATATATTATATGGAAGTTTGCGGTCCATGGCCAAGGACCTACCGGGTGACTCTTGTTCCACAATGGAAGAGTCCTTATTTAGGTAAAATGCCTTCAGTGTTCCGCTCATATTGTCATACAGTTAAATTAATGAAGCATTTTTATCAGAAAGGGAGAAAATATATTTAAGTCAGTCCGTTTCAGCGTCTAACTTGGACATAACAAATTGTCCATTCATCATAACACTCGAAGCTAGATGTACCGATAAGCATAAATAAAGCTCGTATACCACCGAACAAACGACCCCATCGTAAACTAGCCTTTATCGGATATTGGGATCGTAACTCGAATTTGATGGATCGCACTGTCCCAATCGGTAATATTTCTTTTCAATTTGTATTGCTTCTGAGTATTTTAAACAAGACTATTTTGCATACAAAAAACGGGTTTGAATTTCTATACCTGTTTCGTGATCATTTGTTTTTTCTAATAGACAAGTAGATCAGCCTTCTGTTCTTGACACACGTTGTCGACTTTATGAGTCTAAGGCATTACGGTTAGATAATTAAGGCCGGTTTCCTTACGTTTTCCTTCGCCAATTGAGTGTTGATTCCGTATAAAGATAAGTCCATTGGCGCACAGCTGGGGTTCGAACCTGTGACTACAGGGATGAGAATCGTACACTCAAGCCACTATGGCCTACAATTTTAGCATACAGAAAACTTTTAAATTAGTTAAAGATTAGCTGAATATATTTAATAATACCTTTTCCAAAATAAAAAAAAACATAGACAAGTAAATCGATGCATAGCCGGGGCTCAAATCTACGACATCCTGAATGAGAGTTTCACGCTGAAGTCATTAGGCCAACACTGCTAACCTAATATCAACGAAAGACAAAAAAATAAAATGTAATAAAACAATTGAATGTGATGTAAAAATAGTACAATTATTACAGACATTACAAATATAGGAACTTAAAATAACAGCTCCTTTAAGCTAACTAGTAGAGACAGTTAAATGTTTCTAGTTAAAAACAAATTTTAATGAAAATTATAGGTAATACTAGCTGATCCGGCAAACGTCGTTTTGCCATGTATATCATTTATAATAAAAAATAGGGGTTGATCGTAGAGGGGTGAAAATTAGGGGTTGTATGTATTTTTTAATGCTGTAGCATAAAAAAAAACTAAAAAAAAAATTAGGGGTAACATTTAGTGGGATGAAAAATAGATGTTGTCCGATTCTCAGACATACTCAATATGCACACAAAATTTCATGAGAATCGGTAAAGCCGTTTCGGAGGAGTTTAACTAAAAACCTCGCGACACTAGAATTTTATATATTAGATTAGGTATTACGGAAAACACACTGTATACAGTTTACAAATAATAAAAGACATAAGTTTTACGTCGCTCATGCATATAATGACACTCAGCCCACGCCCCGACACCCTCAAAGCCTGTAAATAAGACAAAACGATGCAATCTAATGAGGCACAGCATCCGGGGAAAAAGATGTCAAAGAATATTTTATACTCAGCATTTATTATAATCCATAAAAATCGCAGGAACGGTTTTTAAATCTTTATTTCCGTTTCGAAACTAAATCAACGTACCTACACACTAATCTATAAGACGTGATCTTTAGTGTGTATATAGTTTTCAAAAAACACCAAAATATATTCATTTAATTTCAAAAATTTTAATTAAGAAAAAACATTGTTGTGCAAGCAATGCCTATCTGAAAACTAATCCGCTGTTCTGCTAGTAATTTTTTGCTTTATTTAATTTTAATTTTTGAAGTGAAACTTGAGAAGGCATTTATCAGGGTAATTTTTTTATGGATGAAACGCAATAATAATAATATTAGCGTCACGAAGATGTGCAGCTTTTTTGTCGAAGAAAAGGGAGAGAGCGATTACCTTATAGAAATTCTAATTTAAAAATTAAATTTCGTAAAGAGAATTTATGAAATATTAGTATTTTATATTTTATGCAAAATAATTCATGGAAATCTCAAGTTGTAAATTAAACTGCCACGTGTTATTATTATCGAAGAAATGACTTCTGACATGTGTACTTTGAACGCACGCACTTTTTTTAATACACCACCACACACCAATAATTGTCGTATATTTTAGAAAAATAGCTTGTAACATATACTGAAGATATAGAGCATTATAAATGGTGTGGTGAACTTTAATAAATAAATAAATTCCTGTTAATTACTACTTAAAATATGTATTATTTTTTTCACCAACATCCGATTCGACCACACACATTCTACATAAACTAAATGGTTTAAAGCCTAACGGATCGTTAAATTTTATTAACTAAGACACAGAAACTCATTGAAGTTTAATGGATATGATGATTGCCTATACATCTACGTGCTTACAATAATGATACTAATTTTAGTTAGCAGACACTGAATTTGATCTACTATAAAATTGTCTATGGCAGATGTAGACATGACTGACTTAAAGTGAGTTTTCACTGTCCAGTAGGAGAGTTGTAGATTAGAGGATCTCTGGAGGAAAAAACAAGATCATAAGCAATTAAGGAATATAACAACAATTAAGTTTAAGACACGTTTTGCGTCATCATTGATATGACTTGTTGCAGCTTATAGTGATGGGCAAAATTGCAATGCAAGACACGGACTGAAGAAGTAGAAGGAAGAAGTTGTGGTTGCGGAACGTACTGGATTGGACCGACATCACATCAGCTTTTTAGACTAGCGCAAGATTTCTTTTTAAGAATCAATTCAATTCAAATTTAATTGTTAAAAGCCAATCTTTGGTGATAAAGTGGCACCAGAAGAAGAAGGTTCAGAACTGAGGATACGGTTAAGCAGCGAGATCATAAACGGAATTGGTGACTAGCGGAGGACAGTTTGTGAACCTCAGATAGCAGGGCATACCTTTGGAACAGGAACAGTCAAAGCAATTATTGAAGCAGGCCCATGTTGTCTGTTCTACCCCTCAAAACATTTATTCCATGCTTCAAATATATTATATCTCTTGGGCCATGGGGTTAAATTGCACTAGCGCCTAATTAAAGATTTAAGTTGATGTCTGTAGAGTACCAGTTACCCCAGAGCTGGTGCTTACATCCCTCAACGAATAAGTATCGCAATACAGCGAGGAAATGCTGCCAGCATTAACAGCCCCAGTACACTGTACACTGCCAATTTTTTTAATTATTCATATATTTATTATTATAGGTTAAGAATAATGTAAATACTGTATATTTGTGTGTTGGAAATATAAACTATAATACAACTCTATATAAATAATATCATTCAGTCATTTTACAATTACTACCACCAAGGGCGTGGATCAGACTGGCAAACTCACCGTCCTTTTCACTCGCTATTCATTTGTTTTTATAAGATGTATGTTCAATGATCCCCATGACATTTACTTTAAGCTCATACTTCGTCTTGTTAGTCAAACTTCCGATATCAGATGTAGCCCCACAATGGCTTATTTGACTAACAAACAATATCGAACTCGATTATACCATTTGCATTATGCATGAGACACATCCGTCGCAGACGAAGATGACTGACACATGGTAAATGCCACAAAAGGAAAAAAGTTATTGGCTCGCATCACAATACAGTGACTTTCAGATTTTTTTCTTATCTATGTACCAGAACGTGTTTATAGTAGAGACGAAGCGATAAGTATGGCTGTCCAATGTGTATATATTTTTTATGTGACACTAAAGTATATATACATCTTTAGTATAAAAGAAGGTTATAGTGATACATATATAATACTACCCTGATTAAAAATATTGACTGAAATTTGCTAGGCAACCCATATGGATTATATTTATTGACATATTAAATTATATATAAAATAAGTTTCATTAAATAAGCATCTCGGTGAAGGTCGTTGTATAGCGGGATCTTAGACCATTGTATATTATTTCTAGGAAAATTTTTTTTAGTTCAATAAAAATAACTATCTACATATAATAATAAAAAATAGGTGTTGATTTTAGAGGGATGAAATATAGCGGTTGTATGTATTTATGTACGCTGTTTCATAAAAACATAAAAATTTGTCTAAAAAATTATAATTTAGGGGTTCGAAATATTGAGTAGCGGATTCTCAGACTTACTGAATACGCATAAAACATTTCATAAGAATGGGTCAAGCCGTTTCGGAGGAGTATGGGAACGAACATTGTGACACGAGAATTTTAATTTGTGTATAACGTGTCAGTGGAGAGACAATTTATTAAAAAAAAATGTTTTAGTTGCTCTTATAATATTTTACAAATATATTTCTTGTATCTATAAGTTTACCAGCCTTGCGAAAACCGCTGTGAGAGTTCGAAAAGTGAGTTACAGAATCGCAGGGCAGTTAAGTACACAGTACAGTTAAGTTAATCATATAACATTCGATCAACTTTGATCGTTTTAAATGTATTACCGTAAACAAAAAATTATATCTAATTAATTACTACAATTTACTATAAAACGCGTACTAATTACATAGTATTAACGTTTAAACAATAAAAGCCTTACTTGGCTGCACATAAAAAACGAGATCTATGGATCATGTAACACAATAAAACTTTTACTTAGCCATAGTATTTTATTACGACGATAAACTAAGATTAATTTATTGATAAATACATAAAAGCTATAAACAATGATCTTTGATATCGACTCACGTACGACATTAAAGATATATGTATAAAAAGTGACATGAATAGTAATTTGTATGAAGCCTTATACGAATTTGTGTTTGTATAAGAAAATAAACAATTGTAAATTTTATTTTATTTAAAAAAAAAATATTTTAGGGGGGATCCAAAATTATGATTAAATTAATAAAAAACACACAAACAACAATGATAGCTAGTTCAACCCATTAACGAATGATTTTATATTGAAATAATGAGTATTATTAGTACTAATAAAAGCTAAAATTATTTCTATCTAGTCTCGGCTATAGCCCACTTATTAAAAATGTAAAACACACCACAAAGAATATATATTTTTTTTATTTTTTTTAAAGACAATTCACACCAATTGACCTAGTCCCATGCTAAGCTGGTGAAGCTTGTGTTATGGGTACTAGGCAACGGATATACATACATATTATAGATAGATAGACATATAAATACATATTTAAACACCCAAGACCTAAGCACAACACCAAATGCTCGTCACATTGATGTTCGTCTCTGCCGGGGATCGAACCCGGGACCCATGGATTCGCAGTCAGGGGTACTAACCACTAGACCAATGAGTCGTCAAATATAATACCTGCTTATGTCCTGCGAAGCGTCTATTAAGATACTAACAGTAACTGAATGGTTCCTAAAACACCAAAGTAGTCCTACTATAAACCTATATTAGTAGTAACGTTAGTTTAATGCTGCTGTTTGTATGTCCAAGCATAGCTGAGCTGTCCGAGGACCATTCTGAATGATCGAGGTGTCAAATGATTCAGATTTATCTCGACTTGGATGACACGAAAAAGATGTGCCTAATAGGATATACTCACCTTGTATATAAACTAGCTAACTATAACTATGTTGTTATTTTTGTTGTTTTATTTAGTTTTAGTTATTACTAGCTGTCCGTTTCGATTTACCATAGTTTGATTTTTTTATTAAGCCAAGATATGGAACATTTTGCTATGCTGACCCATAGACACTGCTTGCTTTTCAGAAATCTGAGTACTAAATAAATCTATCCATAAAATCCTCAGACACTACGGAATAAATTTAAAAAAAATACTCGAATTGCTGCACCTGTCTTCGAGTTTTGTGTTTAAAAACATACTTTGTGATTCACTTTTCTTTATAAAGAATTATGTACAGCATAGTTTAAGATTGCATTAAATATCAAGTGAAATATTAATATAATTCAATTCAAATAAGAAATATACTCATAATCTATACTCATAATATTATAATATATCTATATTCAATACTTTTTTTTGTAAAAAACTAAACTACTCTAATAACTATATCTACCTAGATATAGTTAATTATAATTTAAGCTTAATTATACAATTGACAGATCTACGTTATAATAATAAACCTTAATGTACAAGAACGTTTATTAAGTATAATTAAGATACATTCAAAGCGATCTTGAAAGTTTTGGGATCCAAATCACCATTACGTTCCATTCACGGCTCAATCGTTCAATTCGCTTAATTCTAAATAACAAATCACTAAGTGTCCTCTAGAAATACTCACTGATAGTGATTTGGGTCAGAGCCCCTTTCAATCTGCGTTTGATGAGTGCGCCCTGGATTTGTTTGCGTCGGCAAAAGGCATAATAGGCTAGCTGAAAGCTCTGAAGAGCTTTGTTTTTGTCTAGTTTTCTTCTTTCATGAAATTTTATTAATCATGAAAATTATTTTAAATACATACAGTGTAAAGTCTTTATAACGTCATTCGTCATAATGATAAACTCTCTATAACGTAATAATAGTTGCATTTTTTGTGTGATTTGACACAAAACCCATTCAATTACTCATTCCCTATACCGCAACTCTCTATAACGAAAGAAAATACTCGGTCCCTTGAAATTAGATTAGTTATAAAGAGTTTCCACTGTACTTTTGAAGCTGTCTTGAACTGTAACAAATGCGAAGCTCATGGCGTAAAGGCCGATTATATTAATATTAAGAGTATTTCCTCCAACTTTGATTTTGTTCCCTTTAGAGTAGAGACTCTCGGGCCATTGGGTTTAAGCACACAGAGCTGGTGCTTTCGTTATTTATAAGTATCTCAATACAGCGAGGAAATTCTGCCAGCATTGTACAATGCCACATGTACCACAGTTTTGAAATTTGTTTAAATTTTCTACCAATTTTTAATTATTATTATCATTTACTAGAACTTTGGTCGTGCGTTGGTATTACGGCTGTGTACCAATGTTCTTACTATATATGCATTAAACATTCATATGGTAAAAGAATCGGCATACCTAGAAATCGCCGGTTGTGTTCGGCATGAAAGGCTGATTTCATTATCCTATAAAAAAAAATTCAAGACATACAGAAAACTAAACCAAGGGTTGTAGCGCTATTGGTATTAATATACTGGCGTAAATTAAAAATGAGTGCTTGCTTAAATTCTCATAGTTCCAAAATACTTATAAGTAAACAAGTAAACTGAATTTTCAGTAAGAAGAAACAAACTAACATTCGAATACTTAATTTGTGCCAACAAAAGTAGCAATTTATATGGGACCACCATTATCCCAATTGCCCAGTACACTGTGAACATCCTAAGATAGCAGTCGAAAATAAACTCTACGCCTCGAATTTAAACCTTATTTTTCCTTGCTCAACTATCCCAAGCAACTGTTCCCTCACGGTCTGCTTAACATTGGGACTGGCTCCTTAATTACGTGATAGTGGACCGCTTTTGAAGACCTCTGAGTAGCCGGCGTGAATTCGCAGACCACAGAATATCAAATTTCCTTCCTCAAAGGTTGAGTGCTTTCGCATCTGGAGCACAGTTTGTAGGTAGCAAACTTAGTCTGTGACGTAATTTGATTTTGAAACTTCAGTATAGCATGTGTTGGGTTGACAATACAATTTGGGGTGGCGAGGGATTATCTTAGATTTTGAGGGCATTGGTGCTTTGAATGTAATTATCCATTCGAATTTGTAGCCCGGCGCAATTTATAGTTTGGGTAAGTAAATGATCATTGAAGATTATCCCTTACTGCATTCCAGTTATTTATGGTTTAACTTCATAATGTTATAGAACAGTCCGTATGAATTGCCATTATCCCTCTTCTAGTAATATATATAGTTCTATGTACACTATATCTAATATATAAAATTCTTGTCTTACGGTGAAATTTTGTGGGCATATCGGTTAGGTCTGCGAATCGGAAAACATCTATTTATCATCCCACTTAATTTTTATTTTTAGACAAAAATTTTTGTTTTTATTTTTTTATGATACAACATACAAAAATACATACAACCCTTAATTTTCAGCCCTCTACGATCAACCCTAATTTTATTATAGTAGATAGTTATTTTTATTGAACTTAAAAAAATGTTTAATATAAAATGGCAAAACAACGTTTGCCGGGTCAGCTAGTACGAGTATACTATAAAATTAAAGTTCACTTTGAATGTCAATGTACAGGACTTAATTATACTTAATAAACGTTGTATTACACATTGTTTTTTTATTTATTAACACTTCAGCTTCATTTCTTGCAGTAATTCAAAATACAGTACAATAAATACTGTAAAAAAAAATAAAAATAAAATTAGATAAGCAAGAAGTGCAAAACTAAATAAGACAGAGTAACTGGGACAAAACTAATGGAACAAAGCAAAGTTATTAAAACATATTTTGTAAACAGTGTAAGGAACAATAATAAAAAGGAGAACACATAAAAAAGAAAAAGAGCACACGAGTCCCGATAATTTCAGATTAGTTAGTACGAAAGTGATACGATGTGGACATGTAATGCTTGAACAGTATAGATTAAAAGGAAGATAGAGAAGGAGCTAACTGGAGGCGGACGGACGGTTACTATAACGTAGTTTTGTATTTGAAACTATCAGGAACATATGTTATAATATCGCATTATGTAAAATAATCTTTAGATTTGAATACGAGAACAAAGAAAAATTTACAAAGTCGTGTTAGTGAAGAGTATTGCCCAAAGTGTGCGCCTCTTAACTTATTCGAATCATGGCATGTGTATCACGTTGTACATGTGAAGAAATGCATGATTTAGACCCAAAAATCTAGAAAACGTGTCGTGTAAATAGCAGGCTTGCATGTAAAGAAAAAAAATATCACGAAACGAATACATAAATCTGAGTATAACGTAGAGGTTTTATATTTTTCGTGATTTGCTATATTAATTTATTATATATAGCTGTGGTAAATATTAATCTCCATTTATCATCTGTATTGTTTCTAATATTAGACACAAATACACTTAATATTCCGGTTTATGTACTATTTTTCTAACGTTAGATTCCAATAAAACTGGCGCATTCCGAAGTCGGTAAGGCCGCATAATCTTATTAACCCTAATCTCAACCACTTAATCCAAGCAAAGCTGGCTTAAAAACTAGTTATACAAAGTCCAAAGCATTTCCGCTGAATTAAGGTTGAACGGGAAAAGTTTAAAACTTTTGACTTAAAGGGTTAATTCAAGCTTAATTATCGCAATATTTTTTGAAAGCTCTTTTTATGTACAAAACAATTTAAAATAAATATAATTTTAAATGTGTTTACTTAAATTATTTAATACTAAAATTCTATTAAGTATAAGCAGGCTGTTCTCGAAAATTCTTCTTATTCTAACTCGCTTATTGTAAGACGGCTAACCTTGAAGTGTCAGATTCAAGTCTCGGGTGAGGCTGATTAATATTATGATTTTAATAACAGCTACGAGTACAACCTATAAAGCTACCACGTATTAGACACAAAATTGAAGGCGAACGCTAAACACAAATATCGCCACTGGTTTCTTGTTTTCGCTTTTATGTTTGTGAACAATATGTATTTAATAATAAATTATTTGCAAGATTATGGTACAAAAATATTATTGTGGTACAATCTAAAGTCGCATATTCTGCCACACAAGCGTGCAAATTTGTCTTAAAATGTAGAATAGACGTTACATTTATATTATAAGTCATTCATTCAAACCCAAAGTAACTTTATTCATATAGGAAACCAATAGAACGTCAAAAGAAAAGAAAGGATGTTAAATTGATTCTAAATTTTTATTTACTACCAATTCGCAAGTCAAGGTCGTAGAGCGGGCAAGAGGTTATATTATTTTATCACTACATCATCACATTATTAAAATATATTATTTCGTTATCAAATTAATATTAAATATAATGTATCACGCATATAATGATTAATAGAATAATATTTTCTTCCAAAAGTACATTTATAACCCTAAAATACACATTTAAAATACTTAAAATTTTATTAAAACAAAACGAAAGTTAAAATTAATTAATTCAGAAAGTTTACGTTCAATTTCCGGGTCAGAAAATTAAGATAACTTGCGTTAAGGGTTGTAACTTGTAAGTACGAAGGTTAGAAATAAGAAAATTTAATCATAGGCCGAGATTTCGTAATATTACACAGTTTTTTTAATGTTTTTATTTCATCTATCAAAATGTAGTTTTATTATAAATTTATTGCTATTAATTATGTACTAAAATATTATTAACATTTGTTTAGTTTTATTGTAATACACACTTCTTTGTATAACTACTGTGTTCTAAATAATTATTGCTGCCACACAGAGAGAAGTCTTCGAACAACGATGCCCCATTTTAAACCATATTTGGTATATATGGATATGATGGATTTTTATTTAAATATTCTTTATAAAATAAATTAGTGAAGCTACGATTTTTTTAGGTCTGGGTCTCAGATTTTTGTATCTCTTCATCATCATTTGTCAATCTAACAGGCTCCTGTGCCAGACCATCGACTCTTTGGATCTAAGGCAAGCCGGTATCCTCACGATGTATTCCTTCACTGTTGGAGCGAATGTTAAATGCGCACATAGAAAAAAGTTCATTGGGGGTATCGAACCTATCAGGACTTCAGGAATTAGTGTCACGCTGAACCCACTAGGCCAACACTGCTCTAAAATATTGTATATATGAAGCATAATTCGAACACATTGCATTCTTCGCCCCAGCCCTGCGATTCTGTAACTCACTTCACGAACTCACACAGCGGTTTTCGCATCGGCGGTCGCTCTCAAATCAGTCGTGAAGCAGTCATTTAATGATTTGGCATTCTGATAAACAATAAACTACAAGCTCCCACCTTTTCAGAATGCCAAATCATAAAATGACTGCTTCACGCCTGATTTGAGAGCGACCACCGATGCGAAAACCGCTGTGTGAGTTCGTGAAGTGAGTTACAGAATCGCAGGGCAGTTCCAATAACACTTAGATGGATCGACCATTATTGCCAATAAAACGGAAGACAAATCTGCTAATATACCCTGACATGATTGCGAGAAAATCCACCGAGTCCCACGATATTGAATCCGACCAGCCGCAACAAATAAATACTCTAAATAAATTATCTGTTTCCAATAAAATATTGATTTTTGGAACTTCAACCTTAACCCAAACCAACAGAGTTCAAAATGACTTTTGGACGTAGGCACGCGCCAAGAGTTTCAGAAACCCATCCTCCACGGTTAATCGAGCGAGGGTAAACATGACATTTTTGCGCAGAATTATCGTTAGGGTTACCATTGTTGGAGTGGATATAAAAACGTTCCCACGAAGAAATATGTTTTGGCAGTTCCGATCATTTGTCATTATCGACTACAATGAGATCCTCTTAAAATCCAATAGAAATGTGTTGAGTTTTTGCCGCGCACCACCACTATGTGGAACCAACTGCCCACTGAAGTATTTCCGAACCAATTCGACATAGGGTCCTTCAAGAAAAGAGTGTAGCAATTCTTTAAAGGACGGCAACGCACTCTCGAGCCCTCTGGCATTGATAGTGTCCATGGGCGGCGGCGGTATCACTTAAGATCAGGGGAGCCTGTTTAACCAGGGGCCAATATTATATTTCCAAGTACAGGATAGAAGCATATCTTCACTGTATATACTAGTTTTACTTTCATCAGTATAGGATCGAAAATTAAGTTTTTTGCAGATCATTCGGAACTATACTGTGCGTAACAACCCTTATTTAATCAATTACTTGCGCCCTGAATTAAAATAAATTACTTGTAATAATAAATACACCTCATTTATTCCTTGAAACCTTCAGACAAATTTACATAAGAAACACACTAATTTATACATAAATAACTTTACATAGTTTTTTTTCAAGAACCTCCTAAATTGTATAGGCCTCCTCCAACTGGCTCTATCTCTATCTTGAGCATTTTTCTTAAGATTTGTTTAAGTAAGTATTGTCAGTAGTAAAAGACTTGTAACTGTCAATAATGAGATCTGGCATGACATTATCCTTATTCTTTAACCTCAATAATTTACGAATGTATAGAATTACATTCTATAGACATGTAATTCTAAAAAGAAATAGCCAGTAAAGATATCCTTAGAAACTAAAGTATATTTTTAATAAAATTATGATAAACAGCCACACTATTCGGTTTCCGTTTTTATCAAAAACAAATATTATACATATAATATTTTGACCAAGCATGACAACGTCAGCAAATAAAGATATGCAGAGAATTGTCGACTTTAATATCCAGAGGTACAGTCCAATTCAGTTTGCGATCCTGAAATTTATAGATGATTAAAAATTGTCTGAAGTGATCAATCAAGTGATCGTCCTGAGCGAAGATACGGGACCCTAGACTTATTTGAATATGGCCATACGAAAAACGAACCGAACAGTTGAGCTATAGAGATTTCTATTCGCTACATTTTATATAATAACAAACTTAATATTAATAGACAGCCTGTAACATATACTGTAGAAAATGCATTATAGATGATGGTTTTATATATATGGTTACTTTAATAAATAAATAAATATACTGTTCCGTTAGTGATATCAATTTTAGCAATCAATATTTTCATTTTACAGTGATTCTGTAATTCGAAAATCAAATTATGTTCTCACACCTTAAGGTATAAATCACAAAATGTTTACAAATTTAATATACTAAACGAAGTGTAGTTTGTAAAAACTTCAGAAATAACGGATTACTTAAATCCTCAATTGTTTTTACAATCGAAGTCTGTTTGACTTTTGATATGTCATGATTATTTTAAAAAATATTTTCGTCTCCAAGGTTTATACTGTTCTTGTATAAATAGCGCGTGTTTCAATTCGAAAGATTGATCGTTCCGCTATCGACGCGACACAAATTGCTGTTCATTTTAATACAAACTTGCGGTTTCTCATTGAAATCCCTTCCTATATTATGTGTTAACGTGTGTAATTTAATTAATGTGCACTCGAGGAATTTGTTAATAACATTGTTGATTTTCCTCTGTTCCCTTACTAACGGGGTAGACGAATTATGATTTTATAAGTTGCTTTTGTATTATGTATAACTACTTTCGATGGTATTTTAGTCTCAATTTGTTTCGTGTGAATTTGTACGTTTTTAAAACGGTTTGATTGTGTTTGCTGTGTTTGGATCCAGTTGCGGACTTATCTGATATTTGGCACGCACCTTTAGTTCTGATGGAAATATAATTTATTACATTCGGTGTCATTATAAATACAAGATGGCTGCTGCTACAAAATGGTGGTTACATATTTTATCACTACTTCCTCAATATGGGTATCAAACCAAAGGGCTTGATTAGCAGAACAGAGTTCTCCATGTAAAAAAAGGAACTCAAATATGGCCGCCAACAAAATGTCAGGTGCAAGTTTCTTTTCACATTTGAGTATCAGATAAATAAAATCCAATAATTTGCGCGCCATTGTTTGCGTATGCGAACTTACGATTGTAACACCTTACACATTTTTGTACTATATTCTTGCAATAAATAAATAATTATTATTATTATAATATTGTCCCTATCAAAACTTTAATCCAAGATAACCACTGCAACAAAATGACGGATTACATATTTGAATTGTCAGGATTTTTTCATGTAATAATGAGGCACCGAATGAAGTAATCGAATAAGGAGTATGAAACAAAATTAAAAACTTTTATAATTTATTTTCAATAATACCGTTTAACCAAAAATCTCACTTCTTTATTACTTAATGTACACTGTAGTGAAAATTTAACATCGCGGCCTTCGTGTACCTGATTGTCAAAACACGTTTGAAGATGCACCCCAATTTAAAATCAGTCAAGGAATTAATTCCTATTCTTTTCGAATATCTTTAAAAATATATTATTTAATGGGCATTTTGACTATTGACATTATACCGAACGAGCCTTTTGGTATTTTAGGAGCACCTCATGACAGACCCTTATATATTTGCCCAAAAAAAATCAAACATGAATCTCTATACAACAGCATTGAGCCTCCCACATGAATTTTCTTTGGACGTATTGCATTTCAATTTAGATAGTCTGGCATCGGAATCACAAATCAACTTGTACAAATAGCCTACGTACAAAAAGTTGCTAAGGATGCTATAAATCGTACAACACTCATTCAATTTTATTGTCTTGATATCGATCGATCACGTTTTTTATTGATGCGGTGAGAATAGTAACGGCGTTACTATGGACACACAGATATTCTCAACATGGCGATAGAGTATCAACTCATGCGATCAAAAAAAGGGATGGTGATCTATCCTGTAGTATAGTATAGTAATGGACCCTGTGAAGGATACTTGCTGTATCAAGTATCTTCACAAACTAACAATGGGCGTGGAGAGGCGGACGCAACCGCCGCATCTCATGGGTTTTAGTGGGTATGCACAAACGGGAGTCCCACATAACCCTTTCGCTAAGCAGTCGCGCCGCCGCGCGGTGGGGACGAACCACAAACTCATACTGAAGTGTCACCATGCAATAACCTTCACAAACAGGGTAACCCTGTAGTGGGGAATCTGATATAGAAATCTGAGACCCAGACCTAAAAAGGTTATAGCGTCACTGATTTTTTTATCTCTTTCAAAATTTTAAATTATTTATTTAGTATCGAAGTTAAAGAACATATACTGCCCTTCTTCCTTATATTACTCTGGGTTTCGTAACTGAAGCATGTAATTTAATAAACACAAGAAAATTGGTTCGTTAACTTAATAGTACGTTGCGAGACTGGATTCCACGGTTAATCAATGAGGAGGGTCCAATGCAAACAATTTAACTGCAATCAAAACAAACAAGAAATATCAGGTTGCGAACCGTACGAATTATTGTATATCCTTTTTACAGTTCTATCATGGTAAAAAAACGCACCGACTATGAGTGTAATCAATATGTATTTGTCTTTATTTTATTATATTGCTATAAAGAAAATATAATTTAAAAAAGTTCTAATAAAATGTTTTCGGATACAGTATCTACTTAAATAAATATACCTTTCAGATTTAACAACTATGTTGAGTTTTTTAAAATAACAATATCGTTTGGTAAAATCTGTAGTATTTTTTTATCGTTTATAAAACATTAAAAAATTGAAATATAAATAAAAAAGTAAGTCAGGAAACCTAAATTATATTTTAAAATATTGCAACTAGACAACCATGACAATTCACCATTTGATTCATTCTTGTATTTTTGATAGCACACCACTTCCATATCTGCTGTATTCAAAGTATGTAGAAATTGAAATTGAATTCAATTCAGTTCAGAATAAAATAAAATAATAAAGTGTTATTTTAAAAAATTCTAAGTAGAAATAGATAAGTGTAACATATTAACATTACAAAATATACATATCCGACATAAAACGAATTGAAACATTATGTTTTTCATTTTCCACGAGAAAAGTTTTTAATCACATTCCTTAAAAACAGATTCTTTCCCATCAAAACAAGACACTTTGCAATAACCGTATATTTTAATCACGCTTTCGGGAGGGCGGGAAAAATAGAGGATCATTAGAATATATTAGGCGTGGTACCAGATAGAAGATATTCTTTACGTATAGCAAGATTATATACTTCATATAATACGATAAAATGCCTTATGCCTTGCTCAGGTGCCAGATTTATTATCTTGATGTATCAACAGTAGCAGGATCAAATAATAAATAACAACCGTTACTAAGGTCATATTATATAGGAAATAGGTTACTACGTATTTTTACTTTGACATATTAGATATAATACAAATCTTAAACTTTAGATTTCCGAGACTGAGAGGGAGGGAAAGAAATGATAGGAATTTAATGAATTTAATTGTCATTAAAATATTAAAAGTGTCGAAAATTAATACAAGTAATAAATTTTTTTTTTTAATTGTAAAATTAAAATTTAAAAATAGAATTTATATAAGGTAATTCACCCTTATCACTCTCTCGCAATCGGTCTCTACCGCTCTCTCCCTTTTCTTCAACAAAAACGCTGCACATCTTCGTGACGTTAGGTAAAAATTTTACCCTCAAGGAGTTTCACTTCAAAAAAGAAAATTGTTTATAGCGGAATTATGAATTTATGGATTTCGTGTACTAAGTGTATTGAAGATGTTAAGACTGTTCGCTAGCCAGGTGTCCCATAACCCCATGGATTAAAACTAAAGCTCATCTTAGCATGAAACGCTACATATTTTAAACAAGCGTCGCAGTTACGGGAAAATCGACTTTATTGGTTGATGTTAAGGTCGACATTTAATCAAAAGCTTTCCTGAAGCTTCAAGTCCCAAAGTGCATTTGACGCAGATGGTTCAAATCTAAATAGAAAGTTCTCAAGACAACTTAATTATTCAAAGATGTACTCTGGCGGTTTTATACGAAAGTTTCATAAGCCACAGGGACAGGAAACTTCTTGGAAAAATAGCTTTAAACATAAACAGATTCTACTAAAACTTACTTTAGTTCATGATTGTCTCTTTAGTACGTTACTGGATTTACGGGCTATGAAAGCCTCTATGATGAACCATTTGTATCAACCACATTAATATATCATTTGTCTCATCATGTAAACACATATTCAAAAGTCAAAAATCTTTTATTCATATAAGTAACACAATGAACGTCGAAAAAGGAATATACATTAAATGCTTCTAATTTCACATTTACTGCCAGTTCTCAAATCAAGGGCGTAAAAGGAGAACTGGCAATAAACTCTCCGCCACTCTTTTTAATCGCCAAGTTTTTTGTTTAACACAACGTTTGTAAAGAGCTGCAACCATTACACCATGTTCTACATGACATCTTAAGTAATAAACAATAATAAAATAAATTAAAAACAAATATTTGCTCTATCAGCAGGAGGCATGACGAAATAGGAGCACGCTAAGTGCGTACAGTACATCCTCTTACATTCTCTATTGATAGAGATTATGACATTATTCGCCAGAGACAACCGTGCAGTTACAACCCAGAGGTCATGCGTTCGAGGAAACCGGTACCTATGACCCTCAGATTCAGAGTTGCGTTGCTCGTTGCATCAAAAAAGTGTTTTGTATACGAGAGTCATAGATCGCACTAAGTCACGACGAATCTTCCTTAGTCCCAAAAATCCCCATGAAGGGGACCGTATCTCCAAAGAGGAAACGTTAATGAAACAGATATAAATGTATCCGTTGGGTGCTTCGATTAGGATTATATAAAAAATGTTTTTTGCAGCCGCAAATTTGATTATCAGTGTTTTTCTCACTTTTTTAACGTCTAGGGGTCGCAGCCCTCACATTAAATTAATGAAACCTACGCTATAATTTTTCATACATTTTAACGTAATTAAAGCAATGAATATTAAACTCTCACAGCAAATAAACACTGATTAAAAATAAGTGCTTTGGCGTCTGTCAACCGTCATTTCCAATGATGTAAGGCGGCGGCTCGAGTGGTTAACGCGCTTTTGGGGTGACCATGTTTAATTTCTGTAGATTTAGGATTTTTGAAATAATTATGCATTAGGGCATTAAAATGTGATATGAGTTTATCACATATAATTTCTTTGCAAATAAACTTGTCGTTCCGTAACTGAGCGTTTTTAAGGCAGTTTTTGCCGAGCACCACCACAATGTTCAACCAGCTGCCCACTGAAGTATTTCCGAACCAATTCGACTTAGGGTCCTTCAAGAAAGGTTTGTTGTATTTTGTCGATTTAAGGTGTTGCTAGATTTGTAAAACTAAGGGGAACTTTTGTAAATTACCTTTTTACTGTTGAACTCATGAATATGAATTTAGTTTAGCTTGCTATTTTATTTTTTCTTTATTTATTATATACATGATCTTAAATAGAAAGAAGTTGGTGTGGTGGAAACACAAACTGGACACAGTTAAAATAAATACATCTTTAAAAAGCACACACAAGTCGAACTGCAAATATCTGCGGGTTTTTTTTAATATATATATATATCTTCAATATCCAAAACCCATGGCTACCGCATTTATTATTCATCCAACGTGATGTGATTATCGACTTGTTTATTTTGTTATTGTATTTTTATCTAAACACAATCGTGATTATCGACCGGCGCGGGCGCAGACGTCTTGTAAATTATTATTGATTTTCGTTTGTTTACTTTCGTCTATTCACATTGTGGGACTGTCATTGTCGAATTTTTTTTGTATCATATTTCTACAGCTATGTTTCGGCTGTTACAGAAGGATTTTTATTTAGTATAAAACTTAGATTCGACTTAGTACTTACTTACTCTATCATGATACGGCAGTTAATATTCAGACAATTATTCACCGGATTATCCGTATCGCTTGAGCAGTGTTGGCCTAGTGGCTTCAGCATGCGACTCTCATACCTGAGGTCGTAGGTTAGATCCCCGGCTGTGCACCAATGGACTTACATTCTATGTGCGCATTTAACTTTTGCTCGAACGGTGAAGAAAAACATCGTGAGGAAACCGACATGTCTTAGACCCAAAAAGTCGACGGTGTGTGTCAGGCACTGGAGGCTTATCACCTATCTGCCTATTAGATTTAAAAATGATCATGAAACATATTCAGATATCTGAGGCCAAGACCTAAAGAGTAGGACCACTGATTTTTTTATCCGTATCGCTTATTCAATTTACAGATGGCTAATCCAACTTTGGGCCGTGAGGTTCAAGTGCACAGGCACTTAATTATTAATAATAGGATACTGATAATAATGATTATGTAGGTTATGAAAATTATAAATACTTTATGAAACTAATTACTTATATTAAAAAGTTTAAAACTAATTACTTTATGAAACTAATTACTTATATTAAAGATTGGTTAAAAATATTAAAATTAATAATAATCAAATCTGCGATGTAATTGTTGGGGCGATTAACCGCGAATCTTGGAAGCTAGTGTATTTTTGGAAATATGCCGTGTTCTAGGCTAAGATTACATATGGAAACCTGCATATTTATACACTATGTTACACAGTTGAATTAAAAATATGTCAGAAACTGATATTTTATCACGAAAAACAGTAACATCGATACACAGTGAGCAGAGAAAATGTATGAAACAGGTGAAGCGAAATAGCGATATTCGCTGAACAGGAAATGGAAAACTCTTGACTTTTCTTGACACTATGACAAGATTAGAATTCAATCTTGATATGGTCGCAGATAATAATTTAAAAATGTATATTAAAAAAGGAATTGAAAAATTAATTTTTGTATCCCAGTTCAAACGCACGCCCTTAGAGTTGAGAATTGAGATGAGTTAGCTAATATATAAGAAAGCTAGCAAATCTATGTATATAAAAATGAAACTCGTTTTCCGTTGTCACGACATAACATGAAAACGGCTTGGATTTGTCTGATTTTTTTAAATAATATTCCTTGAAGTACGAGGATGGTTCTTACGGCGAGAAACATTTAAAAAAAAATGAGTGAAAAAGTCTAAAAACAACTTTTCTATATTCCCATACGAAATATTCGTAATAATACTTAAAAGTCAATTTGAACTTTAATACCATACTATAGAGTTCAAGTGTTAGTGGAGGGGTTCCGGGAAGGTAAATTTTTATTTTTGACATAATATATTTGTTGTTTTATCAACTTTCTTTTTTTATCTTACTAGTTAGACCGGTGTCCCGAATAGCAGAATAAGTTTAAAAAAATAAATAAAGAACAGACTGTTAGGCGGTACGATGTTCGCCAGGCCAGCTAGTACTTTATATATTTTTAAGGAAATCAACACTAAATTTATATAAAACTTGTATTAATAGCGTTACCTACTATATTTCCTGAAATTTAATGTATGAAGAAATATTTTCAGACGGTATTCCTCGTCCGTTTGTAGTCGCACTCCGCTGATTGCGCTGTGTGCCATTTGCATTTACTATCACTCGTACTGTCGCAAACAGTCGTGCTTTTGTCTTTTTAACTGATATAAAGGAATCGTAAACTATGAATGCTCTAGTATCGAGCCTTTATTGCATGTGCAAAATCATCATCTTTTAAAGGAATAAATTACCAGTCTCTATTTGACTGCCATAGTAAAGCTACGGAATTTAAGACAAATAACACATCCGCTTGGCTGTTTTCCGATGTTTTTTTTCTATAAATTTTTATTGGCTTATTCCTAATACTACCGACTATAAAGTTGTCGGAGGCAAAATAGAATTTGTAACTAGAATGATAAAGTACTACTTATTTCTCTTAACTTATTATATTTACAACAAATTTTAGGAAGGTGTTTGAAACTTTTGAAGTTTGTTCCTATTTTGCCCATTTCTATAATTAGGTTGGTGTTGTACCTTTCGTAGCCATACATTGGACAGTCAGTCAAGACCTAAACAACCGTCTCTTCGGTTGCATTTTTGCAAAAACAGGCTGCATGTTTTTAAACTTTAAATCTGTGAAGATACGATGACAATCCATCGTAACCCGTCAACATCTGTTTTACCAGTCCCGATGGTTTTATTTCTTTTACTATTGTATATGTTGTAGGTAGACTATTGTTTTCCAAAGTAAAACCTACATAAAACATGCATTTATTATAGACCTAAAATTTTATAAATAATTATAAGCCAAGTTCAAAGAGCGGGCGACGACAAAAACAATAATGAGTCATATTTGAGAAATGAAAAATCTATTTAGTACATAAGATACGTTTTGGTGGAAACCGAAGTTCTCAGTCAGTTTTCACTGAATGTGAAGCTTCGATCTTGAGTTTCTTCATACATATAAATAATTTCAGTAGGTAATTTATTTTATATCTAGTATGAGTAATTTTATAATTTTGAAACAAAGCATTCTAGTTTTGCTATGTTGTATAATAATAATTATAAGTCAATAGTTAATCCTTGTATTAAATAAACGTAATAAAAGATTTCGAAACAATAAGTTTTATAGTATTGTCTTTTATTGACATAACCTTTACACATTTAAAGAAAAAACTTTTTAGCCGGATTAAAGTTATGTATTATTATAAATTTACAATTATGGTCACGGTGACCACGCACTCTGTAAAGCACGCGAAACGTCGGATTAATTTTAAATTATGTTAAATAATTGTAAATTTATAATAATACATAACTTTAATCATATTAAACAGTTTTTTCTTTTAATAAGTTTTATTTTTGTACATAATGAATTGTGTGCGCAACTATACATTCTTGGGAAAAAATCGCAACGAGAAGCCGAGCTATCTTTGTAATTTGAAAGTGAACCTGTAGGTACTCTCCACTATACCTGAATACGCTTATTGTAACAGTTGCTTATCATACAATAGAAAAATATAGGTAATTCTCGATTATTCTTATTATTCGACTACGAACTATGATAGTTCCGATAAAAACTACAATTAAGTTTAGTTTTTGACAGCTCTCACAACAGTTTACACGTATTCTATTCGATCGATCGATCCCTTTACATATTACACGCTTTATATTAGCTTTCCCTGTATGTATGTAATGAACACAAAATACTGGTATTATTGTGAAAAAGCGTGGGGCGCTCTGTGCCATATTTTTCGTCTATCGAGCAACCCACGCTTTTTCAAAATAATACCAGTATTTTTTGTGCATTACCATTTTCAGCCTAAATTAGGAATTATTTTTCACTTTTTAGTTTGATGTGCTTTAAAAGCGTGTTTTTTTATTTTTTTTTAACTATTATTTATTTACATAAATACAAAAACGGTTACGGAGCCTCTTCAACCTTCACATACGAAAATCTATGGTTATTTTTAATCACGACAGCTTCTCAATTGTATTGTGGCGTACTGTAAAAAAACACCAAAAAATATATAATCAAGCGGAAAATATTGGAAAATAACAACCATAGCAGTTTGCTTATAATATTAGGTATGAGACTACAAAAAAGTACAAGAAAATCTTGCAAAATTCAAAATGAATTGTCTCCTAGTGTTGTTAATAAAAATCTAATTATACGAATACAATATTAATCTCTTTTAAATAGACTCTGATTTTAACCTCACGTTACACGTAATGAAATGAAACGATGCGCTTGGATCTTATGAATACCTAATAGTACGGGAGGTTTTTTTTGTATATAATAGGGGGGCAAACGAGCTTGCAGGACGACCAAAAAGGGCAGTCTACGCAGCCCATAGACACCCATTTTTTTTATTATTTTGTTTTTCGTAGCAACGTTTTCGAGAAAGAAGGACAGGTAGGAGGCGCAATAATGAACGCAACCGCTACCGCCAGCCAGATAGCCCAGACTCTAACCGATAGTGCAAGAAGGAAGACATATCATAAAATCTGCTGAATATTGTTAAAATATTGCTAGCTCCTGGCTTTTCAAATATTGCTAGCTCCCGTACTATAATATTTACAAAGACTTTATTCTTTGACTGAAATATTTTCCGTAGATTTCATCATACATAAAGGTATATCTTATAATTATACGTATGAACTTTGAACGTAAAGTGCGCGTAGAATGTTTCGTATTTGCTGAGTCGTTTGAGCAGTCATGAGACCTTTGAAGCTTTGACTTGTACAAGTGCCGTCGCAATATGCGCTTGTCAACAAACCGAGTACTACAAGTCAAAGGCATTTGATCCCGTCTTAAAAGTTTCCGTTGTTTGCGAGACTGAAAAGTCCATACGATATACCTAGATCATTCTATTTGAAAGTCAACAATCTTTTGGTATTTAATATACGTATTTAAGACGAAGTTCACGCCCACTAAATTATGTTTTATATTTAGGATTAAACAAGAATTATTTTAAGACTGAAAATGTTTAAAATTAAAAGCAATTGTTGGTCATTCTTGAATATAACTAAAAATTTTGACACTTCTACCACAGCCCGGCTAGCTCAGTCGGTAGAGCATGAGACTCTTAATCTCAGGGTCGTGGGTTCGAGCCCCACGTTGGGCGGCAATTTTTTTTATTTTGTTTGGCAATTTTTATGAGTAAACAAATAATTATGTTTGATATTGTTCTTATTATATAGTAACTACCTATTCTTATATATATTATTACTGCGGCCTAACAGTTAATATCCACTGTATCACTATGAAACTTATAGCCTATTTGAGACTATTTCATATTAAATCACTTATTTTTATATAAAAGTAATGGTCTTCATGAAATTAATATAAAAATACGTTTTAATTATGTTACAAAAAACTATATCAAGTTATAGCCTTGAATATTTTAACAATGCGCCATCTATATCATAAAAGTCTGACTACGCAAATACATGAATAGATTAAACACTTAAAGGTTTTAGTTTTTAGAAAGACCGATAGATGGCAGTTATTTATGAAATAAATTATTACCGATTCATTATATAGATGGCGCTAAGCGAAAATATACAAATTTTATTGTTTGAACAGCGACAAGAGTACACAATATAAATTTATATTTTCATCATAAGAATGTGGCTATTAAATACTGGGTAAACATACGTTATTAGCAGTACGTTACAACTTTGCTCGACTATTTAGTGGGTATAGTTTAATTTACCTAAACTATTTGAACCTATTTTGTAAAAAAAATTATGGTAATTTTGTAGTGGGGGTTTCATTATGCCAATTCTCTATTATTAAGGCATTTGGCGATACAAGTATTTGGAAATATTCAGTCATTAGTTTTATCTATATTTTTTTATTATTATAATAATACTCGCAGGCACATATTAAAATATAATCACGTTACCAAGACTACTTATAAAAATGACATTTTCTTGTACATCTGGTAATTGCTGAACTTCCTGCGATCATTTAGTATAATTTGTATTGTTTATATAAAATGGTGGAGACACGCGAGTTGCGCTTTATGCCATTTCGTGTCTTTGAGAAGAATGACAAACATTCTTTCCATGTTCGCTGCCTCAGGTATGTAATTTTTGATATCGAAATAAACTAAAACTTAATAATATGATTAAATCAATTTTATATTAATAAATCCATAACACCATTTTACTAGACTTTCGAATGCTTTTCAGCGATTTTAGACAGCGAGTATCTAAAGCAATTCATTTAAAAGTGTAGTTCCCGCGTTAACCAAAGACAATATAAAGAAACGAATATTTGATTAATAGATGTATAACTTTAGGTCGCAACCTTTTGCATGTACTATGTCATAAACATACTCGGACACGGCCCTATTAAACGTGTATGAAGTACCGGATTTGTTAACAGTGTCTTAAGATCGTACGCATAGACATCCTATCTACTGTTTAATCTGTTAGTTTTCTCCTTAGTTTGTTAGTACTATAAAAAGGCCTTCACACTTTCAACCCTATATATGACGAGGATCTTATTACTATAGTTTTTTAATTAAATAAGTATGATTATTATAGGTACATTGTGTAAAATGTTTTCTTACTGTCTAATAACACATTTCTATTTTACGTACTTCTTAAATTATTTAATAGCCCAAGATTAACTGGCGTCATGATTCCCGTGATGGTCCTAGATTCGGTTCCAGGCTACAAATCGTTTCAGTTTACAGAAGGCTCATAGTACCATGACTTAAAAATTATAAATTATAATGTAAAAATTAGTTAAATTGGTTTGGTTTAACACAAAACCCATACACTAATATAACCTCTCCTCACTAATATAACGAACTCTCCCTATAACGAATAAAAATTCTCGAAATTCCTTGAAATTCGTTATAAAAAGTTTACACTGTACTTAAAAATGTACGGCCTCTTGCCTTGCTTTTCTGGGAATTACAAGACTTCATGTAACAAAAAGAAACTATTATTTTTACAGCTGCAATCATAGTTGTATGTAACTGCGTGTCAACGAAAATAGATTTTGTTGAGAGTGAAAAAGAAAGTGGTTCCAAAGAAGATGATGTAGAGGTGAAACACACGATTGTCGTTTCGACTAAACTTAAAAATAAAGGACTACATTCAACAGGTAAAAAATAGTATTGTTTGTTATAATTATACAACAATTTCCTATATATTGTAAAAAGCAAATTTTTGTTTATATGCAAATATTAAATGCTGTTAGTAAATATTTGTAAACCTAATCTTACAGTTTCTATTTCTACAATGTGTAATAACTAGTTGAAAAATATAAACACTAGAGAGTCACCAACATTAACTATTAAAAAATCAACCTAGTATATTTATTTACAATGAATATTCTAGTCCGTAAAAACTCTGAAATTAACATGAAAAGTCAGAGTGAGTAGATGTATACGACCACTTGTAAAACTTTAGTAGGTAGCCTACCTACAAAGACAAAATTCACTGTCAGATATGACTTTAAAATAGCAATGTTTCTTCTAAATGATAAAGTAATCTTTTGTTGCACATATAGCTCAACCTGATGCTCTATTCCTGTCGAGAGGAACCAAAAAAACAAAACAGGATGATAGCGGAGAAGTGCCCATAGTAAAAGCTTACAAATCAGTTGATACTACATTAATAAAAACACCAGATACAAGATACAAACCAACTCAAAGACCATACATCATTAGGGATGAGTTTGACTTATACCCAAACACGGCGTTTTCCCAATGGCAACCATCTTCATTCTACAAAAATATTAACTATTGGAACGAATTCAATAGACCCAGGACTAATCATAGACAAGACCCTCGCAGAAGAATTGATGATGATTCTCGAGAATTCTATTGTCGAAAATGCAAAGAACTTAGTAATGGATCAAATAGAGGCTGTGGGCAAAACCCAAATTCTTGGTTACGTGAGAGCACAACTCCTAAAGTAAAGGTTGATGGCAAATTAGCGAAATTAAAATAATGATAACAAAAAAGATTACCTTGAGCCAAGTTCATTGTTATAAGATGGCTTAGATTAATGATTGTTAGCATCGCAGACATTGCGTTGTTCAATTTGATGGTTAAATTACCGAGCGACACGACGTTTTTCGGATATAATCTTTTTCATACTTTGATACTATGTTACTATACATACTTTGATACTATATTTATGAAAATATTATGTATGTATACAAAAATAGTGATAAGTTTACTAGAATAGAACAAACGCACAATGTTAATACTCGGAACAAACGCAGGCTGCAATTTCCCCGTACTAGACTATCTAAAGTTAGTAATTCTTTTTTGGGAAATACTCTTATTTAATAAAATCCCAGAGGCTCTTTTATCTCTCCCTTTAATAAATTTATTAAAGAAAAGCTGTGTAAAAAGGTTTAAACTTTATAGTTAAAGTTAACGATTATCTAGTTGATAAAAGGGCCTGGGACTAGTGCTAGACCAGGCTATTTCTAATTAATTTGCGATATTTGTTTTAACATAAGTGTTGTTTGATGATTTGCTATTTTAAAAGAGTACCGAGAGTTTTTTACGCCGGCTTTGTCTCTCGGCCTACATCTCTGTCTTCTTTGCCGATGAGTAGGGATGCCTACAGATTCAAATTTAATGACGTGGAATAAGTGATACCTATATCTTATGTTCCATAATAAACATATTTTACTTTTTATTTTATGTAAGCTTACGTTATAAATGCAATGTTTGTGAGGGAGAACATACCAGCGCGCTGACTTCTTAATCTTCAGATCTTTCCCATGAACGTTTGCTATTTCCTTTGTAACTATTAAAACATGTTTGTTATGTATTTGATGATTATTTGTATTATTAACTCTGACATCAAATAAAAATGACTCATTATCAGATAAGAAATAAACGAAAATTTAATTAGTACGCTTTATTTTGAGAAATGTCGAAAATTTATGGATCTTGGACGCGGTATTTGGTAATCTTTCCGTTATTGTTGACCACAGTTTCGGCACCTCTCAGGTTCTGTGCCTTTCCGTTAACGTTTGATGATGAAGAGTATGAGGAGCTGGAGACACCGTAAAATTTATTGTTACCAGGCGCATCGTTGAAGCGGTTTGTTATGTCGATGTTTCTCATCGCCTGAAACGGAAAATATTATTAAAAAAAAGGTAGCAAAAAGTGCTTGACCATTCTAAAAAAATAACTGTACTGACTGACGAAAATGAATACGGGCTATTGAATGGTATGAAAAATATAGTGTGAGTGTAATCTGTATAAAACATAAACAACTTGTTGATAAACATTAATTTATCAAAAAATCCATTTTTTTTTAATTCAATAGAATTAAAAATATATACTTAATTGTATAGTGTCGATAATGAATAATATAAAATCGTTTTAAAATCTTGTCAAATAGCCCATTGTTCACGTGTAAGTAAAACATATGTGGTAATAATAGAGTCCCAGTGTTTTTATTCATTCTGATGAATATTTTGCAGCTGGAAATTTCACGGAATTTTATATTTAAAGAACTCACTGCTGACATTTCTAAATCGCTCTCATTGTTTGAATTTTGTTTCAAGTTGCAAACTGAACTAACTACCGAATTGTGTAAGTCACTTGTGTATTCTATAATCGTATGTTAACCATACTAAAAATCAAACAAAGATCACATTCTTTATAGGTTAGGTCATGTACTATAACCAAGGTGACGTAATCTTACGAAGCTACAATTATTTGTTGTTGTTATTTAAAGACAATGATAATCCTAATATTGTCTAAAGCGCTTCAGTCTAATAACAAGTTTCGGTATTTTGTATTCTATAAGTTACTTATTAACTTATTATATACTAATTGTATTTATGCATAATGTATTTACGTCATTCTCCGGGTTTATAGCGGCAATCTGGTGGCTGAAGCCAGGTCCTATAGCCCCACTGGCGAAAGCGCTGTTAGGTCGAGACATGATGTCGTATGGTACTAAACCACCAGCACCAAAGATGGGTCCAAACGAGGGGAACCTGGAGAAATTGGGAAATTCACGAATCTGGTTCGTTGTTAGTTCGTACGCTTTGTGCGCGGCGTACGATGCCAACCTCTGAGCTTCTAAATTCGAAGCAAACACCCTGTAAAAAGTACCCAAATAAACACCCGAACACAATTAAAAAAAACACAATGTGCAGAATAAATAGTGGGTATTAGTAACAAGCCAAACATTTCACACACTCCATACGTGTACCTTAACCTTCTTCCAAAGCGTGGAAATCGCGGAAATCTTGGAAATCGTGGAAATGGGAACGGTTGAAAACCACCAACCAACCCTGGACCGATATATCTTCTAACTCTATTACTATAAATTATATACTGATTAAAATGTGTATAATACAAATTTATTAATTAAGTAATAATATACTAAGAGAGGTGTTCGGTGTTCATACTTAGAATAAACTAAACAAATAATATGCCTAGAAGCGAATGCTTCAGATATCATAGAAACATTGGAGCCCTTATAGCCAATCCTAGAGTAAGAAGAGTCGATACTTAGCGCTTAGTATGACTCCAGGTTGTCAATAACTTTGTTTTTGACATTCGGAAGTCATTGTTCTAAGACGCCTTTGAATTTAAACCTAAGACTGACTATAACGGCCTTTTTACATAAAAGCCTTAAACGTTTAAACATCTTGTTTTTTTTATCTGTAAATTTTATTCACTTATTGTGCACTCTTGTCAATTAAGGGTCGCCTGTTAGGGCCGGAGTGTTTTTATGAATAAATCTTTATAAACTCAAGTATTGTATTTGAGGCTTCTACTATTATCTTAATATATATAAATTACGTGTCACGTTGTTTGTCCGCTATGGACTCCTAAACTACTGAACCGATTTCAATCAAATTTGCACACCGTGTGCAGTTTGATCTAACTTAAAAGAAAGGATGGCTTACATCTCAATTTATACCCGCAATATTATTTTATTGCAAAATATTTGATTATTATTAGATAGTCACAATTCTAACAGATGGCGCTGTATTGAAAGTACCAACGTTTTACATAAGCTACAATTTAATGGCATAACCACCAAAAAAGCATGGTGGTCCCCATGACTGGTTTTCTCCTACCGTTTCCCTTGAATAGTTTGCTACTATGTAATATTATATAACAAAAACCTTAGCCTCAGCAACGCTTGGCCGGTCTGCTAGTATATTATAAAAACTGGGAAATGGGAACAAAGGATTAGTTAAAACTATATTTACAATGGTACTAGAAACCCTTACTACCTCCACCCATGCCTACCGTCACCGGAACTCATAAAACAGTCCTTACTCTTGGAGAATGTTATCGTAGTTCGAAATATAATTTGGATAAAAGCTATCAGCGAAGTTGCCCAAGAATGGCACTTGGGCCACGGTGGGGTATTGGCCAAAGTAAGGGTCGCTATTCCTGACGATGTCTTTGTCGTCTAGGCCGTAGCTGCCGCCGTACCTATTGCCAAGAGAGTCTTGGTATGCGTATACTCCGACCCCCCGGGGATCAGGCAAACCTGAAATAGAACGTGTGATTAAAATATAAAATGTAAGATAGCCTCATATAGAAGATAGAGAAATGATTCTAATCCTCAATTAGGTAACCATATAATATATTATAAATAAAACCTTAACAAAGGTTTATAATAATAAAGACGCGGTTAAATAAGCCGTGACTGACAAACTGCGCATTTATAAGTGTATTATATGAAAACTAGCTGACCCGGCAAACGTTTTTGCCATGTATATTATTTCTAGGAAAAAATTTTTTAGTTCAATAAAAATACTATCTACAATAATAAAAAAGGGTTGATCGTAGAGGGGTGAAAATGTCAGGTTGTATGTATTTTTAATGCCACATAATATAAAAGGAAAATTAAAACATTTATTCAAAAACTAAACAAATATTTTGGGGTAGACCCCTTATCACTTAGGGGTTTGAAAGATAGTAGCCGATACTCAGACTTACTGAATATGCATACAAAAATCATAAGAACGAATATTCTGACACGGGAATTTTATATATTAGATAGAAGAGATGTCACATAGGACAGACTTTATTGTTCTCGTCTGTTCTGCCTCGATTTGAGTAGGTAATAACTAGAAGTCCGTGTTTAATTTTTTAAATTATTTTTCTATGACGTTCCTAAGCATGTTCTCTATTTGTAATTCAAGTAAAAATCCCTATATAAAACATTCATTGGTCGGCATTGTTACGTTATAGTTTACTTACTGATAAAACAAAGAAAATAAAAATTCCGTGGTAAAAGATGACTTCATAACATAATATTATAAAAAGTCAATACATTGCGTCACCGCGATCGACCTTAGCAAATAACATTTGTTATGTACAATAAACATGTACAATAAATACTGTATCTAATGCACCGTTCTTAATGTATTGAATGATGGAAATCCCACTTCGATCCACTGTAATCAATAATTATATTACGAATTCTTATTTTTCAATTTATTTCGTTTTGTTTTTAGTGTTTCATGTGGTAAAAAACAAAATATATATTGAGAACAATTTCCATTGTTATTTACTAAAGTATCACATCTTATGCCTTGTTCATTGAAGTTTCTACCCGGAAGAGATTGGTCTGGACCAAAAAATTTGCACTCCCTCTTATTCCGATGTTTTAGACCAGGGTAGGCATGCCCAATAGCCCTTGCTGTGCCAAGGTCTATTGGGTCAAGTGGCCATAGAGGACCGTGATTTCAACGGCTGATCGCGTGGTGGGATGCGGACAAGGCTACGCTGTTACCGTGTCCTGCCTCGGGCGATTGCTGGTGGCACTGTGGGGTTTATGTGTGTACGCACAGCAGCGAGTCCCACATAACCCTTCACCACAGGGCAACCGTGCCGCGGGAGGGTATGCGTAACGCATGTCCCCACGAAAAGAAAAAGAGTTTTTGGCATGCGACTGTTATCTCTGAGGTTATAGGTAGATCCCCGGCTGTGCACCAATTTACTTTCTGTTATTGTGCGCATTTAACACTCGCTATTACAGTGAAGGAAAATATTGTGAGGAAACTGGCAGGCTTAGATCCATAAGGTCGAATGATATGTCAGGGGCAAGTCTGATCACCCACTTGTCTATTAAAAAATGATCACGAAACAAATACAGAAATCTGAGGCGCAGACCTAAAAATATGTAGCGCCAATTGATAGCTCCTCTATCCTGATGAGGATCCTTAGGTTACCGGTTTAGGAACACCGAAGTTCAAATATGCATCCTACTTTCATTTAAAACTTAAATTAAGGTATTAATATGAAACAGAATAGAAAAATATTTAAACAATAGTATATTGTTATGATAGATAAAATGATGAAGTATATGATGATTTTATATATATATCATATTATATATATCATTTACAGGCTATAAACATATAAGTTTATATATTTGTGTTTTAATATATGAAATTACCTGACGTTATGCTTACTGAATATCACTTTAAACACTGAACCGCTTCTGCATTGTGTTTACATAATGACTCACCGCCCTATTTAACATATATTTTTATTGTAATTGATATCGCCTTTTTGACATCAAAGCTTTATTCAGAGTATATTTGGTTTTCTCATAAACGTTATGTTTGAGTCTTTGAATTGGTGCGCGTCTTTTTTGCGCACATAGTCAGAATAGTCCATTGGTGCACAACCGGGATTCAAACCTACGACCTCAGGGACTGTAATAGCACGCTCAATACACTACGCCAGTGCTCCTCTCTTATCTACTGAATCCTACCGCAAAACTTCTTTCATACGTTACAGTAGGACTCCTAATATCGCCAGGTTATTGACTTTAGTTTTTAAATGTAATTTAAATAACAAAAACAATGGGATTAGAATAACGGTAGGTTACAATTCAATGCTCGGCTAATTTAAATTTAATAGTATTATTACGAACCAGTCCTATATATTTCATTTAGCAATTCATCTATAGGATGGGCATAATTGTACAATGTACAGCTTTTGAATAATCATCTATACAAAATGTGTAATAAGATAACATATCGATACCTTTTGGTTTGCTTAGAATAATTGTTATTTTATGAGCCCAATTCAATACGTTTTTTGACATATGGGCATCGTACCTACTTAGCGCTAAGGTACGACTCTGAATCTACCATTAATAAGGTAATAAATCCATTGGGGATTAGTTTGTTTGATCATTTTTCTTTATTGACCTTTGAGCCAGACACGTATCGCTTTTCTAAGACAGGCCGGTTTCCTCACGATGTTTTTCACGGAAGTGCGGACACAGAAAATTTAGCGTTAGCTTAGGTTAGTACCATACCAATGGAGCTACAAACTTTTTAGGTGTGGGCGTGAGATTTCTGAATCTGTTTCATGATAATTAATAATAGGTAAGAAGGTAATCACCCTCCTGTGCCTGAAACACTCCGTCGACTTTTTGGGTCTAAGACAAGCCGGTTTCCTCACGACGTTTTTTTTTCATTTTTAAATTTAAATGTGGACATAGACAGAAATTACATTGGTGCACAGCCGGAGATCAAACCTACGACCTCAGGGATGTGAGTTCCATGCTGAAGCCAATAGGCGAACACTTTTTACATATATACAACAATAATATTGTACTATGACTATTATATACGAGGTATTGTAAAATATCTTTTAAGCGTCCTATTGAATATATGTACTTATTTGAATCTTAAATAAACATCTAAATGCGTCGTGCATTACTGAGTACTACATCTCTTTTGATTTTTTTTTATATTTTTTTTTATGATTGGGCAATTCACACCAATTGACCTAGTCCCAAGCTAAGCTGGTGAAGCTTGTGTTATGGGTACTAGGCAACAGATATACATACACATTATAGATAGATAGACATATAAATACATACATATTGAAACACCCAAGACCTAAGCAGAACACCAAATGCTCATCACATCAATGTTTGTCTCAGCCGGGGATCGAACCCGGGACCCATGGATTCGCAGTCAGGGGTACTAACTACTAGACCAATGAGCCGTCATGTGAGATTATCTTTTATGGTTTATTTATAAGCTTTCAAATTTAAATTTAATTAAGAGTTAAACCCCAATATTGGATTACTATTCGTATTACAAATTAAAACTGTATGTTTAAAATATTCAAAAAAGCCCCGTTATTTTAAGATTTGATTGTTGTTCCGTTAGAGACTTTTATGTCCCTAAAACCGTATATGGCGAGGAATTTCGATTTTAAATGGAAAATAATTTGCATAATCATTGTTAAATACTTAACAATAAATGCCAACCATTGTTTTGTTGTTTATAAAAAGTGGTACAAATAGGCGTTTAATTTATCTAATGAATCGTATAAATTAAAATTAGCTTTGTCTATATTTGAAATTAAATATAAAATCTACAAAAGTACACGAAATTTTTCAAATCGGATGAGTCGGAAAGTGACTTTAAATAATAGTACCGTACTATTTTTTACCTATACTTGTCTATAAAACATTAATCCACTAAGATATCTACATTAATTAAAACTTCTAATCAAACTTGAAATACATTTATTAAGACATATATTATAAAATGCCAAAATTTTGCCCCGTAGGCATCTTATCTTAGGTTACTGTTATACTGTAAACTATTTAAGAATGATTTACGAAAGTAATTAAAATGTTTATTTTATCTGATCATAAATCATATTGTTTAATTATTTATTATAGTCTCCGCCTGATTTTTATATTATAAAGTATCTCCAAATTTAAGCGACAATAAATTGTGGTACATATCTAATGTATTATGAAATATATAAAATTCGTCGTTTTACGCCTTAGTTTTTAATTAATTAATTTATTAGACGCAGTGATAATCTAAAGTTTCCGCCGATATAATAGCCATGACTAAAGCCGCCGATGTAATAGGCTGACTTAAGTTAACAATACTAGGTATATTGTTTACAATAGTTCTCAAGAGGCAACATCCCAATTGTGATTGTATTTTTAAATGATTTAAAAAAATATATTTTGAGATAAAAATAAAAATTTAGCTTTTATGCAAAATATTTGTATTTTTCCTATTAAATTTAGCTTAGCAATAGTTTGTCTTTTTATTGGCTGATATAATTTCGTTCAATTTTAATTGTGAATATTAAATTTTTAATGCCTTTGATATGGTTCGTATAGTTATAGTATTGCAATATTCTTGTGACGAATTGAATTATATCGTAACGGCCAACATTGGATAAGTAAATTCAATTAAATATACCTTGATTGATGGTGACGCATGCACACATAGGTTTGGGTATCGGTGAATTTAAAAAGAAACCCTATTTAATGTTCAATAAAAATGTGATTAAAAATTAATCGGTGGACATTTTTAGCAACTTCATGGAGATCTTTCGCCGTGTGTGATGTTTGAGAGAAAAATAAGTTGCTTTTGTTATTTGATTGTACATATTTTAATTGTTAATATATAATTCTAACGATACTTTAAGACAAAAAGTATTAAAATGTATTCCTTATTTCATGTGTATTATGTTAGATTATAGGAATCATTTTAAATTCGTATCGAAGTATTTCAATCCGCGAATTAATTTTTATACGACCTTAGTCGCGACTTAGTGCTATGACTTCCCAATTTCGTTTTTGACGTAGGTGAGTCACACTTAGCACTAAGTTTTGTTCCTGAACCTTACCTCCTCATGCCTCCTGCTGATAGAGGACAAGTCTTTGTTTTTTTTTAAATTTATGTTATTATTATTAATTACTTGATATGTCATGTGGAACATGGTGTAATGGTTGCAGGTCCTTACAAACGTTGTGTAAAAAAATGGCGATAAAAAAGAGCGGCGGAACAGTAAACTCACTGCCAGTTCTTCTCTTCCGTTTTACGCCCTTGATTTGAGAACTGGCAGTAAATGTAAAATTAGAAGCATTAATATCATGTATTTCTTTACTGACGAGTCATAAGTGTTCATTATCCTACCTACATGATTAAATGATTTTTACTTTTATTTTACCCATAGATACACTTGTAACAACCGCTGGTCTAAGGCGATTAGTTTTGTAAAATCAAAGGTATTCCATTTAGTACAAATGTTCTAATATAAAATGTTTAGGTGTCTTGTCAAAGGAGGTTTTAGTTTTGTTAAATTTTAAAAGACGACCTTACTGTCAGTTTTGTTTATTTAATATTAAAGAAGAATGTCTTATAAGGAAACTACCATGTCATAAATGTATCTAAATAAGCAAAAACAAATGACAAACCCTAAAAACAAAAATGACGCGTGAAAAATCAGTAATTAATTTAATTCACACTATAATTAAATAAAGAGGTCAATTATACAAATGTTTCTTAACGTTATAAACAATTAGTTAATAATCAATTAATAAATTATAACTGAATCATTTAGGTAATAGCGACCGTAACATGTGAGAAATAATTCTTTTTGTGACGCATCCACTAATTTGTTTACGTGGAAATACCCATTTGGAAGATTTCAATTTATAGGTCAGGTACAATTTCAAGAAAAACTGTGGTTTAGCTATGAGCAAAGCATATACACGAAGTTTTTATGCAAATAACAGAAATGTCGAAAAACGTCGATAACGATGACAGTCGACTTCTAGTCGATGTTAAAGCTGGACATTCCGAAAATCCCTTTTAAAGGTATAAAATGGATAATATTAATCTCGAATTTCTGGCTACAGTGGCTAATCTCTATAAAGACTGGCCGTATACGGAGAATACTTTATGGGCTAAAGCCAAAAATGTGCGAAGACTAACTCTCCAAGGGTTACATATTCCTGATTAACTTCGTCAAATATAATTGGGTCAAAATTAAATTTAATATCACGAGAGAGTGTATTATTTTTCCATGTCTCAGGCTGAATCACGGCCCTCACGCCAAAATGGCTGTTTGAAACTATACAAATAATGTAGCAGAATATATTTACTATCAGGGATCATTTTCAATCGGGTAACACCGATTAGATATATACAATTAGAGAATACGAAAAAGTCTCAAATTACCTATCATTCTACTACGTCTAAGTTACTTTAAAGATTGAACAGTAGGTATTCCCTTAATAACCCACAGATGCCCTAAGTATGTCTTTCGTTTGTCAAGAACGTATTGGATTCGACACACGATTGCGAATACAAGTCTTACCTTTAAAATACCTATTAAAATGAAATTTTGGGATTCATAATATGACTTGTAATTTGTATTATATAAAAAGTGTATGCAGCTTCTGGTCAATGTACCTACAACTGGTTTTTGTCGCTGAACACTTAGCAAAAAGTTCGGTAGTTAAATCTTCAATTAAACAAATTTGAGGTGTTTTATACAATACGGTAAAAAGCTAATTTAATTAAAATTGCTGTATATAAATCAATGACAGTTGAAGTCGTGAAGTCGGAATAGACTTTGACGAAGGTGGGCGAATGTTGTCATGGATATCGCCGGATGAATTTGGCTCCAGCAACTCAATTACCAACATTAGAAAGAAAAAGGAACAATTTACCCCGACAAAGGGTTACTTCTGAAATAACTACTAATAACCTATTTTTAAGTCAATTCAAAATAGATATTAATTTAAATTTCAAAGTAAATATTGTCGATTTGATTTGTCGTTGATAATTATTATCAATATCAATAATTACATATTCTAAGCAATGAGATTGGAATAGATAGAGAGAATCTTGAGTCAAGATAGTTCAAGTACAAGGGGCAGATTAAAGTACAAGGGGCAGGGCTTTCCCCGTCCAAAGAATAAGCTAGGAAATGCTGGTGCTATAGGAACCAAACTTTTTTCAATTAATAAGTAATTTAAGATATTTATATATTGTACTTTATGTAAGCAAAAACACTGGTCACAGTGTTCAGAAAATAGAAATAGCAAATAGCATTTATTTATTAACTTATATTGATATTTTTCTTCGTTCAAAGTTATTAACTTTCTTTCAGTGATTTGATTCAAAAAGTTACAAAGGTTTGTAAAATATTCCGATAAGTGAATTATGGTTTTCCTATACAGTTGGTTATCATCTTATTAGCTGCTTATTTGCACTAACATATCAATACTAAACACTGTGTGCGTCGTTTGTAATAATAATAAATTGATTGAATTAATTTAAAAAGTTGAGGATTATAATCATATTAATATTAATTATATTTATAGATTATCAAACACTTTACAAATAGAATCTTTTAGCCAATTCTGTAGTTTAACAAAAATCTGCTTTGTTAAAATTGTTGCTTTGTTACTTTGTCGACCTACCTATGTTGTTCTCATAAAAGGAGATCCTATTGTGTGTACAATTATGGATCTCAAAGGTAACTGACCGAATATCGGCTTCTGGTTTTGATTCATAATTATGATAACTCAGCGATTCCTATCAAGATTTACAAGAACTGACTTACAGTAAAAACTAGTTGTAGCGACTTCATTTGTAACTTAGAATAAAAATAGATAGTCTCAAATCTAGGCTGTATTTATTTCACAAATAAGATTCGTTCTCCTTAAATAGGTAATAAATTGTTTTAACAAAACCTCGAAATGTTGATTGTAAATATTAATTAATATTTAAAAAATTAGGGGTTAGCGGTCTTATTAAGTGGCAGCTAGGTGAGGGGTACCGGGTTCGATTCCCGGTTCGAGGGCAAGTTTTCATTTGTTCTCGGCCTTTGGGAGGGTTGTGCGGTACCTGGCGAGTGCCTAAACCGTACATGGAGGACACGGTCGAGTTTCTAAAGACAAGCACGAATTACAATAAAAAAAAATCCTATACTTGACTCTGGCTAATGCACAAATCGTTCCCGAGCCATTAAAAAAAAATATTTAAAAAACTTTATTTCTCATTACAAAAAAAATATTTTTAATTACACGGGAAACTTAATATATACGAACGAAATAGACGTTGCCATCAGCCGTCCTAATTTTAGTCTCATAGCCTCATTCTGATAAGTATCTTTAATGCCCTTTTGAATTGGTTAAACGCTAATATTACGAATTAGACGGTAATTGAATAAATAATTGCACACCCTCATACTTAATAGACTTCTTCAAATAATTTGTACGCGGCTTCGGCAAGATAAACAAACTCGCTCGACTAGTATTGTGTTTGATTTTTTAAAATTATAAGCTACCATGGATAGAGTTATATAAATTAAAAAAAATTGCGTTTATTTCCGTAGTCAATCAGCCACGGCTTAATATAATTTTTACTATATAAAACAATCAAGATTAGTAAATATAAAAGAAATACATACCATAACACCAATTTAAGTGTAACAAAATAGCACTGAAAATAATGGTCTTCATTTTTCACAAATTCACTTAATTGTATTGAATTATAATACCTGGACACAACTCTATTTGCCGAGAGTTCTTCTGACAATGTTAGTTTACGATGTCCTCACTCTAATAAATGTACATCTTGATCGCTTATCTAAGATTATTTTTCACGGTAATGTGTGATTAATGTGCTGGTGATAAGGACTAGTATGCCATGGAATGCCACTAATTAAGTTGTAATTTGCTTGATTTGGTTTTTTCATTTCATTGATTGAAATGCGGTCAATTTAGGTTTGCGATAGTTTTTCTCCCAATTCGTATATCCGTAAACAGAAGAGCGAAGCGACATCATGATATCCATCTTCTGTACTTCTTGCTTATGATCGAAATTTTCACTTATACTCCTTTTGAAAGAAACCTGAGCCATTATGAACGCCAAAGGCGAGACGCGCTGTCCCTGTGGAGTACAGAAGGAATATGGAAATATTGATGGAGGATACTTTTACTCGACAAACATACAACTCGGAGGAGGTTTTTACTCGACAAACATACAACTCGGAGGAGGTTTTTACTCGACAAACATACAACTCGCTTCGGGTGCAGTATAATAACGCATTTAGGGTGTTGCTGGGACTGCCTCGCTTCTGCAGTCCATCAAGAATGTTTGCAGAGGCGCGGGTGGATTGCTTTTTCGCCACTATGCGAAAGCGGTGCGCTTCTTTGGTGCGCTGGGTGCGGGGCAGCTCCAGCAACATCTTACGGATGATAGTCGAAAGAATGGAGTGCCCCTATTTACGACACTGCTCCGACATTTCCGCAGGGCTTTGTACCTGATAGTTTTTATTCAAATACTTTTGCCTTATTTTTACTAATTCTCTAACATAGATCTTAAGAAACTATTGTTACTAACTCACTAATCAATCAATGGACTATATTTGTCTGATTAATAAAAAATATTATTATCATAATATTATTATAAATTGTAATGCCATGGTTTTTCTTTCACTTATCTAATTTCATACGAATGCGATTGAGAATAAAAGAAATTCCGATACTCAGAAAATAATAAATATGTAAACATATATAAATAGATATTTTGTGCATGATTCATTTACCGATTCATAATAGTTTAAATTATAAAGCTAGTATTTTTTCCAATACATTTAATCTAACTTAGTTTTCGGTAATATGTTCCGAACTACCTTATCTGTATATTTTGATGATAGATCTTGATGTTACGAAGAAAATCTCATAACATACACATACCATTACAAGAAATTAAATTCTGCATTGATAAAATAAATGCATAAACATAATTCACGTATGTACTTTAATCTGTCTTTATCTAAATCATATCCAAAGCTAGGGACAGCATTCTTCTAAGATGTATCTTAAAGCAAATACGACTTCTGTGTAAATGTATGAAGAAGCTATAAGTAATAATTTGTATTACGTAATTGATAATCATAGACACGCCGGCCGTGTTATTGAGATCATATCAGTTGTTATTACAATTACTCAAAGATCAATGTTAAAGGTTTCTATTATTTACAACATATGAAAACTATGTGTTGGTCTTGTGGTTAAGACTCTCGGTGATATTTTTTATAAGTATAAAACATATCACCTTGTAGCCTTTTGAATCGAATCACTGAAAGCAAGTTAATAACAGTGAACGAAAAAAAAATGATTTTTATTTCTATTTTCTGAATACTGTGTACATAAAATGAAATATGTAAATGCTTTAAATTAATTATTAATTGAAAACTAAAATTAATTTAAAAAGTTTGGTCCCTGTAGCCAGCATTTAAGGTACACTTTATTGCTGGCAGCTTTTCCTCGCTGTATTGCGATACTTATTCGCTGAGCAAGGAAAGCACCAGCTCATCTTAGCCTGGCGTCTACTTGACCCTTTAATCTGCCCCTTGCTCGTGAACTGTCTTGACTCAAGAGTATCTACTCCAATCTCCTTGCTTATAATATGTCATTATTAATATTGATAATAATAATCAACCACCAATCAAATCGACAATATTTCCTTCGAAATTTAAATTCTAACTCAACTCAACTTGAGGTTCGTGTGCAACTACTGGAATGGTGAAAATATAACCACCAACGTGTGTTCTAGGGCCAAAAGTCTAGCCAATATAAAAAATGTCTATAAAATTCTTTCACACAAATTGTCAGCTTTAAATAAGACTCAATTTTTGTAAGGATGTATTAATTTTGTCATTGGTATAACCGACATTCAAACACACAACATATTAATTTAAAATGTCGCTTTTATTTTAGGTTCGCAAAATATCTTTAGACAATTTGTTTCGAGTGCATACATATATGTCAAACTATCTATGGAAGAAATGTTTAGTCTCTAGACAAGATTTAAAAGTATAATCAACGCCTCAATACGCTAAGGATTTTGTATATACTCTCTCCTTAAGGCTTTAAGCACCAGAATACACATCGAACCATTTAGTTTCGCGGTCATTTGGATGAAAATGCTAATTGCTAATTTATAGCATACAAGCTTGGTGTGCTCAGCAAGGCGAAACGGTACTTCACTCCGGGCACATGGAGTATTGTTCTCACCCCTGGATGGGAGCTCCCCAGTACCAGCTCCTTCCACTTGACCGTATACAAAGAAGAGCGGGTGGGATCTGTTCAAGCGGCTTGATCCCTTGGCGTTGCGTAAGAATGTATCTCTGCACTTTCTACCGAATTTACCATGGGGAGTATTCAGAGGAGTTGCTTGGCTGAGTTTGATACCTGCAAGTGTCATCATCGGACATCGAGGCGGAATACAAAATTTAACCCATATCACCTCGACGTCCGTAGTTCTTGTCCGATATTTCTTGCCGCGTCCCAACACTGTGTGGAACCAGCTACCCACTGAAGAATTTTCGAACCAATTCGACTTAGGGTCCTTCAATAAAAGAGTGTACCAATTCTTCAAAGGCCGGCAACGCAAGCCCTCCTGCATTGAGAGTGTCCATGGACGGTGTCACTTAACATCAGGGGAGCCTCCTCCGCTTTTAGCCCCTGTTCTATAAAAATAGATAAATCTCTAGTTAAGATAATATCTTATTAGAGATCATTAACTACAAAACAGTATTTTAGGAGTAGTGGAGTACAATTAGACTAATTTAGTTTATATGAATACAATCATTTTCCTGACGATCGTACCTAATGAACGTCAGGAAAAAGGGTAGTCTGACAGCAAAAGCATATTTAGTCGCCAAACTCCACAAAAGTAAAAGAAACAATGGTTTCTTTCCACATTTCGTCATCGTTTCTTGAAGTAATGCGAATGGAAAAAATATATGGTGGAGTTGAGTAGTTTAAGTATTCATTTCGAAAGATCGATATATTTTATCGCAAGTCAATTAATCCATTGCAGAAAAAAAAAATTGTTATAATTACATAAATTTAATGTTTCACATAACTTATTGTTATACACTGACACAGCAATTCGTGCTGGGATAGGGCCTTAAAGTATAAGCTGTCTTAAAAAGGTGATAGTCATGTAACTACTCTAATTCAACAAAAAATTGGTTTTCCTGAACATTTTGAGTCAGAGCCTAATTATACACAATTAACGTCATCGTGAGCCACGATCTCAGATGTATCACGATACTTAAGTAACGATGCGGTTAATCGACTTTTCCATAACTACCTTTAATATAGTTTGATAACAATATATATCGATTAAGATAAAGAATCACGTGTATTGCTTAGAGCGTCGCTAATGGGTACATAAAGGGACAACTGGAGATGTTTTTATTTTATTAATGTTACAAAAATGGTCGAAAGTCACTCAATGGACACCTCGCTACAACACTAAGTGGAGGAGAGGAAGACCATGTGCGTGGTGGGCTGATGACTATAAAAAAGCCACCGGGCCTCTGTGGTAAAGACTTGCCAGGGATAGGAAGCGCTGGAAACAGCTGAAGGAGGCCATGTGCCACAAAGGCAAGCTGTGCAACAAAACCTTCTTAAAGAACTTATTTTATATACATATATATTTTGTCAATATGGCGATTTCTTAACTGCAAAGAGACCACATTACACACGAAACAAAACTAAAATATATAATATAACTTTTAATAATTTAGTTGACCGATGTTATTAACAGTCATGTCATCATGCTCTGTCTGTAATTACAATTATTTTCTAATCTTCCATAGTACGTGGTGTTGGAGAAATGCTTCGCCTACCATCATCACCAAGGCTCGATTCTCACGGATCTCCCTATAACAGCTGCGCTGAGGGAAACTACCCGAACAACGCGGAGATCACTAGCAGGCTTTACGGCTGAGAAAAGATAAACTGTATCGTTTGTTGTAATAGCGATAATGTGTTATTAAATAGCACTCACTCGTGGAGCTGTTCCACCTTTATTCAATGAACGTAATTATAAACTTGTTTGTGACAATTGAGTCCCATATAAATGAGGAAATAATAATTCTTAATGACAAACATGGATTATCATTAACTATTACACTTTTCATCTTGTTAGACAGGTGTATGATATGATTATTGTCTGTGGTGTCTACTATTACTAATAATGTATGTGCAATGCTCACTGAATGAAATCAAAACTCTCGTTAGACGTAAATTAGTCAAAAAACATTTTTCATAAATTTGTAGATTATTTAAATGATCCTAATCCTTGGGATTCATTTGCTCCAGTTCAAATATTTATGGCTCTGCCTTACAAACAATTTGTATGATACAAAACTTGGCGATTAAAAAGAGTGGCGGAGAGTTTCTTGCCAGTACTTCTGGCCCGCGCTACGCCGCGCCCTTTACTTGTGAAATGGTAGTAAATGTAAATTTAGAATCAGTTTGACGTATTATATGACTTACGTTGATCGTATAAGTGTACTTGGTAACCTATAATATGAATAAAGGTAATTTTGAGTTATTTTTATTGCAAAAGTTAGGAAAGTCCACAAACCTCACCTAATTAACTAGCTTTTTTACATTTAATTATGTTTGATAACTATGGTATGAACCATGGTCGCCATTTTAAATTTAGATAAATATAAGATTTTCCGCATAAAACTCTACAATAATAATTTTGAGCTAGACTAGGTGGACTTCGTTTGTTTATGGGTTCTTCTGTGTTTTATTTTCGCAAGAAGTGTAGACTTTCCGATGTTATGTGCATAGAAGGTAGAACCAAGAATATCGGTAAGCAAAAATAACACATTTTAAAAATATCAATACATTTATTCCTTAAACATTTCGGTTATAGATGTTTTTTTATACTTTCTACAAGAAAAGTAAATAAACGGAAACTGAGATAATTTCAAATGTAATATGTAAAGCAAGCCTACTTGTATTTTTAAAATCATAGACCAATTTAATCTACTTTATATAAATGTGTGGTACGTAATCTTACATAATATTTGGTGACAGTATTTAAATAACTAATCTAATCATATTATCGCCTACCAAAAAAATATAGCAATTTGAAACTCTCAGTTTTGCGGAATATTTTCAACAGGCGTTCCGATATTTTTCGGAGTGAAACTGTATGAGCTAACTACTCCGTCCTTGTTGATGAGTCCATAGCCTCCACTTTCAGTTGAAACTTTACCATTGTTGTTGGAGTATGAAGAGAAGCTTGACTCAGCCTGGCCGAAGACGTGAGCTCCAGGGCCTGGTTGTAGACTAGCCACGTCCGTGTTCAAATTGGGCTGGCCCTGAAAGATATTTATTTATTAATTTTTTATATGGTGAACTTAACGTGAACTCTTGTTATGAACTTACAAATATGTGTTTTTCTAATTAGGATGTTTTCCTAATGATGTCAAAAACAAATATCTGCTAGTACTAAGCACGTCAATAAAAATACTGAAGTAGTATTGTCATATATTTACGGCAGAACGGACCAATTGGGCTTTTAATGTATAGCTTTAGTTTAAGATTCATGGTTTAAAAACAATAATCAACTTACCGGGAAATTATCGAATGCGAAGTTGGGGTTGACACTGTAAAAAATAAGTTTTTAATAGATTAAATTTAAAATATATAATGCCAAAATAAAACTAATTATATATAAAGAAATGTTAAAATCGTTTTGAATTAAAGTTAATCTCTCGGTATTTGAACCAAGAATATTCACAGCTTGTATTTAAGAACTCAGTAATATTTAGGCAATAAATATGTAACATACAATTTACGTAGAGTTTTGAAGTCACCAGCCGAGGCAGCTTTTATAAAATCTTCCACTGAGAGTGTGTTGCCTGAAAAAAATATCATGAAAGTTTTTGAAAACGATTACTTTTTAGATAAACTTTGTATAATAATTTTTAACATTATTTCACAACCCTTGTGGCCATCACTATTATGTTCTTAATAATTGTTAGTAAAAATATGTAATGTGTACACCTTTTTTTTCGATTAAATAATATAAATTAAAGTTAGATATCAAAAAAACATTGGTTTAACCTAGGTGCCTGAATCACCACACTACAAAACTAAATACATAACATGTTGCTGAAGAGTTGGTTTGTTCACACCGCAGGACACAGCTAGTACATTTATACTACGGCAGTTCGGCGAATATGCAATTAATCAAATAAATTTCAGTTTAAACTTCCACCTCGATAGGAACAGTGACATTGTGCAAAGGATGCTTTAAATATGAAAAATCGCTTTTCCGTCGCGAAAACGGTAATGTAACATTAGGAGTTAGTGTTTTGTTTATGTTAGATAAAATCTACGTCCTTCAAAGTTGATTTAAAAGACCGTCACGTAGAACGTGTGCCATTGAAGCTGTCCATGGACCAAGGACAAGGAATGAGTGAACCAGGGATATACCACTAAGTGAGACCATCCATAGACACTCACAATTTAGAAGACTCGAGATTGGTGGAATTTTGAAGAGTTGGTACCCTCTTTACTTGACTCTATGTCGAATTAGTTCGGGAATACCTTGACGGTGACATGTCAGCTGGTACCAGATAGAAGTGATGCGCGGCAAAGTGTCTTATGAGACTATGTTGTGGGATGACACCATTGAGGTGAAATTGTATAGTAAAACTAGCTGACCCGGCAAACGTCGAGTTGCTACGTATATTATTTCTAGGAAAAAAGAAATTGTTTAATAAAATAACTATCTACTATAATAAAAATAGTGGTTGATCGTAGAGGGGTGACAATTAAGGGTTGTATGTATTTTGTATGCTGTATCATAAAAAATAAAAATTGAGGAGTGGACCACCATTTAGCGGCTTGAAAGATAGTAGTCGATTCTCAGACTTACTGAATATGCATACAAAATTATGTGTGTGTCAGCTACGATGCACGATTGGAGTTGACTCCTTACGAACGATATAATGGCGATAATGTTCTGTGGCTGTCGATCATATTTTCATACTAAAGGTGGTAAGAATATATGTTTTTATAATATAAATGTTTGTAGTAGTAATAAAACGTACCTACATCATCTATGCCCAGATAGGATTTTCTTTCTGTGACCAAAGTTACCTTTATAGTGAGAGAAGAATAAGAATGAACAATCTTTTTAGTTTTAATTTCACTGACCATTACTATTGACAAAACTCTATGGCACGCTAGACAATCTACTTTTATTTTTTACACCTGTCAACACTGACAATGTTGTAACGCGGCTACAACTCTTTGTACTCTTTGTACACCAAAATTCGGGGATTAAAACACTGGCGGAGAGTTTCTTGCGAGTTCTTGCCCGCTATGTATACATAGTACATACATAAGAAAGTGTCCAATAACAGTTTACAGTCTTTTATAGTGAAGACACTGTTGTTGTGTACAATTTTTTTTCACTTACCACTGTTTAGCGCTTAAGACATGCCTTATATCCCTTAAAGGTATTTAAATATTACACAAATTTGATTTTAGAAGAAGCATATCCTCTTATATCATAAATTGTAGAATAAAATGTGTTTACAAAAGATCTTTTAGATCCGCTACGATTATTTTCCTTTATGACCAACACGTACAGGAAATTGCAATGTCGCAGTTTACTTAATGTGATAATTAAAGATACAAACATTATCATGGTTATTTTTAGAGGTTTATTAAATATTCAAAGTAAAATTTCTTTTTTAAATCCGGGAAATAAGAAAAAATGTGAATGCTCTATATTCTGTAACACTTTATGCACGTAAAAGGGCACAGTGGCATAACTTGCGAATGCGTTGTGTGCCTATGAAAATTAGGTTCTGTGTTGCAAGACCCTTATTCGTTTTTAAAGGAAAATCGGACATAATATGTTATTGTAAAAACTGCACATAGTAACGTTACCTATCGCGTGGGCGTAGTCGGCCTTTAATTATTATTTTATATATTATTTTATCTTATAATTATTTCGAAATAGAAAGTACATAAAATGATAACCTATTTACAGAAATAATATGACGAGAATACAGAAATTATTTAACTGGAAATTATGTGATATTATTATTTACGCTTTATTCGAAAACGATGTTAATAGTTGTTTAAAATAAAAATATATGAAAATATGCTAGTGCGCATTTTCTAAGCTTGGCTTTATGTTGATATTTTCCGGTCCAATTTGTTATTGTTTTGAGAAATATGTTTGAATAAAATATGTATTAAAAATTCCTATTACTTATTTAACCTTAATTTTGCTATTTTTATAACTTGATTTATTTACTCTTCTATTATTATTATTTGATCCATTACACATTTGCAAAAATCTACCTAGATACATGTGTAAAGATAAACCTTCACACTTCTATGTGGTAAATTACTATATATTTATCAATACGAGATATTAAAATTTGACAATTTTGAGGTCAAGCGCCAGTTGACCATGACATATGACGGTCATATGTTTTATTAAAACTATCAAACAATTGACAACATACCAAACACGTTTTAACATTGAAAAAAAAACTCGAAATATTAACTATTATATAGAATTTGTTCTCATTTCAAAAAGTTCCATTATTATAAATCAGTAATTTACCCTCGTACGTATATATATATATATATTCTGCCATAATTCTGCAAACGTCGTTATGCCATGTATATCATTTATAATAAAAAATAGGGGTTGATCGTAGAGGGATGAAAGTTAGAGGTTGTATGTATTTTTTAATGCTATATCATAAAAAAATAAAAACAGAAAAAAGTATCTAAAAATAAAAGAAAACATTTGGGGGATGAAAAATAGATGTTGTCCGATTCTCAGACATACCTAATATGCACACAAAATTTCATGAGAATCGGTCGAGCCGTTTCGGAGGAGTTTAACCACAAACACCGCGACACGAGAATTTTATATATTAGATTTAGTATATTGATATATCCTGAATATCAACGGTATTTTTCATTATTATCAATATTACTAATAGGAATATTAGTTAAAAAATTACCTGTAACAAGCGCACACATCGCAGCGAATAACACAAAATTTTTAATCATTTTAAATTTACGTCGAACCGGTCACAGCGAAGTTTAGATTTACTATGTTAAAAGCCTTCGTTGACTACTAGATTTATATGTGAAAATTGCGAGTGCCATTTTAAAATATCCTTTTGTTGAAACAAGGTAGATCAATTATTTAGGAATCCATTGTTTTCTCTTGACATGTTGAAAATTGTAACGATTCGTCACATCATATTTACAGACGTTGTTTATACTGAAAGTAAATTATTCTTTTAAGTACACGGAAATTGCCTTCGTAAGTCAGTCTTTGTAAGTATAGAAGCCCGGCTTTGCTTAAGTCGAGCATATTTTATTACGTAAATAATAATTAGTTTCGTTTCAACTTAAGATTCGATTGCAGCGTAAGATGCACATGTTACAACTTCTCTAAAATGTTCTTTTTAATCATAAAACTCCTAGTTATTTAATGCAAAATTTTATGTTCCTCTCTGGCGGTAGTTTTCTCTTGCTTAGACAATCTAATTCTTGAAACTCCTACTTATAAAACTGATTTTTATCACTCCTCCTATACTGTGCAAAGTATCCTGCTATGGAATTTCTTACCAATTTATATTAGACGAGTTCAGTCTTTAAATTTATTTAAAAAGCCTCTTTTTGATAATTTTTTCCTGCCTCGTAATTAGCTACTACTTATATATATTAATTATTGTGACTCAGCGTTAATTTAAATTTAAATTTTTTTTTATTCATATTTTTTCTTTAAATTTTACTTTATTTTATTTTAGTTATGGTTGCGTGTTATTTTGAGTTTTTTTTCTTTATGCACTTCTTGTAATTTAGCCTCTGTAGTTGTTGTTGCCTGGAAGAAATCGTTTGTTAGAGATAAGTCCGCCCGTTGCCTTATAACTTATCTAACCTGCTTTTTAATTTTATTTTTTATATGTATGTTTTTTTAATAAAGTGTAAATAAATAAATAAATAAAATTATTCATAACATGAATAACTTAACTGGACAAATATTTTGTTCGATTGGTTTTAACTTTTAGCAAACAATTCTAAAATATTCACGAACCTAGCAAAGTTATTTTGTTATCGAATCTTTATCATGAAATTTGGATATTAAATTGAATTTATTACTCAATTTTACACCAAAGCATAAATTCATGTCAACTAACCATAAAAACAATTGACAGACCATCCAAAATTTGTTTTAAATTGTCATATTATGCTGTTGTAACGAAAACTGTTTACCACAGAACTACTTATATTAAGTAATATTCATACACTTAAAAAAAAGATATGTCGCTTAGGCATGTCTGTAGCTGTACGCGAGTATTAATAATAATAATTTATTGCAAGAATATAGTTCAAAAATGTGTATAGTTGTACAATCGTAAGTTCGCATATTCTCACACACACAATGGCGCGCTAATATGTCTTTAAAGGAATTTTACATTATACATATTAGTCATATGAATTGGCCAATTCTTATATTATTTATATCGTACATATCATATCACGCTATTAAATTTATATCAACTACAGTGTCTCACGCAAATAATAATTTAATGAATAATAAATTTTTTCCAGAGGTAATACACCAAGTCGCTTTTTAAAAACTCTAGTCGGAAGATCTTTTAATTCTTTTGGTAAATTATTGTTGTATTGTAAACCTTGATTGCCATACAAAAGCTGTTCCAGATTGATTTTTGTTACGGCCAATTTCTCCCCATGAAATCGACAGATGGTCATTCCCGTTAGCTTCAATATTTACTCTTTCATTCGTATTGCGTGATGATAATAATAATACTATTTCTGCGGACACTGATTACGTCAATATAATCGTAGTATTATAATTAATACGAGTTAAATAGTATTATTATTGTTTTGTATTTCGGGTAACAAATCACATGTACCCGCCTTTTACAAGGGCGGATTCATAGATCCATGGGGTCAATATGAAGAAGTAAAAAGGTTGTATGTTTTAGATACAGAGGATACTTTGCGGACACAATATTACAATATAGGTATTTGCTTCGAATCGTTGGTAACGACTTGTCTCTGTGTGCGTGAATATACTGTGAATGTATGCATACTAGTATTATCCATCGGCCCTACTTATTTCACACATTGGGTTCACACAATTTTTTTAAGGTACGGATTTTGATAAGTACTCTATTCGATTTAATCAAGCAAGTTATATTGAATGGACGTTTAGTATTCTATATACTCAGACTTGTGCCATCGGGGCTACGACGCAATGTTTTGAACATAAGTCAAAACATGTTTGTCTTTCCTCGATATTTGAACGTATAGTTATTATTCAGAATTAGTTACATCTCCAATGTTTTTTCTATAATATAAGCCATAGTCGTAAAGAGTTCCTTCTCTAGTACAAGCAAATATATTATATGAAATAATACTTCATAATTAGACCAGTTATCCGAAAGTTTAATTTTTAATAAATAAATTATATTATATAGACATTTTCAAGATTTTTTTCGTTATAAAATATTTTAATTAGTTAGGTTACATAAAAGACAAAAAGCTATAATTTATTTATACTTTGGTAATTTTTCATTTTGACATTGCTGTTGTGCAAGTAGACGTACTAATCAAAATTTGTATATCTTAACATAAGTTGACATCGCATTGTTATTCCTGAATCAAACTTGCCAACAACTTTTATTAATAGCCAGCCTTTGTTTTCGAATAAATTATAGTCGTTATGCACATTTAGTGATAAAAGCTACTGGGGGCTTAGTCAAGTTGCCTTAACAGTAGAAAGTCGAAAACTAAATTTGTATGAAAATTTGTGGACACGAAGTGTCATTCAATTCATTCAAAATTAAGGCATCTTCACTAAGCCCCTGGTCTTTAAATAAATGGTCCATCTAAAATACAATGCGTCATCACCCATTTAGGCACGTTACAGGACTTTTACATTAAAAACTTGTTTAAAGATGCTATGGGGACTTAAAATAATACGAAAATGCATTTCAATGAAATTATTTTATATTTGAATATTTATTAATTTCAATCATCTTCAAACTGCGTAGACGTCGTAAACGGTATCCACAATCTCAATCGGAATAGGCACGAAGTATACAACGCCTTCACCATCGATCTGAAATAGTAATTTTAAAAAAATATATAATTTTTATTGATTTCATAGAAGTGTTCATGACACAGAAAAGTATGTGATTAGCAAATGGTAAAGGCTAAAAACCGGAAACAAAGGAGTTTATGAAACTCCTATTTTATCTGTGATAATGGTATAGCCATAACAAATATATTATTATACGCATTTCTTACACGTTTTGTTTTAGTCTGCAGGTGCTATGTTACTCAACTTAGCGCTCAGCCTTGCGATTCTGTAACTCACTTTTCGAACTCTCACAGCGGTTTTCTCAGCTCAAATTAGTCGTGAAGCAGTCATTTTATGATTTGGCAATCTGATAAACAATAAACTACAAGCTCCCTCCTTATCAGAATCACCTATCTGTGAGAGTTCTAAAAGTGAGTTACAGAATCGCAAGGCGGTATTAAGCATAATGTACAAACATAATATTTAGTAGTTACTACCATAATGACTCCGTTATCTGTCGTTATAGTAAATCATTAACTTATTTTGCATTAAAATAATTGCTCAATTTAGTTATCGTCTGAAAATCGTTCCGTGCTAAATGTGTAAAAACTAAATGTAAAGTTTTAACTGTGATACAATGCAGTATTAAACTTACATCTTTTTTTTCCTTTTCGCAATCTTCACCTTGTTCGTGTTTCTCATGCTCTTTATCTTTACCAGCTTCAGAATCTTCTTCTTTAGCAGATTCTTTCATTTCTTTTCCCTCACCTAGAAGAAAACAGATGTACTCACAAACAGACGTAAATAAATCGGAAATATTTGTATGGGGTTGGTCAATCTATCGGACGATAACCATTACGTTGACATTCTAATCACTAACCTTCTCCATCCTCTTCAGCCTTTTTATCATCTCCTTCCTCAGCTTTTTCTTCCTGTTCGTTTTCTCCAGCCTCGTCCTCTTTATTCTCTTTTTCTTCCCCTGTTTTACTTTCACCTCCTTCTTCGCGTTCTGGTCTAGATTTCGTGGAAATACAAAAGTTTTCAATACGGAAGAGTATATTACGATAAAACAGTCTTTACTTGTTGTAAATAAATTTGTCGATAGTCAACTCCAATGAAGTTCTTTAACGTTAAACTCTTTAATTTTAGGGTCTTACCTTCCTTCCTCTTCGTTTTCAGAAGCTTCTCGTTTTATTACTGAAACGGAATTCTTTATTATTAAAATCGTTACTATTTAATTTTAATTCTAATTGCGTAAATTTTAGGGAATCTAGCGATTACAAGGTATTTGAGATATCACTTACCAGCACAATATGTCAATGTAAGACATAACACAAGTATGAACACTGTTTTCATTTTTATTGATTAAAACTGCATACGAATATAATACTAAAGATAAATTCAGATACTATAGTTTTGCAAAAATATCTGCGTCTTTTATAGTTATTAAAAGACAGCCATGAACGAGAGACTATATTCAGATGTTTTTCACGACATTGTTAACCTGTCCTGGATGTTATTGCTGTCATTAATATAATTATCCAACATTTTACAAATAGGATTCTTTGTGCATTATATACTTTTGAATACATTGCAAAATTCTTTTATGTTTAAATACCAAGGTTAAAATTTCAAGAGGTTTATTAGTTTCTCAGTATGTCATCGACTCTGACCTGACTAAGGGATGATGGAAATTTTGGGTTTAGACATACTTGTAGTCTTGTTAAGGTTTTATTTCTTTTATTAAGTGATCTGTATTAAACCTCCTTCTGAGAGTGTAGTTCAACAAATGGGTATGGGAAAGGGAAGAGCCTGCGAAAACTGTACGTTTAAAAAATGGATACTAAGAAAATTTTAAATTAATAGAAAAAGGTGTATTTAATCCATCTTTATGCAAAGTCTGTGCTTGGTTTACTACGTAATACTCGTAAATTACGTTATCTATTGTAAACGTCTTCGTAGTTAAAAGTGTCTAAGAATTAAGTTTAAAGTCAGTAGATACCTACTTACATTGTCTCTGTGCCTATGTTCGAAAAATTTTATAAATTATCAAATCTATAAAAATATTTTAAAATTTGAAGTATATAAGTAGTAGACAAAAGTTTTAGTTTATTGTTTTGTTCGTTATTCAATTTTTGTTGTAGGTAGTATTATTTCTAGATTAATCTTATTAGAGTCTGATCTCTCGTCTCTTTAGACGAAAATTACTATGTAATATTCGTAGGTTTTACTAATAATTCTGATATTAGACATCTTTGCTAGAAATTTCATAAAGGCGTCTCTGAAGACTGCTCATTAATTTAAATTCTTTTAGTGAATTACTTTTCGTATATATAAAGGCAAAAACCAGTTTTTGCTACATGTTGATCACATGTTGTGTAGACTCTACTACACATGCACTAGAAAACTACTATAAATAACCTAATGGCCTAATGGCTTCAGCCTCCGATTGTCACTCCTGAGGTCGTAGGTTCGATCCCTGGCTGTGAACCAATGGATCTTTCTACGTGCGCATCGTGAGGAAACCGGCTTGCCTTAGACCCAAAAAGTCGACACAGGGGGCTGATCACCTACATGCCTATTAGATTGACAATTGCTCATGAAACAAATTTATAAATCTGAGACCCCAGATACAATTAGGGTTGCAGCGCCACTGATATTTTTAATTAATATAATTCCTAATTGTTACGCGTCATTTCATTTATTCACAAAAATTATATACTTTAATTTTTTTATTAAATTGAAGACGATTCCTATCGAACTGTAATGACTTAACATTTATAGTCAATAGTTAGTTATTACTTAGCCAATAAAATAAAAAGGTAGTTTGGCACTACAGCGACTCTCAGTGAAGCTCACTACTTGAAATAATAAATATTTTTATCAAACCATATTTAATTATAAAACAAAATGTAATACAATATTATTAAATCAAAAAATGTTTCACATGTTTTACAAAGTATAAAGTTATCCATAAGTATACAGTTAAGGCAAGTATATATTTAAAAAATTGCTTAAATACAAAAAAAGCTTAATCTAAAATTTATATGTGTATTAGGAAGTACATGTAATATTTTATATTACACGTATACAAATGTAATTGAGGGTTAATAAACTGGTTAATTAATGAGTAACATATTGGAAACTGTACATATTCCAATTTATAAACAAAAGTTATCTTTTATTACAAGCATTTTGTATCATTAGTGGGCAAGTATCCTTCTGAGTTCTGACTATAGCAAATTTTGAAACAAAACTTTAATAAGCAGAATTGAATCATTGTTGAATCAAATGTTTTTATTCAATTAATACAAGGTCAATTTGCATTTAAGATCTATGTTTGTCTGATGGCAGAAGTTCAGGTTATTATGTTTGTTATTTTAACTTTAGCAGTAGCAAGCATATTTACAAAATAAATTGAAAAACGTTTGTTTCTTTTAGATTTCAGTGCTTTCGTAAAATTTGTTACAACCCTTAGGATACTTCCTCTTGGTGTCTAGAATTCCCTTTTGTATACTTAGTAATCATCTTTCAAGTCTCCATACTTATAAGTTTTCTTATCAACTCTTCCATTATCATTATTGATAATGGTATCAACGCCACCACCGCTCGTTTCACCGTTGATATTGGACGAATGTCTGTATGAAACAATGGACCTGCCGCGAAATTCTTCATTTGGGCCGGGCCTATATTTTGGGATAACTATGGGGTCGAATTTTGGTACCGGTGGCAGTGGTAAGAATGGAACCTGAGAAAAGGATAAATGTAAATAATATGAGATTTCAATCTTAACATTATTGACAACTATTATTGAAAATTTTTCACTTGGACTAAATTATTATTTTCTTTTTGTTATTTTAGTTATACTCCTTCCCTAACACGGAAAAGGGGCCGTTATTACGTTAGCACTATAGGGGCACACTACACACATTGAATGATAGAAAACGGATTGCACGTTCGAAGCAGTGTTTGAAATAATAATATTGTTTCGGTGCATAATTGTATTAATTACATTTTGTTTTAGAATAAAATATGGTTTGATAAAAATATTGATTATTTTAAGTTTATTACAGAAATATTATTTCTCCTTTCTTCATTATATTCAAATCAAAAATAATCAATAATCATTTATTAATGTAGGTAACACAATGTACACTTATGAACTTCAAAAAAAAAAGAATTATACATTAAATGCTTCTAATTTTAAGAAAATCAAAGGCAGGGCCCCTATACTGCTTACGTAATACTTAAACGGCCCAAAGACTTTATTATAATACAGTCAAAACCGTTTATAACGACATCGTTTACAACGACCTATCGGTTATTACAACCAGATTGTACGGTCCCGTCCGAATCCCTAGTAAACTATTCAGTAAACAAACCGCTTATAACAACATCGGATACAGCGACATATCGCTTACAACGACGAAATTTTATCGATATTCATCGGCTATAACGACCAACCGCTTCTTGTCTCAGCAAAACAAAACAATACAAACGATTTTAAATATTATTTAGAGGCGTTGAATGAATATTTAGGCATATTATTACCTACGCACTTTCTCCCAACGAACAGTTTCAGCCAACAACGATTTCCGAGGCTCTTTTTTTTTTTTTTTTTTTATAGAACGGGGGGCAAACGGGCAGGAGGCTCACCTGATGTTAAGTGATACCGCCGCCCATGGACACTCTCAATGCCAGAGGGCTCGCGAGTGCGTTGCCGGCCTTTTAAGAATAGGTACGCTCTTTTCTTGAAGGACCCTAAGTCGAATTGGTTCGGAAATACTTCAGTGGGCAGCTGGTTCCATATAGTGGTTGTGCGCGGCAAAACCTGCCTTGAAAAACGCTCAGTTGTGGAACGGCGGACGTCGAGGTGATACGGGTGGAATTTCGTATTCTGTCTCGACGTCCGATAATGAAATTCAGCTGCAGGTATTAATCCGAACAACTCCTCTGAACACTCTCCATGGTAAATGCGGTAGAAGATGCAGAGTGACCCCACATCTCTACGCAACGCCAAAGGATCAAGCCGCTCGGAGAGGGATTGGTCGTCGACGATTCGAACCGCTCTGCGTTGTATACGGTCAAGTGGAAGGAGCTGGTACTGGGGAGCCCCCGCCCAGAGGTGAGAGCAGTACTCCATGTGGGGCCGAATTTGCGCTTTATATAGTTGCATGCGGTGGCCCGGAGTGAAGTACCGCCTCGCCTTGCTGAGCACACCAAGCTTTTTGGAGGCTAATTTAGCCTTTCCCTCCAAGTGACCGCGAAACTGAACGTCGTTCGATATGTCAACGCCAAGTATTCCAATGCTGGCTGTGGCTTTAAGAAGAGTGTTTTCGAAAAGAGGAGTAGCGACAAAGGGTGTTTTTTTAGCGGAAAACGCGCAAACTTGTGTCTTCTTGGGGTTAAATTGTACTAGGTTTAGTCTGCCCCAGTCTGAGACTCCACGTAGTAGCGTTTCGACTTCAGACACAAGTTTGTTCCGGTACTCATCAACAACTGCCCGAGAAATACCTGCCCGGCCAGTGTAAAGAATATCCCCAGTGCTGTCATCCGCATAGCAGTGAATGTTGCTAAGTTGCAACATATCATTGATATGCAGAAGAAATAGGGTCGGGGATAGAACACAGCCTTGTGGGACCCCAGCGTTCACGGGTTTAAGGTCGGAACATGCTCCGTCGATGACGACCTTGATGCTCCGATCGGCCAGAAAGCTGGAGATCCAATCGCATAATTTCTCGGGAAGCCCATAGGCTGGAAGCTTCGAGAGCAGTGCTCTGTGCCACACCCGATCGAAGGCTTTCGCTATGTCCAAACTTACCACCAGTGCCTCCCCCTTGGACTCAATTGCCTCTGCCCACCTATGGGTAAGGTATACAAGGAGGTCACCAGCTGAGCGACCTCGACGAAAGCCGTACTGAGAATCGCTAATCAACTGGTGGCCCTCTAGATACCTCAAGAGCTGGCTATTAATAATGGTTTCCATTATTTTGGAGAACAAGGAGGTTATAGCAATTGGGCGATAGTTGGACGGATCAGAGCGATCGCCTTTTTTTGGGATCGGATGTATCGAAGCGGTCTTCCAGCACTTCGGAACAGTGCCGAGCGAGTACAGGTACCGGAAAAGGCGCGTTAAGACCGGAGCCAACTCAGGAGCACACGTACGCAGCACAATTGGGGGGATACCATCCGGCCCGCTCGACTTATGAATGTCCAAGGAAGATAGTGCTTTGCGGACAGCACGTTGCCGGAATGTGATTTCCGGCATCGAGGAATCACACCGCGAAATGGTCGGTGGTGATCTCCCTTGGTCATCCAAAGTCGAGTTGGACGCGAAGAGACAGCCCAAAAGGTCGGCCTTTTCCTTCGCAGTGTGGGCCAGAGAGTCATCCTCCCTGTGCAGTGGCGGAATGGAGGGCTGACAAAAATTCCCCTGGACAGCTTTGGCGAGAGACCAGAAGGCTCGAGTCCCTGAAGGGAGTTGGGCCAATCTCTCGCCAAATCTGGCAATGTGCTCTGACTTTGCCTTAGTGATTTCCCGTTTGAAGGACCTGGAGGCTGAGTTATATGCTGTTTTAAGTTCGCTGGTATTGGCATCACGAGATTTCGCCGCTTCCGCCCATGCCTTAAAGCATTCTCGCTTTCGACGCGAGGCCGCCTTGCAAGAACGTTTAAACCAGGGCTGAGACTTGCCACCGATCGGCACCGCAGAAAATGGAATAAAGAGTTCCATGCCCTGCAGAACCACTTCGGCGACAGAGGTGGCGACGGAATCTGGAGCTTCCGGCGAAAAGCACATAGGCCCCCAAGGGTAGGACGCAAAGAAAGACCGCATCCCGTCCCAATCTGCTGACTTATAGTGCCAAATACGGCGACAACCCATAAAGCGGGGCCGTGAAGGGCGCGTAGATGGCACAGTACTCCGGACCACACAATGATCTGATGAACCCAATGGTGGGTCAACAGAGACTTGATAGTTCTCCGGATGTGAAGTCAGCAGAAGGTCCAACAAAGAGGATTTATGACCATCCACATCTGGTATTCGCGTAATCGCAGGGACCATTTGTGTCAGGTCGTAGGCTAAAGCAAAGTCGTGAAAGGATCTTCCCGCGTGATCGGTAGTTTCAGAGCCGAGCCAATCGGCATGGTGGGCGTTAAAATCGCCAAGTATCACGATTTCAGCGGTAGGAACCCTTTCGAGCAGGGAATCTGTAGCCATTTGGATGTGCTCAATGAGTCGGTCAGTTTCGGTATTTCCGCTATGGGACCTATACAGGCATGCGTAGAATCGCGGATGGTCATCGCAGTCTACGCGCAGCCAGAGGTTAGATAGGTCCCTTCCTTCAAGCGTCCCGAGGCGACGAGAACAGATATCCTCTCTGACGTACACGCAAACTCCCGCCCGCGGCACAAATGAATGTTCCAATTTGTACCCCGGGTAGGAGAGGTAGGAAGTATCAGCCGGGGAGGAAATCTGAGTCTCGGTAAGAAAGAGCAAGGCCGGCTTCGCAGTCTCTAAATGGTAGTGGACTGCGTTGATATTGGTATTTAGCCCCCTAACATTTGTGAAGTCCACGGCGAGTGTGGACGGGGGTGCCTTTGTAGAATTGCTCCGTTTGCCCCGAGAACGATTAATGATGTTTTTACCGAGCGCAGAATTGCCCCCCCCAGAATACGAAGGGCAGCCTGTGCGTCCACCACCGGGCGCATAGTGTCCCGATGCTGGACGCCCAGCGGGGGATTCTCCACCGCGAGCGCGTGTGGTACCCCCCTGGGGTAGATTCTGTTTTTTTTTCTGCACCTTCATATTTGTTGTAGGGGGGGGGGGAATGGGCTCCGGGAGTCTCTCTCACCGTACGAAACGCGAGTACAATAGGGCGAGCCTATTGCATCACTTCACGCCGGTTTTCTAAGAGACAGTGGTACTGCCCCGGTCGTGCCTGCCCATTTGGCTGTAGCCCGAAGGCAACAGCATGGCACTCCCACTAGGACTACTCTTAACGCTGTAAGGATTTTGCAAAAATTTGTTGCCTTAAACGAACAGTTTGATACTCGTGATACTCATACCTTGAGACTGATTACTTTTGTACCTAATTATTTCGTAATAAATATTTTTGTTTCTTTTTTGACTTGTTTACATATTATAATATTAACATACCATATTATAACCCATACCTACCTATTCTAGATAGATAACTATGATAATATAACTTGTATGTATTGTACATACATATGAACTATACTTGTGTATATATAATATATGACATTGCTTATAACGACTATCGGATATAACGTCGGCAACTATACGGTCCCTTCAATGTCGTTATAACCGGTTTTGACTGTATGTACTTTTATTGAACTTTATTATTGACAAAAGAATTAAATATACAACAAAGCAAAAATCGTCGGCTACAACTGCTTTGAATTAGGATGAAAAAACTGTGTAATTATAGGTTAATAGGTTATTAGCACTGACACACCTAGCCACCAATTTAGACACGGGCAAACATCCATCCATATAAAAGAAGTTATGTTACAGCTGGGTTATTCTAACTAATAGAAATACATATATATTATGAAATTAAAGTATAAATAGGAAGGTGCCATTAAAAATAAAGCTTTGTAAAAAATATGCTAATAGGAGTAATTTTTAATTTCCTTTCAATGTCGATTTTGCTGCATTGGAAAGGCAAGCCAGGTCTATGACCGTCAAAGGAAGAAAGATCTTTCTTTGACAGCCATAGAAGACTCTTTGTCTTGCCTCCCATGTTTCTTCAAATATAAACTTACTGACGTTCATGTTCACGTAAAAATTATTATTTTTTAATACTGTCTCCAGTAGAAATGAGAACCATGGAGACACGCGTTACTCAGTTATTGGTTTACAAGGGTACTACAGATTAAAAATTTCTTCAACGGATTGTTACTTTAGTTATCTCGACTGTTTCACAACGGAGTGGTTAGCCAATGACAGTCTTAGGGCCGATTTACATTATCTTAGTGTTTAGGAGAGTGCTTTAGGATAGTACTTTAGTTGTAACATGTAAACGCTACTTGCTTTAGTAAACGCTACGCTAAAGAACTTGCCTTTCAAGTGAAGCACTCTCCTAAACACTAAGATAATGTAAATCGGCCTTAACCGTAAGAGACTTAGCGCCAAGTGTGACTATTCTATGCCTAAAGGTTTTGAATATTGTATTGAACGTTGGTATAGAAATAGTTATCGATTCCTAATCTTACCATTGGTACGCTGTGATATATAGTCTCACATATTATACATAAGCTTAAAATGCATTAAAACAAAGCACGAAAAACACACACTGGTTTAAAATCAAATTTACCTTTATTTGAGGAAATGGGGGTACCGATATGAGAGGTAAAGGTAACTGAAAATGTATAAATTAAATTTATAAACGGAGCGATTATTTTATTAAACATTAATTTTAAGTTAGTTTACCTTTATCTGTGGAAGTACCGGAAACTGGAATGAAATTTCTTTATTTGAATATCGAGTGTGCAATGGAACTAATAAAATTACGTTTCCCGACTGTGTATATCTTGTGATGAAATACAGAAAGGAGCAAAAACGTTTGCTTTAAACTGTCTTTATTTATGACCTCATTGTACATGTATTAATTAATACAAAGCAGAACTGTTTTAGACTTTTTATTATAATGTAAAAGCAACGCAATTTTGTTGAGAATACAATATTTGTATAAAAAGAAGCAAGAAATAAATATTTAGATTTAGTAAACTTATATTTAAAATTTTACGTGTATTAGTAATTTAAGTAATATTTCATGCATTCATGCATTACAGAGATTCTCTTACCTTAGGTATTTTAGGTCGTGGAAACTGTAATATTAATACAGAAAATTAAAATTACCGTAATTAAGTTGATATATAGCCTCTAAGTTTAATTAAATTAATCATTAAATAGATGTGAAACTTAAGTAAGAAACAATAAATCCAGCAACAAGATTGAAGTTCAGTTGCTTACCGAAGACCTGTAACAAACAAATTATTAAGTCACTTAATTAAAAAACAATTGAAATTCGTAAATTGGTTTTCATTTTTATATGAAATATCATGTAAGAGCAGAGTTGGCTTCAGCGCGCGACCCTCATCCCTGAGGTCGTAGGTTCCATCCCAGACACTAAAAGACTTTCTTTCTGTATGCGCATTTAACATTCGCTCGAACGGTGAAGGAAACGTCGTGAGGAAACCGGCTTGCCTAAGACCTAAAACGTCGACGGCGTGTGTCAGGCACAGGAGGCTGATCACCTACTTGTCTATTAAATTGACAAATGATCATGAAACAGATACAGAAATCTGGGGCCCTGACTTAAAAAGATTGTAACGCCACAGATTTATTTTGTTTAGTATATGTAATATATATTGACAATTAATATTAAGAAAGACACTAATTAAAACTTACACTATATTGATGTTGGAGCCATCATCAGGGTCTGTAAAGAAACAAATATTATTTAAATTCTATATTTGCAACTTGCAAATTATTAGGCTATAAATAATAATTAGTAAAACGACGATGGACGAAACTGTGTGAACCATTGGTGCACGGCCGGGCTTCAAACCTACTATAGGCAGCGGCACGTAACTCTAGCGCTGGCCGATACGTGGAGGGGATTGCTGCGCATGGGTACTGTCGCGCGGGGGACGGAATGCGACTGGAGAGCCAATCGAAGCTCTTCATTCCGCTAGCCCCCCTCAGGTACCTTATTTTTTACTTCTGCGCAATAACGGTCAGCGCTAGAGTTTCGTGCCGCTACTTGTACCTCAAGGATGAGAGACGCACGCTCAAGCCAGAAAAATATAATCGTTGTATGGCAACGGGTTGTGACAAGGGACGACAATCAAGTAGAACACGCCATCTTTTCATTGTACGTTTTACTTTCACATTGGAATATGTACTTTAATTGTACTTAGTAATTCAAAAAATGGATCTTTTTTATTTGAAAACTACTTTTAGTTGTAAGTATGTTCAATAATTCTTTATTTTCTCCCATATAAGGGCCGATTTACATTATCTTAGTGTTTAGCAAAGTGCTTTAGGATAGTACTTTAGTTGAAACATGTAAACGCTACTTGCTTTAGTACGGTTCTACTTGACTTTCAAGTTGAATCAAAATAGAATCGCTTTTTATTTTTGTTTCAAGTGATACCCCTCCCGCGCCCGCGCACCCCCCGAGATCTTCCCTCGTTGTGTGTAAACACATAATTTAGTCAAATCTTTAGGAGAGTGCATAAGTGCCGTGAAACGCGTGCGTGTTTTTTGATTTTTATAGATGGCTAAATGGTCGGAAGATACAACTATCAAATTTGTGTCTGAATATGTTGTTCACGAATGTTTGTGGAACGTTAAAAACAATTTATACAAAAACAAACCGGCTAGTCATTCGGCATAAAAGAAGCTATTTTGTTTATTATTTATATTTAGTTTATTTATTTCGAATAAAATCTCGTCTTCTATTTGTTCCATAACTACAGTTAGTCGTTTGCGTAGAATAGAGCGTATTTGCCGACGTCGTTGCGCGTTCATTGTGGCGCTGTAATGATACTCTACTGGAAGAAATGTAAACGTTCACTCGCAACGCACTAAGGCACTAAAGAACTTGCCTTTCAAGTTGTACTAAAGCATTCTCCTAAACACTAAGATAATGTAAATCGGCCTTTACATTTGAAAAACAAACAGTACCTACGATTACAATTAAGGGTATTGGGAGACTGGTTTCCAAACTAGGTAAGAACCTGTGATATGAATAACCAGGCTTCCATGCCACAGCAAAGTCATACTGAGTCATAACAAAAAAAAGTACATATACGAGTAGGCAATAAAATTTAGTTTCTAAAAAAATGAAAAAAAATCTAATCAAAACAGTCAGCTAGATGCCTACAGAAATGGAGTTGTATATGTGTGAGTGGGTGAGTGAGTATTTGGGAGGGTGTGTGTGGGTTGGTATCAGGCACACGCTTAAGCCTTTTTTTGTAGAAATTATTTTAATACATCTAGCAGATTTTCCGATTCAAAGTAAGTAAAAATTTATAGACTACTAGCTGACCGGGCAAACGTCGTTTTGCCATATCATTTATAATAAAAAAATAGGGGTTGATCGTAGAGGGGTGAAAGTTAGGGGTTGTATGTATTTTTTAATGCTGTATCATAAAAAAATAAAAAGAGAAAAAAATATGTAAAAATAAAAATAAAAAATTTAGGGGTGGACTACCCTTAACATTTAGGGGGATGAAAAATAGATGTTAGCCGATTCTCAGACCTACCCAATATGCTTACCAAATTTCAGAGGAATCGGTCAAGCCGTTTCGGAGGAGTATGCAGACTAACATTGTGACACGAGAATTTTATATATAAGATTTCAAATTCCCGATTGAAAATCTAAAAAAAATCCATTGCGATTTTTCCTTAAGTTACAAACTTGTGTGATTGAACACCAGGTATGTACTCGTAAATCTGTCGGCCCGGCGCCTTCATCGAAACCTTAAAACTCCCGCGATTGGGATCCCGACGATTAAGTTTTTTACGCGCGACCTAAGGTTGTTGCGATATCAGCATTCAGCGCTATATTGTCAGAACTACATCGAAATTGAATACAAAAGGTAGAAGTGACTGCCGCTATCGCTATTAGAAGTTACGGAGTACCAGCGCTGCTCTTGTCACATTATTCCATAGGAATATGATTTATAGAATTCCCTTGGGTAGGACCGCGTATTATATAGCGTTTAAGCCTCGATCCACCGTACTACATATAATCTATACTAATATTATAAAGAGGAAACATTTGTATGTAAGTTTGTAACGGATTGGCTCAAAAAGTACTGGACCGATTTTAAAAATTCTTTCACCATTTGAATGCCACATTATCACTGATTAATATAGGCTATTATAATAATACTAAAATTACAATAATGTTACCCAAGGTCAAAATGTCTCCAGGCGTAAGATGCTGCAGCCACTGTTGATCCGTGACCAATAGTGACAATTACAAAGTAGACATGTATTAATTTTTTCAAGTTGCACATTTGTATTTTTTTATCTAGTTTGTTTTTTACTTTTAATGTTCAAGTTATTTTCTCTTTATTATTGTAATGTTTACCTCTAAACGTCGTCATGTGTTCTCTGTAAGTGTTTGTATGTGTTTCGTTAGTGTGCCTTTTAAAAAAAAAATGTTCTCACATGTATGCTCCTCGATCACCCCATTACGATTGGTAATAATTTTTGTGCCACCCCCACGTTGCACTTTCCCATCCTGGCCAACATTTGTGAAACTAGACGAAGATATGGCAACACCATTGTAATTGACTCCAGGGCCACCACGCTGGTTGATTATATCCTCCGGGGAAAATGTGGGAAATGTTGGGAAAACTATCGGTTTGATCGGCGGCATCGTAATTGAAGGGAATTGGGGTTGCTGAAATAATAGATCAATTATTAATATTATTTGTTCGGATTATCCTTTCTAAATTATGTTTTACAAAGTGTCATACACGATTTTAATTATTACTAAAACGAAATAACTTGTAAGTACTTACCCTAAAACCATGGTTGCTGGAACAAAAATATGTATTTCTTAGAAAATTGATATCATTGAAAATCAATACTTCATAATTATGTAAAAGCAGAGAGCATTTTCCTTATTGATAAGCATGATGTTATGTCTACCGATAACAGGAAAAACTTATCAAATTGATTACTTATTGAGATATAATTAATTAATTTTTCTTACTTTTTTCTATTTAACTTACTTTTGGAAATTTCCATACTCGTTTTGGTATTGATTCAGGGCTGAAAATACAAAAGGATGGTTAATACATTTTATAATCTAATCTCACTTCGGAAATACATATTATAATTCCATTTTAATATGTATTATAATATATATATTAGAACGGTTTATATAAGAAACCGATATGGCCTGGACTCTTAAATCAATACGTGTCACCTTTATAATAATCATAGATAAAGAGGCCATAACCAAAAAGGGCCACTGCATTAAAAAATATTATAATTTCGCACGTACAGTTTCAGTCTTTCATACTAAATTTAAAACTTACCTTGTGTACAAGTAACGGCCAAAAAGGCGACGACACATCGAAGCGCCATCGTAAGCACTTTGAAAACTTTGGACAAACTAAAAATGCCTGAAAAAAATACTCATTAAGTACTCATTGTCATAACAACTGAACAAACAGTGTAACGAATGGTTCTGGGGAAACAAGAATTACATACTTTGAAAATGTATGACGAAAATGTGTGAAATGTTATTGTAGAAATCTTTTTGAATCTAGAATGTTTTGGAATTTACACTGTAAAATGGAACAGTATTTGCACAGTATTAAAGTTTTGCGATTCTTATTTTAAAAAGTTATAAGTGTTCTAAATACAAGTTTTTTATTTCACAATAATTGTTGGAAGGGACAGTTGCGTATTTTGCTTATAAAGAATTATCAATGAAATGGACACAGTCTGCGTAAGACTGATTAAACTTGAAATGTATTTTTGATGTACTATAAATAATGAATTCATGTATGTATGACATATGTAGGAGCAAGACAAAGAAAATTCTGTACATATTTGCATCTTTTTATTTGACTTCGAAAATTCCGAAAAAGGTTCGAAGATTCGACCTAATTGTTATTTTTTGTTTAACATTTTTGCTGTGCATAAATGGGAGAAGCTTAGTACTCTTAGAAATTTCTATATTATTTTATAGGCTTTCATTAATTAATATATAAGCGGTGAGGATAGTTCTTTAGATTTTAAAGAGATACTAGTAAAACGTTAAAATTAGAGTTGCTGTGTACGAGCTTATAAAACAATTTTCATCTATAATAAGTTACGATTACCTAGAATATGTAGGTGATAAACAATTGATAATTTGAAATAGTATAAAAATCTAAGGTATTTAAGGAATACAGATTTGAAACCTCGAAACCTCGAGTCGAGTCTCGAAGTAACGTTAAGACGTAATAAATATTACATAAAATACTATTCAATTATCGTTATTAACATATTGTCTTGGATTATGACACCCTTGGTAGCTATTAATATTCACCATAACACCTAATCCATTAGGATTATTATTAGACAATAATAATATTGGTACTTGGTAATTTTAATTTTAAATTTTTAATGTTTTGATATGTCTTATTTTATTTTTCCTTTGAGTATTGTTATTTTATGTGTGTGTTTTCGTATACAGTAATAAATGTTATGTCTATGGTTCGGATAAATAATAATTCCGAAAGCAGTGTAACTGTGTGCGTCTCTCAACCCCACCCGTCGAATTACAGCTGTGCAACGTACATTTCTTTCTCTATGCACATTTAACATTCATTCATACGGTGAATTAAAATATGGTAAGGGCACAAAAACTAAAGGCGTCAGGCTTGGAAGACTGATCACGTATTTGTCTATTAAGAAAAAAAAAATATCAAGAAACCGATCCAGAAATTTAATCTAGCCTAGATCAAGAGTTGTTGATCGTAAAAAGTGCATTTTGATTATAATTTTCCCTGCAATGCAGTAAACTGAAATGTTCATATATCTCTATGAAATCGTGTAGCTTTATCATAATCCACCCATATTGATCAACCTGTATTATGTTTATTATTACTTATTTTATTTATTAAAATGTACATAATATATGTAAAAATCTTATATAGATCAACATAAAGCATAAGTCGATTATAAAATTAACATAGTAAATATGTACAAATAATTGGATAATTTATAAGCACAAAACTCATCTCCGGGCTAACCTGTTTTAATGCCAATTCATTTTCCTGTTAAAGTTTTAACCTTTGTATGTTTACTAGCGCACCGATTCGAAATGCTCGAATAATTTTTATTATTTTTTTTACTAATCTGATCCTTTATCCTTAACGGGCGGCCATATATATGGGGCTCATATTTGAAGGTACATAACCGGGTATTCCCCTGTATATGAGGATTAATATTAAGCTAGCCAAGCTTTAGTTAACCCTGTATTACTTTATACATATTTTGTTTGTGTTTAACAGTTTAGAGTCGTATTGCGTATCTCTAGATGTTGTTGTCCAGTCACAACCAAGGAAAATAGTCGATTAGATCTATTAACATTTGTCCACTATTGTCAAATTGAAAACCAACTTAAAGTGGTCATGTGATCAGGCATAGATGGCGTTAATTTCACTATGATACCGTTGCACACCTGTCAATGAAGTCTAGGCTGCGCGGAATGCAGTGTTCACCATAGCTTGTTATTCCTACACAACAAAACAAACATATGTTTTGATTATTAAAATAAGTAATTATATAAATGTTTTTTTTTAAATTAAATATATTAATAATAAGGTTGATTATTATGGGTGGATTCTGATAGAGCCTTTTATAGACATTTATGAACATTCAGTTGATTGCCCATCTAGCTTAAGGGAAAATTATAATCAAAATGCATTTTATGCGATAATGCATTTACAATGCTACTATATGTATACACGTAAGCCTGCACTATAATTGCATTTATCAGACCATTTACAGCATACATTTATTGATGGATTATCAGCTAGACACATCTTTTATGGAATGTTTATTTATTGGATCTTGTTTAAGTTATGAACACCTTAATTATAAACATGCTATACTAATTGGTATTAAAGTAGCCAGGGCTGCAGTTAGTTGCTGCGGGGCAACAAAGGAGTGGAGGCTCCCTGGCTCCAAATTAATTTTCCAAATAAAATGAACAATTTTTTCCAGTTGAGTTTTTCAATCAATAATTTATTGTATAACCAAGTCGGAATGAAATTCTTTTTTTCCGAAGTCCCTATTCTTAGGGTCTCTCTTTTATGGAGGACCTGGAAATAGCTTTTATCTTCTAACTTAAATTTTATTTATCAAAACTAAAATTAATAATATAGAAATGTTATTATAAGAAGTAGAGAATAAAGGTTATAATAATTGAACAAAACAAAACAAGCAATAATAAATTTTATGAATCTATTTAGTATTCTGTTATCTTTGCATTCCTTTGCCCGTATTTCATAAGCTCCTATTTAATTCAATGTCAAAACTGAATTGTCAAAAATATCTAAATGATTTCTTTTAATTAGGCAATAAGTGAAATAGGCGGTAATATTTCTATAAGAAATATTAGTTACTCGAAATATTTTGTGTATAAAAAATACACTAATAATTTAAAATCCTCAAATGTCTGTGGGAATTTCTTAATTAGCCAAAAATAGCTTTAAATTTAACATTTTGTAAGGCTTTAGTGTTTACAAAGAAACATCTTTTTAAACAGGTTTTTATGACTCACACTTATCACCTTCACTTGTCTAGTGACGAAATCTAAATAAATAAATTATTTAATAATATTTATTTTCTTTTTTCTCAGGCGATTCTACATTTTCGAAATATATTGATATTAAGTAAAATTATTAATTTACATTTGAAGGCATCGCTTGTAAATGTATTATGTGAAGAAATTTCCTCAAGCCTTGCAAATTTGTCTAGCGAACACAATATACTATGTTCATGTCACTAAACAAATTTAGTAGCAATTTAATTAAATTAGTCCCGCAGTTGTCCCATTATTAATAACCGATTTTGGGATTTTAAAATTATTGTACTGCAAAGAAAGTATCAAAAAAATATGCTATACGCGCACAACGTATGAAAAAAATCTTCAAAATTGTAAACTTGTACACAGTTTCACTCTCAGATTATAGACATTGGATTTCTTGATAAGGAAAATATAAACTTACTTATTGAATACAGGAAAAACGTCCGACTGCCTTTAGATCACATAACAAAGTGAATATTAAACGTGACTTGGATATAAAAAGGTTTTATGCATCGGAAAATAAATCATACAATGCAACAAAACTTGCCGAACATCATAATATACCTACACTAGCAAACTCGGCGAACTCCGTTTCGCCACCAGATGGCTTCGTTTTATGTAACATTTCGTTTGGTGATCCCGCTTTTCTGTTGAAATTTTTCCTGAATTTTCTTTCCTATAAACCTCACGGAGCCCGAGACCTTTCCAACGAATGCAAAATCGTGGAAATCGGTTCGTGCGTTCTGGAGTTATAGCGTCAGGAAGGAAAACCCGACTTATTTTTATATAGTAGATATAATGTGTAACTGTATTGAACTATCAATTTCGTGTATCTAGGACCGGAACATATAAGCTATTAAATATTTAAAATAATGTAAACAACCTGTAATAAAAATATTAACGGATATAAATGTGAATTGATTACATGATTTATATTATTCGGAAATTAAGTTTGGTGGCGGTTTTTTGTACGGATGTTTTCAAAATTAAAATACTTTGTTTTTTTTTTTTTTAAATCAAGTGGGTAAACAAGTACACTTTGTAATCGTAAATTTACATTTACTACCAGTTCGCAAGTCATGGGCGTAGAGCGGGTAAGAATAACTGGCAAGAAACTTTCCGCCACTCTTTTTAATCGCCAAGTATTATCATACAAATTGTTTGAACTGGAGCAAATCAATCCCAAGGATTAGTATAGGATCATTTAAGTAGTCCTCAAATTTTGAAGCTGAGTAACAACTGACTTTAATATTTTAAAACATAAGCTTATAGCTAACATAAACTTAGGGTTAGTGGGGTTGCAACGCTAACAAAAACTAATATGGCTCATCTAAGGGTTCACAAATCTAAGTGATGTGAAGCTAATCAAGTGAAGTCGAGCTTATTGGACAAAATCGGAAACAAGAATGTCTTACGATTTATGAGCCTCCAGTTGTGCATGGGCATGTTTTTCGCGCCATGTGTACGAAAATGACTACCATTTGGTTTACCTTTCTAATTATTTACTAAAATATATATATGTAACTTAAAAAACTGTAGGTTATATAACCAGGGTTAGAAGTGCTTTTTAGCTATCTGAGCTCTTCACCATTTGCCAAAGCAAAAACTTTTATTTAAATTTGTAGAACTTGCGTAAACCAAACTCATTCAAACTTTATGAATAAAAGCTTAAGAATTAAACGAATTTACATCCCGTAATATACATAATATTACAAGATCAAACATAACATATTACATATATTATATTACCAATTTAACTATAAAGTTGACGTTAAGCGGGACCAATTTAGTGAACTATAATTTAGTGAATTTTTAATCAAATTCATTTTCTTTAAAAATATTGCTAGATTTAATATTAATTAACATCACGCATATAATTAACATAACATATAAACTTCCTGCTCTGGGTTCGATAAAGATATAACTATATAGATAGCAGAAGAAGAATTGTACGCAAAGAAGGCAGATCAGTTATTTGCCTACACAATGACACAGGCGCAGAAATTTATGCATTGTTTTATTGTTATTTCAGCTCTTCATACAACTACATAGTACGTTATTAAAAAATATTGACTTGTAGATATTATTGGTAATTAAAAACCTGGTATGACTATAGGATATAATTTTTGATCATGTCAATTATCAGAAATAAGTAATTAATAATAAAATTATCGAAATTAATTATACCTACTCATCTCTTCCTGATTTTCCAACCACATATATAACCACACACCATTAATTTAATATGTTTAGAGTTCATTGTGTGGTCGAATAATGGGCCGTGACACAAGACGTGCGACCCCGTACTATCACGTGAATTTATCTCTTATCGAACTTGTTAATTCAACAATATCGGTTCGTATGTTGTTTAAATTGTTTGTTGGACTTTAAGAAGAAGAAGATCAGTGAAGAAGTGTTAGTAAATAAAAATAAATTGCTGTTCGTTTGTCTCCCTAAAACTCGAGAATCTTTGGCCCGATTTGACCAATCATTCAAAAGAAATATTTGTGAAAGTATGAGTTGACCGGTGGCATACGTAAATAAATAAGTAAAGTAAAATACTAAAAACGACAATTTTCCAATTAAAACTGTTCCTACTGGGAAATACTTGATGTCTTTTGTCTTTTTAGAAATAATTTTTTTTCACTTGGTTGTCATGTATTGGTAGATGTCTTCAGAAATTTGTGTTTCATAGCTGTAGTATGAGGTGCGATCTTTTAAGAGTAAAAAAAAAAATTTGACACAAATATGTGTAGGTGATATGAAGTTCATCTAGTACAAAATATAAACGGTGTATAGCAACGGACCTCGTTATGCCTCCATCATCAGTTCAACCGATAATGATCTGGAAAAAGATAAAATATCTAAATGAGAAAAATATTATTACAAACAATTTATATTTAGGTATTTTTTTAATAGTTAGTATGTAACTTTTGCTTTGAGTGATGCTGCGATATCTTCGCTGTGTTGCGAAGCTTACATACTAAAGCTTCTGTAGAATTGAACGAATTATATAAAAACATATACCAATACATTACTCATGTATAGTTGTCTTTTGAATAACATTGACTGAGAATATCGCTGTCAATACAATTCAAGGCTCAAGGAGTAAGGACCCAGCTTATGTAACGTCAAGGTCAAGGCGACTTTCTTAGCAAATAACGGTTTAACTTAGTTACATTTGATAACTCGCATGACTTATAACGGATTTTATTGTCGGTCCGGAGAACGACCGCCGATGCGAAAACCGCTGTGTGAGTTCGAAAAGTGAGTTACAGAATCGCAGGGCTGGTATACTAAATACTCTAAATATTCACACTAAGCAAATGAAAAATACATTTCCGAACTTTTACTCCGCAAAATCTGGCCATTATTACAGAGTATGATGCTATTCTAATACTGTATGCGAAATGTAAAACAGTAATAAAAAATGTCTTTCACACCCTTCTCTCGGAGTCTATTTGTATTGATTTAATTTCGCTAATTGCCTTTTTAATTATGTAGTCAGTATCTATTGCAGTTTTACTACCTAGAGTGAACCGAGGCATTATACCATACCCAACAAATTATAATTACACCAAGCACCGCGAATGGTTAACGCAGTGTATAGAATGTTAAAAAATTTAACTTAATGTAATAATTTATTTTTAAAAAGTAATATGTATTTTGTAAAGGCATAGTCGCTGTAAAACCTGTGGCCTCGCAAGTCAACGTAAATCGAAAATTAAAGACTTTGAAGCATGTCGTTTGGGTTCTTGTTTCACAATGTCCGGGATAGTTTGAGCACATTTTTGTTCAGGCGCAGTAAACGGAATTTACGATATGTAGAAACATTACTGCTTATAATTATGTCTCATCTTTGTTCATTAATGGCGAATAAAATTGTCATTACCATAAAAACAATGGGCGCAGTTAAAATAATGAAGAGTAATATATGTATGAATGAGTAATATAACTTCTAAAAATTTACTCATATTATCACTAAAATAAACTTAACTGATTCAATCGATTTCGTCCAAAGTAAACCTGAGACATATTTCATTGTCAAAAACTTTCAATAAGATATAATGATTAATGCATTAATATAACTCTGTCTCTAAGAGATTCAATTAATGGAAACTTTTATTGAAGAATCAATTGTTAATCCCCCCGGATAACCTAACTAAAAACTCTCATTAATGAAGCTTATAGTAGGTATGTTTATAAATTAAACTGTAACACTTATCTATGTGAATCTAAACGACATATAGTACTTTTATATTTACATCACTTTCACAACTTTAATTAGGAACTTAACAAAAGTATAATTGTTTTATAAATATATTCTCAAGTTTTATTTAGAGAAACAAGTTTTAAAAACCTTTTTAGTCATGCATATTAAAACTGGCTCCATTTTATTTCAAACAAGGCGAATCAAGTGGAAACGACACGTCACTGCTAAATGTTCTATTACGAACTGGATCCGATATATTAATAACTCCATGTGACAAACGTGAAGGACACACTACAAAGTTTTAGTTTTCGAAATCTATCTATCTTATAATTTCCAATTTAAAACCCAAACATAATTGCATAACATTGAAACTGGGACATTTGGATTTCCCAACCTCATCATTTTCCGGTTCAAACAATACACAGTTATCTGCAAAAGGATACATTCAAGCACCGGTGAGACATACGAAGTGGGGATAAGTCAGGATCGACGCAGGCGCAGCGCAGTGGGTTTTCTGAAGGCTGCGGCACGAGCCGCATGCCAACATCGTTTCTGACCTCGCACGACCCTATTAATACAACAAACATCACCGATCGGACCTAGTTATCTGACTAATCATGAAGCTCATCTACGCGTGTTTGTGCCTTATCGCGGCGACCTCAGCCGCCCCGTATTTCGTGTTCCCCGATGAGCGGCGCGAGAGAAAACTAGAACCAATTATAACACCACCTGTGTTACCAATTCTGGAGCATCTGGAGAATGATCCTAGTACGCTGGGTAATAGGGCGAATACGCAACCCAGATTTGGTGGTGGTTTTAATGTGAAGCCGTCTGGTAATGGAGGGTTAACGGCCAGTGTGAGCAGTAGTGCCAGTGGGGGTGGTTTGAGCCACTCAGCGTCACAATCGTTCTCATTTGGATTCAATGAAGGCTTTAGTGCATCTCACTCGGCGAGCCAAGCTTCGTCGTTTAATGGATTTGGAAGGTAATTCATCATTTGCGTTATACTTGTAATGAGCTTATACCTTTAACAGTAACTAAAGATTGTTTGGTCATAAGGCGTTTCATTCGTGTCCTCACAAACACAACACGTCCACACTATATACTCCAGTATATAGCAAATAGCTAAACAAATGTTGACAAAAATATTTACATCATTAGTCATCATGATATTAACTTTAATTTCACTTTAAAACAATAAAACGTTTCGTTTCTAGTTTGCGATTTTTTCGATGGCCCTTACTAAAAAGATTTTCTATAACAACGTTCACGTCCTAAAAGAGTAATGGCACATTTCAGTGGGTTCGGTGGAAGCCAAGCAAGTAGCCAAGCTGCATCGTTTAGCGGTTCAGGCTCTTCAGTATCAGGTGCAGCATCATCTGCCTCTTCCCAGGGTGGCTTTGGAAGTGGTAGCCAAAGCGCCTCATCCGCTTTTGGCTTTAACTCCATCAATGGTTTTCAGTCTGAGGTACGTGATTACAATACAATCTCAAATCAGAACAGGTCACAATTAGACCATAGGATATAGAAGAATGCGTTTTATAAAGTTTACAATTCATTGCGCTAGCTACTCAAAACTTTAACATGTAATATAATATTACCAGTTAAAAGTAACAGCCTGCCCATGCCGACGTCATAGTAAACGTACATGCTGTGTAGCTAACTATAGTGCTCTTGGATTCGGTTCCCAGCAAAATAATTATTCCGTTGGCTTTTAATTAAAAATCTATCGGAAGACATGCCCTATCTCCATTAGTGTCAAAGGAACCTCCTATGTTTACCAAAAGTTTGAAGTATGCTACTATGCTAAATTTCTAATGCAAAAACGAATCTTTAATATAACAAAAGTTATTGTTATTTAATTTTAAACAAATTACATACAATGCTATGTATTTATTTTCAATTACAATATTATCGTTTTTATCATTACTATGTAAAAGGTAGGCATTTTTATGGCGAGAAAGCAAAGAGATTTTACATATTATAACGAACAAAACAGAAATAAAATGTAAGTTTCAAACATTAAATTTTAATCTAATTAATTAATTAATAACTCTTCGCTTATTAAAAATTGTATTTGTCATAAATAATCGTTAGTATATCATAAGTGATTGAAAATCCGATTTTAAAAACAATAGAACAAGAATAGTTTTTGATGAATGTAAGTAAAATTTTCGTGAAATTTTTGGACATACATACATGCAAAACATCCGTGCAACAACTTGCCTTTATATATATCGTATATTCAGTGAAAATAAATAAAAGTGAAAGCATTATTTAACTAATTGATGAAACAGAAACGTATCTTCCCTATGTTTAGAAGCCTTTTTTGATAAGCGTCTTTTCATTACAGCCCTACTTCGGAGACGGACTTCTAGATATTCGACAACGCGGCACCCCCGGTTTTGCCTTCCCGGACCTACTCGGGAGGAGTAAAGGCGCGAGCGCAGCCGCTTTCAAATCTAGACCTAATTCCCAAAGAAATAGAGATGACTTTCTTGCAGTACTAGTGTCTAATTAATAGTCTTCAAAGTCCTATGTGCATAATATAAAGGTGTCTTTCCCAAGTAACATTGAAGTTTTCAGTATTGTTATAAAGGGAAAAATAAGTTTTTTTTTCATATTAATTGTTGCAGGCGTATATACTATGTAGTTATATCGGCAGCTTAAGTTATACCATACATATAGGGTTTTTACGATTGTGTAATATAAACCGGCCTTTGGTTGACCCACATAATTAACTAATCTTGTTGAATATCAAGTTATTAGCTTACGACTATGAACAGTATATGAGTAGACTATACATACAAATAAAAAAGACTGTTTATATAACTACGTTTATTTTTTTAGTCAAAAGTTTTAGATAGAATATTATGTTAATGAACTGGCTTGTCAATAATCTTGCGCAACATATTATCTATGTTGCGTGTGCATATATAATATGTATTATTAAAATTAAGAAACAGCATATTTTGGTATAATTTCTATGTCTATTTCAAATATTTGTAGCATAATATATGGTTTTATATACAAAATACATAGATCTATTATTTATAGGAGTGTTTTTTTGAATTTATTAAAAAATATTTTTGTAATAATTATTAATTAGGTTAATAGTTACACTACGGTATGTTTCTTGTAAACCGCAAAGAAAACAATAAATTTAGCATGTGCAACAAATAAGCTATTATGCTATTCTAAGAAGGTATTGGGGTACCTAGCGATAAACTAATTAGGTATCAAATAAAATAATATTTAAAGGAAATTTTTGTTATAAGTACATAAAATTCATAACAGACAAAAAAAACTTAAACAAGAATTCTACTAAAAAATATTCTTTTTTAAATATCGCTCGTGTGTGTACATATTTTTGCCGTAAAAACATTGCAAAAATATGTACGCGTTTGCTTATACTAAAAATACCTTCCAAAAACAAATGCGTCATACTAATTATACTTTCTTTTGTCCAAATTGTTTACGAAACAATAAGTCTAGACTAACTTACAAAAGCGACGTCATGGAGCCAGAACAATGCTGTTACTAAATTGGGATAAACAAAAAGAAATCAATATACCTTTTGGTTTGTATTTCAACTCAGTAATAAATCTATATATGTATAAAAATGAATTGCTTATCTCTTGTCTCGCTACAACTTAAGAATGGCAGTGCAGTTTTATTGAGATTTAGCTATGTATTTTGATCTTGAAATATTTGTGTTATAAGGGAAGGTTTAAATGATGAGAAACATATATAGAATGAAAGAAAACTTTTTTATATATAAAAACAGGATATTTATTTTAAAATAATACTAGTTATAGTTTAATTATAATATAATATTTTAAAAAAAACGTATATAATTTAATTTTTCAATACGTTTGGAGCTTCAAAACATTATACGTCTTTTGTTCTTGTATCATATTTATATATTTATTATTTCCAGACCGCAAAAAAGACAAAAAAATATATTATATATCAGAAAGCTTAAAATTGATTGAAAAAATACATAACAATTTTATAACATATAACGCAAGAAAGAAAACTTTATTATACATAACAAAAACAGGATATTTAGTTAAAAATAATACTCGTAATAGTTTAGTTATAATATAGAATTATTTAAAAAACATAAATATTTTAATTTTACAATACGCTTCAAAACATTAGGGGGCGTCCATAAATTACGTGAGGTGTTTAAGGGAGGGAGGGGGTCGAGTCAAATCTCATTTAATCTTACGTTGGAGAGTTTCTGATTGAAAAAAAAAAACTTAGGAAAACGGTTGACCCTAAAGGCCATCTCTGCAACTTCCCGCTAACTCCATACCTAAACGCTCAACATTTCACTTATTTTGTTTTAGTCGTAAATAAAAGCACGAAGCAATTTTTTTTTCTTTTTCAACGCGTTTACGTAAGAAACCCACATTTTGAAAAATCTCACGTGAGATTGGGGAATGGGGGAGGGGGTTGAATAAAACCTCACGACATCTCACCAGGGGGGAGGGAGTCACAGAAAATTAAAAAAAAACACCTCACGTAATTTATGGACGCCCCCTTATGTCTTTTCTTCTTGTACCATATTTATATATTTATTACTTACACACCGCAAAAAAGACAAAAAGTATTATATATCAGAAAGCTTTAAACTGATTGAGTGTATAACTGTATTGTATTAAATAATGTAGATACAAATTTTGTACCAAGGTTTGACCACGTTTTACAGAAACATATTATGTAAGTACGAAGTTTCGAAGGTCATTTTGTACTATATATGTATTATTGGTAGATTTATGTATTGACTGATATTAATTTTTACAAATAAAAATGTATATTTATTGATTTTTAATCGAACATTACTTTAACCAAATTTATATTAAATATTTATTAATTGTAATTAAATGATTTCTGTCACTATGAAAAGTTACAGAGTATCACCTCAGATGTTAAGACTGATACGTCTATATTTGTAGTAGCAAAGCTACTCCAGCCAAGGTCCATTTGGCTGGCTTGTCCTTAGTTTTCAAGTTGAATGTCCATACATATGTGGGACCGCGAGTCCGCGTCTTATATACGGGGCATTCGTACATATTGCGAAGATCTTGCTTATCTTGTGTTATTGCCTGAAAGAATAAGATCATTCCAATTAAAACCAGTGGCGACAACTCTTAGTCTTCGCCTCAGATTTTTTCTTTTACGTGATCTTTTTCTATGACACACGTTGTCGCCCAGAAATGCGGTTTTATTTAAATTTTGATGAATGTTTGTCGGTCAGTGGAATATATTTGAGTTAAATCATGTCAATATGACTTTTACTAATCGAAAATATTGTATAAGAGACAGTATAAGCGCCAAGTATGAATCCCGACAAATTAATATTTAATGTTGAATTACGTGACTTATTGAACCTTACTTGTGCTTGATTCTCACGATGTTATTAAAAAACCTCAAAAAATTACATTAAAATCGCGTTCACTCCTCCTACACATATAAACAGTACATTATATTCTTACCCTAACATTGATAACAGGCATGGGTGGAAAGAGATCCTTAAGACGTGAGTCCATGATGATACCGGCCTGTGTGTCCCAACGCGCACCTTCCATTAACAGGCCGTGTACGTATGCGCCATCGCGGGGGGCGGAACGCGAGTCTGCTATACTAAACATTTTTTTTTTTTTTTTTAAATATAAAATCAAAATAAGTACTTACTTACACTATGCAATAGTTACGAATTAGTATTTAAATTCCATTTTCGTGTATAAAGTGCATTATAGAATTGTCATTCATATAAATATAAAGACAAGAAAAAACCTCTCCAATTTATGTATTAGATGTTGGTAGAAAGAAAAGTATGTGGCTTTGTAGTTCTGTACAATATAACGAAGTATTTGTCGGAACGTCAGATATAATGGACTCTATGAATAAAGTGTACCTACTTGCGCAAAACATCACAATATAATATAAAAAGTAAAACTAATTAACTGGTCGGTCAGGAGAATAGGATGGTACGACCGTACCGCTTTTTTGCTTGTATTATAACCGTCGATTATTTTGATTGTACAAATCCTAAAAAGCACTTTGGCAAGGGATGATAAGACGATATTATCTTTGAATACTAACGTGAAATCCTCCTTCATCTTCTTAGTGACGTCACACTGCAAACACATCTTGTCCAAGGGGAGTTCATACCGACGAGCAGTGCTTTGCATTATTGCTGTAAGAAGACTTTGTGGGTTGAAGAAACCACCCAGCCACACCGATGTTGGTAGCTAGAAAAAAGTCATTATATTCAGAGGATTGCTGCAGGGCAGGAGGTTTACCTGACACTCTTTTAGAATCGTTACTTTTCTTCCGAAGTTTAGAAATAAAGATATATGACTTTGTACTTACCACGAAATCTGTTGCCCAAGTTTCTAATTCCCGAAGCCGAAGGAGTAAGTCCACAAACCACGCAGACAAACCCAGGAGTGAGGGATATGCTCGACTGGCCCAGATTATTGGTACCTGATATCAGCTTCAGTTAAAATACTATTTTTATTTTATGGTACGCTTTACTCGTATAATTTGTTTCATATTATAGGGGGCAAACGAGTTCATGGAGGAGCCATAAAAGGTAGCTGCTGCAGCCCATGGATACCCGTTACTAGCGTTACCGGCCTTTAAAATGAGTTATCTTTTTTTTAAAGATTCGATTCGTATCTCCTAGGAAAGAACTCCACTGGAAGCCGATTTTACAACTCGCCGATCCGCAAAAGGAAATTCCTGCAGAAACTAGATGATGTATTAGTAAGATAAAAGTATTATTATAAACAAACATTTATTAACATTTTTATTTGCATATACAAGCGCGATCGGACAAAATATTTTGTTTTTAGGCCTAAGTAAAATAATATAAAATTATTTCAATGTACGCAAGTATGTACGATGTTCAAACATGAAAATCAAAAAGAAAATATAGTTACAAACATAGAGAAAGTATAAAAATACCTGATCCAAAAATAGCGCATTTTCTAATTCTTCCATATCTGAAGTAATTGTAAGTTCGCCCTGAAAAAACAAAGAATTCTTGTCTATGGGACACTTCATAATGTAAATAAGTCTCAGAATTATTTTTAACTACTATCCAATACTTATATTTTTAACCGACTTCAAAAAAGAACGTAATCAGTTTGCCCTGTATGTGATGTTGTAGGAATTTATATTTTAGCATGAAGAGCAACTGTGCTAAATTGTAAATGTATATGTGTGTGTCCAGAAATGAAAAGTCATGTGAGATGGAAATATTCCACCTTAGGAACAGCACAAGTTTCATCAAAATCAGTTCAGTAGTTTTTAAGATATTCACACATTTCAGAGTGAAGTATTATATTTATTAATTTAAACTATTTTTATATACCTTGAGCCCCAAATCCAGTTCTCTCAACGATCGTTTCATTTCTCCAGTCAAATGGTTCATTCTCTCACACTCCTGGAAGGCCACAATCACATATGGAGTCCTTTCCTCCACCTTCCCCATTATCTCCACCATATTAAACTCCTCCGGCAACTTCTCCACTATCTCATCCAGCATTTGCTTCACCTATAATTTTTTTGCCAAGATATTAGTTTATAAAGGGTATTTCAACAAGAAGTTTGTTTTTCAATTGTGGCAACACCGAGAACGTGATAGTTTTGACATTTAGTTTTTGGCGGTATTCGTAGCAGGTGCTTTGGCAATTATTACAATGAATTCAATTTCGCTCGAAAATCGCATTAAAATAATTCAAATCCACTATAAAAATGGTGGTTCTGTTAAAGTTACATTTCGTAAAATTCGTGATATTTTCGGCCAGCATAATCGTCCTTCTGAGACCGCTGTTAAGAATTTGGTCGCGAAATTTGAGTCGACAGGCTCGGTACAAAATGTGCCAACACCAACACGTGTTCGACCGGGTCGTTCAACAGAAAACATCGCCGCCGTGAGCCACAGTGTTGAAGAAGATCAAAATTTGTCAATTTCACGACGTTCTCAACAATTGGGGTTATCCAAAAGCACAACATGGCGAATTTTGCGAAAGGATTTGGCTTTGAAGCCTTACAAGATTCAACTGGTGCAGGAATTAAAGCTGATCGACCATTCAAATCGCCGCAGATTCGCTCAGTTCATTCAGGAACAACCTGCTGGTTTTTCTGAAAAAATCATTTTTTCAGACGAAGCCCATTTTCATTTGTCAGGGTACGTCAACAAGCAAAATTGTCGCATTTGGGCTTCTGAAAATCCTAAAGCAATTATTGAGAAGGCTTTGCATACTCAACGTGTTACTGTGTGGTGCACTATGTGGTCTGGAGGCGTGATTGGGCCGTTTTTTTTCGAAGATGAGGCTGGAAATGCGGTAACAGTCAATGGATCACGGTATCGCGAGATGTTAACCACTAAATTTTGGCCTATTATTGATGACATGGATATCACTGAAATGTGGTTTCAACAGGACGGTGCCACATGTCACACAGCCAATGAAACGATCAATTTATTGCAAACCAAATTTCCCGAGCGCATAATTTCGCGAAATTCAGCTGTTAAGTGGCCAGCCAGATCGTGTGATTTAACACCACTGGATTATTTTTGTGGGGCTATGTTAAAGACAGAGTCTATACGGAGCCAATCGAATCGATTGCAGCCTTAAAACTCAAAATCCGTGATGTCATTAACGAAATAGACCCTCCATTTTGCCAAAAAGTGATTAAAAATTTTGATGAAAGAATCAACATCTGTCAGCGTGGTCGTGGTGGACATTTGCCAGATATCATTTTTCATTCATAATTGCCAAACTTTTCTCTTTGTAATACAATAAAAATTTTATTCATTTTCCTCTAAATTCTTTGTTTTATTTTGTTTTAGAAAACAAAGTTCTTGTTGAAAAACCCTTTATATTTGTTTTTTAATCGACCCTCAAGTGTAAGAAATATAAAAACGTATACATACTTATATATTAAATAATAAAAACTTCGTCTCTGTTATGTTAAAAATACGGTTATTATTTTTACAAACATATATTTTTTAGGTATATTTTTACAGATTCTTCAAATAATTGAAAGTTTTTTGCTTAGCAACATATTTTGCGAATAAATTTTTGTTTAATATTACGAAGTACTTGCCACTGACGAAATGTCGTACTTATAAGTTTTTCTTTTTATAGTCTACCTGCCTTTTTATATGCCTACTCAAATTAATTTTTCTTTTCTACTTCGGACAGTGTTTTAACTGTCAGCTGACAAACGTGTAACCATAATTTATAGATGATTTATAACATCAATTACCTCATAGGGGTCTCATAGCCTAGCGGTCTTATTAAGTGGCAGCTAGGTGAGGGGTACCGGGTTCGATTCCCGGTTCGAGGGCAAGTTTTAATTTAATTTACATTTGTTCTCGGCCTTTGGGAGGGTTGTGCGGTACCGGGCGAGTGCCCAAACCGTACATGGAGGACACGGTCGAAGTTCTCAGGCAAGCACGAATTATAAAAAATCTTATTCTTGACGCTGGCTAATGCACAAACCGTGCCAGAGCCATAAAAAAAATACCTCATATGTAACGAACCTTGTCCTCCCGAGTGACTGTAGTAGCACCTGAAGCTTGAGCATCCCTGGGCTGCATTTCAAAAATGGTTCTAAATAGATTTTCAGATGTAGTCGTTAAGAAGCCAATTTCAGCGTTTGGATGTAAGCCGTATAGATAAGGGGATTCCGCTGGCATAGCATCTTCTATATACTGGTGGTAACCAGCATAGTCGGTGTTGGGAGGAGCTGGAAATCCTGGAGCTAATTGCAGTTCACCATCAACCTATAAATAACTTCTATTTCAAATTTGAAGACTAGCTAGCAGAAGCTAGTCAGAAATAATATTATTTTTACTTTACGCGACCCTCGATTGTTTTCATATTATATCCAAACGTGTCTTTTCGAAGGAGATAAACATATCGAATGGATTTTTAAGATCACATAAAAACGCACACTCACACACTTACACACGCTCACACATTATATACCTAAACCAATTAATAATTAATTATTTTCTTGGTTGGTACATATAAGTTTTTTTGTATATATTTTTATGTAAAGAAACTAGTATGTTTCTTTATTTTATACTAAATTATTTATTATTTTTATAAATTTTCTAGGAAATTTATAAACTTGCGGATTGTGTTATCTTCCGGTGTCACATATAAATAACAATGGTAATTTAAACATGTTATACATTACCAAATCAGGTTGCATGAGTTCCTCTAAGTAAGCATTGCATAACCTCCTGTCCCAATCATCAGTAATATGTCCGCCATACATAATCTCGCCAAAGAGGTATCGTAAATCTTCCCAGGGCACTTTGGAATTCGCTTCCAAATAATTGTACAACACAAAAACGCTAATGGTGAGATCACCTGAAATAACAGGAATGTTATTAAGCTATTGCATAGATTTTATCGCGGGTTTGAGCGCGGCGACCGAATCAAGAAATTCCGTAACGAAAAAAACCTCACGCGTTAGAGTGGGATAGAACGCATACTGCGCATTCCCATCTCTTTGACGAGATCGGTGACGTAGCGTGAGCGGGGCCAGTGCAGCCGGTACGCGTTAGAGTGAGACAGACTAAATAGGCTTTTTAGTCTGAGTCTGGTAGAGTGGTAGATTAATAATATCAAAGAAATCAAAGAAAAACAAATACTGCATAAATAAAAAATAAATAAATAATTATTGTAACTGCATAAGTTGATAAAAAATGCTTTGCAGTAGCTTTACCGCGGCAGTCCCTGAGTGTCACACTTTTTTTGTATAATTACACTATAGGCTATACAATGTGTAGACAAATATTAATTCGCCGGATACGTTTATGGGTGTAACAATATAAGTTTGTTAGGTTTCAGAAAATAATTTTAAAGATTTAAATTATCGAAATATTATACATGTATCTGTATAGACAAGTAATTAAGCGTGTTCAACAATATAAGCAATGCATCACATAGATTTAAGATACATAAAAATAAAAATCTTGCCAAGTTGAGCACAAAAGCGGCACGGTAACATCCTTTTGTTATAGCAGTTCTGGCCCTTTTCAACCCTTATTACTTGATACTGGATGAAAGCCTGAATTTCCTATACCAATCAGGGGTTGTATAAACAAGGTATATTTAAAATTATTAAAATTTAAACCAGTGATTTAACAATTATAACTAGTTAAATTCTTTTATGTCACTTACTAACTGACCGCTCCGATCCGGCCGACCGAATTTAGATTAAAGCAAAAAGTTATAGTGAAAAATAACAATAATTATTTGTATTTTAGATTTAAAATAAAAAAAATATATTTAAAAGGCAGTTTTAATGAAGATGTATATATTTTTTTATTAATTGTATTGGTGCATCTATTGTTTCGTATTAGTTACTGTAAAGATAGAATATTTCCAATTTTTTGTTGTGTACTAACCAACATTGAATGGGTAAATTTTATTCCATCCCTGCGGCCCAAATTTCCGTCGTTCAGCAACAACCGCGTGGAAATAACACAACGCGATTAATATCGCTTTAAACTCAGCTTCCTTCCCACACATTTCGAGTGTCTCTTGATTAAAATTGTCTAAGGCTTTATGGAGGTTGGCCTAGAAACATTTTTACATGCAGCTTAAAACTTAATCTTAATAACGAGTCCATTCAAGTTTTTATCTATTTCCTATTACTACACACTATGGCTACGCACGGCAGCCCTGCGATTCTGTAACTCACTTTTCGAAAACCGCTGTGTGAGTTCGAAAAGTGAGTTACAGAATCGCAGGGCTGTACTTTTTTATAAATATTTAGTAAAGAAATATTTTCTATATTACCCTAGCATTCTGAGTGTGGACGAATTTTTGAAATCGTCCCAGAAGATTAGAATTGTCAATTGATTCTTTGCGTTTTCTTTCATGAATGCAAGTCTGTCCCCTATAGAATTCTGTTTCCTGTGATTTACTTTAAATGTGGTATAAATACTACCTATAGTTAAGTATAACCGCTGCCCATAGACACATTGCCTGAGGGTTCGCAAGTGCGTTGCCGGGATGTGGATGAACGTGGAAAGCTGTGAGCCACGAACTATGAAATAGACGGGTTCAACCATACATTTATGCGTTACACCTTATAAAGATCAAATTGGTCTGGACATGTTATTATTATTGCTGTTACTTACCTGCATCCCAGTGGGCGGTTCATTCGTAATCTTAATACTAGATTCCAGTATTCCTTGTGGGATAATATGAGCAGCGGGCGTAGCAGCGGGTTCAGCGGACATAAAAAGCCTAAACTCAGGATGGCAACCGTGTGCAAAACTCTCCATTTTCTTTTCCAAACTTGGCAACCATTTTTTTACCAAATGTATATTCTAAAGAATTATTTATTTCATTAATAGGCTTGTAGAAATTATATCCTATAGGCAAATTCAAAGTCAAAAATAATTTATTCATGTAGGTAACACAATGTACACTTATGAACGTCAAAAAAAATCATTAAATGCTTCTAATTTTACATTTACTGCCAGTTCTCAAATCAAGGGCGTAGAATGGAAGAGAAGAACTGGCAATAAACTCTCCACCACTCTTTTTAATCGCCAAGTTTTTTGTTTTACACAACGTTTGTAAGGAGCTGCAACCATTACACCATGTTCCACATTAAGTAATAAATTATAATAAAATAAATTAAAAACAACGATTTGTCCTCTACCAGCAGGAGGCTTGGTGAAATAGGAGCACGCACTTACATTATCGTATAAATTCATTTTATAAGATGTCTATAGATATTCTCTAGTTTGTAATTAATTACTTTTAAGGCGGTAAATAAGTAAGTGGAGCTAGTAAATGGAGCGCATGGTTCGCAACCCAGAAGTCGTTTGTTCTAATCACATAAGGGAAACTGCCGTGCTCAAAAACGACGTCGTGTGTCAGGCACAAAAGACCTATTAGAACAAATGAGTATAACGGTTAAAGCGGTGGTTCGTAACACAATAAAATACCTGCAAAACCACCCAATGTCCATTCTTAAACGCTTCGTCCATTGCTTGCTCAGCAACAATTTCCTGCCCCTGACCCAAAGAGACATTATGAAAGTTCCCACCATCAGTGGTAAACCCCATAGCTTTTCCTAAAGCTTCCACGTCTTTTAGAGGATTCACGCCAGGTGACAAAATGAAAAATATCGGCGTGGTTGGACTCGTCTCTTCAAAGGATTTACTAAACTCAACAGTTCTATTTTCAACGTATTTAGATCCCATCTTTTCTTCTATATACGTTCTACAAACAATAAAAACCAATATATTTATTGCCTATTTCGAACACAAATATACAGAATTTTTAATATTGTGAACATATATAGTAATAATAATAATAATTAAAAATATAGAAATAGAAAATGAGAACAAATTAAATAAATCCTCCCTGTATTGCGATACTAATTTGTTGACACCAGCTGGATAACGGTACTATCAACCAGGCAATAACTTAAATCTTTAATTAGCGTCTGAATATAGAAATACTAATTTGATATGTATATACAATTTAAATTGGGGTTTGATAATATACTCGTATCATATAAATACACTGGAAATATGTTTCAATTATTAAAAATTAGAATAATTGTTTTATAAGTCATTAAGGAAAAGTCCTTTCCTCCATAAAAACTATAGTATAGCAAAAAGACTTATTTAATTTTGTATTGCTTCTCTAGGAATCGAATGCAAAAGTCCTGGGATCTGCATTCGTTAAGCCACGGAGGTGTTAAACAATCCCTAATATTTTTAAGTAAACATTTCATAAACTATGTACTCACGCAACGGCGTAAGTCATTCTATCAGGACGCAATGCTCTAATCATACACAGTCTTTGTAGAGCAGTTTTATTTTTCCATTCCTAAAATAAAGAAGACGAATAGAAAGATATTCTTTTTAAATAAAAAAAAATTTTTGTATTTAAAAAGAAACTGAATTAAGTTTTGTTTTAAAAAATCAATAATATCTTAAAAACTATTCAACGAATTCCAAATATTTATTGAAACAAAAGGTTTTTTATGTATCACATATTAATTTAAATCCTTTTTATGGTCATAGAGTTTCTTATGGTGCTGTCTTCTCGAAGGTTGGCGATATGTATGATACTCTAACTTCGAATGCCTTATTTTCAATCATTTGTACATACATACATTCTTTAGTCAAGATGTAATTTAAATATAAACTCATTATAAAGATCGGGATTACCGTCGCTAGAAGTTACAGAGTTAGAGCTCAGATGTATGAAAATGTAAATCGAAAGCCGTAAGACGAAACGTTGCGTTCGATTGTGATTGGACTAGAAGTCTAGTCTAGTGGTGTTAACCAATCACAATCAAACGAAAAGCGTCATCGTTCCGTCATTCCTTTTACGTGTACTTGAGAAAAGTCCTATAAACCCATATATTTTCAAGTTACCTAATACATGGCTTACCTGTGGAAATTTCTCCCTTTCAGGACACTCCATTTCCACAATCTTCTTCCATCGTTTAGGTGACGTTTCTATATCTCTATCGAGATTGCGGAATTCATCTTTACTCGCTAACGAACAAATGCCACCCCAACTTTGATTTGAGAGAAAATCAACTGGGCTAGTGACGTGAGGTTTGATTGGGAATCGAAGGAAGAAATCTAGTTCTGCTGTTGAGATTTCTTCACTCATCAAGAGAACCTATAATATTGTACGTTTTAAATCGAATTAATTATTGTTTCGTTCAGAATTGAAACCAAAATTTTTGACTTTCGATGGCGACCATGATTTTTACGGCTCGAGTAAGTGGTAGTGTCAATTCTACTTATTATTAAGTTTACTTTAACTGGGAGATCAAGATAAAAAGCAAATGTTACGTATTGGAATGCAAACTGGGTTGTGAATTTACTTGTCTCATGTTTTATGTATGTTATTTTTATTATTTTTTTTTATTTTTTTATTGTCTTCACTTGTGTATAGCTGTTAATTCAAGATAGCATGGGGACTGAAAATCAGTGTTGCCGGTGACAGCAACTTAAAGCTGACTTCGGACCATTTTTGATAAAGGTGAGTGTTCTTGTATTTTTAACAATAATATTAATATAGGTTTGATGTTACGAAAAAATGTTTGTTTTGGGTAAATATAAGAAAGAGGCTAATAAAACATCTAAATTATAAAGAAAAATATCAGAAAGAAAATGTATGATAAATACTTTAGTAGTTAAAGAAAACACAAAAACATACCTGGAATGTCATTTGTGATGCAAAAATTAATTTGTCACATTCAAAGAGCCCCCGCGATGTATATTGAAAAACTGAATACGAAATGCAATCAATTAGATTCTTGATTCGTTGGCTCACTTCTTCACTCTCCTCGGCCTTTGATATTGCTTTTTGGAAGACAACACTAAATGCCTGAAAACTCACATTATACTATTCATCTATTCATACATACATTTGAAAAAAAAAAAAAAATACGTTTATTATGGAATATAAGATACAGGTAGACATCCCAACTCATCGGCAAAGAAGACAGAGGGTGTAGGCCGAGTGAAAAAGCCGGCGTAAGAAACTCTCGGTACTATTTTAAAATATCAAATCATCATTCAAAAGGACTATGGCAAACATAGAAGAAACCAAAAGGAGGGAGATACGGTCAGCTATTTATTTGTATTAAATTAAAAAAACTGAATGATGATGTAACTCTTACACTAAGACTTACTCCTTAATATAACCAATTATATAATATATATTGCGCTCCTACCAGTGTTGTTTCCATCATACCTCACCAAATTGAAACTATCGTGGTTTGAATAGCGCCGATAGTTCTGTATTATAGAAGATGGGACCTCCCAAAGTAAAATCAACCAATCTTTATGCCAATTTTATACACACGAAACATTAGACGCCTAGTGTATAAGTTATTAGTACTACATGAGTAGGAATAAATTGAATAAAAAAATAAGCAACAAAAGACAACGAACGGCTTTGAAAATATGGCTGATACAAAAATTACGAAGAACATAAGTACATATCTAATAAATAATTCCTTACCTTTAAAGAGAATTGATAAATTGGATTTATAGTATTCAAGTCATTCAAAATGAAATATAAAAGCGACGCACGCGCAGCGGCCGGACGATAGAACTCTCTCGCTTGATCTATTTGGTGTGACGTCACTTTTGCTTCGGAGACCTAAAATCTTTTTGGCGTCTCATACAAAAGCAAAAAATACAATTCAATAGATATTTCATGAAAAATACTAAACTTTTTTGGATCATAGGGGGACAGCCTACGGGACGCCCAAAAAGCCCGTCCGCCCATGAATTTGTAGAATTTTTTATATTAAGACCAACCGAGTCAAGCAAGCAAAGAGACTAGAATGTTTAACTGTTTTTTTTTTCATAAAAATTACTATATTTTGTTTTGTCATTGGGTCGTTTATTGATGGAAATTGTTACGGAAATTATTGCCTCTGTTTAAATGCATTGAAATTACACTTGTTAGAATTTTCATGAATAAACTATGTGCCAGATAAATAAACAAATTTTATGGTGTCTGGATACCTTTTTTTCAATATCTGCTGCCGTCTTCTTGGTCGTCTCCAAATTTTCAATCAGAGCTGTATCACCAAGAATGTTCTCACCAGCCGACGAGAGCCTCGAAAGCAGATCATCTTCTAGCTTCTTTAACTGTATTTTAAACTCATTTTGCTGCTTCGTCAGTTCCGCTTTAAGTTCTTCTAGGTCCGGTCTTTCTGCTTTGACGACTTCAGCTAGAAGTTGGTCTTCTAGACCATCTCGTGTCACGGTAAAGTTCACTAGTGTTGTCTGCGCTTGCATTTCTGGTTTATAATGCGGATTTGCAAGTTTTGTGTGCAAAATCAATCTGAAGTTAGGACTGTATTCAACTTCTTTGTCACCGATTTTTATTGCTCTAAAATAGAAGTAATATTTAGAACGTTAACTGGGGATGTTCAGCAGCGGTACTCCGTAAAACTGATGATTGAAACAATAATTGACTGGAAATTTGCGGGTTCCGATTACAAATAGTTATCTCATAAATCGAAGCGATAATTTAACAGACGTGAAATCAGGTGGTAGGTAGGAATAAATAAGGAATTAAATCAATGTTACAGTGTGATTCTTCTAGTTTAGTCCTCGATTAAAACGTCTAATTTTTACAGGAATTATTTTAATGTCTAATTTTACCCAGACTTATTTTTTTGTTAAATGTATAATTTCTAATAGAAAATAAGATCATAATTTCTTAAAAGTTACCTTCCTTTCTTGATTAAATTTCTTCCCAAAAGCGGATCTAAGACCGGGTCAACAGTTTCCCCTATGTTTTCCAATAAAACTGTTTCCCCTTTGATGATAGCCTTTTCGATTGTATCTAAGTACCCTTTCTGGCCCAAACGTATGACTCGCAAACCGTCGCCATATTTTTGTTTTATCCATTTTACTCCTTGTAACTGCAATTTTTTTTTATAAAAGTCTTTAATCAATCAAAAAGAAAGTGTCTTTTAATTTATTATATAAAGTTTTAAGTAATGTATTGGTGGTGGTAAAACAATATCATATAAGAACACATTAGAACTAATGTGTAAGTAGAACATATTGCCAACTAAAAAAGAAAAAAACCACACCATTTCGCTCTGTCTCTTTCTCTTCTACGATAATGAATGACACTATACATTGATAAAGACTATAAATACAATTTGTGTTTTACAAACCTGTGGGTCAATCATAAGCGGCCACCGATCTGAGTTTGATAATATTGTTGCATTCTCTGTGCTCATCCTATCAGAAGGTAGGCCTTCATTTTGCCACATCGCTATAGTTGTGTCATCAGTCAACATTGTTAGCGGATCGAGGCCTTCTGTGATTGGTATTGGGGGCTAAAATTGTTATTTTATGTTTAATAATATCACAGCTCATAATAATAATGTGTAGTTTATTATATAGATCTCTTTATCTTATGGCAAAAACCTATTACAGCCCAGAGAAATGTTTTCGCAAACACAGCTCTAAGAATACTCTTGTTTAATCAATTATTTAGTTAGTGGCTAATGTACGAGCGTACATACATAACCATACATTATTGTAACAATTTTTTTTAAATAAAAATATGGACTGCCAAGAGAATAAAAATAATAATAGCATAACAAAATGAAATAACAATTAAGAATTATAATAACGATCTTTTAACGCTACACAAATAATGTGGCTGATACTACATAGCGTTTCAAAAACGGAAGAAGCAAATAGTACCTATATTATTGAATAACTAAAGCCATTTAGTCTTTGCTATAGTAACGGCGTTATTAAAATTTTCTTCACATTCACTTTAATCATCAGAAATTAAATGTATACGAAATTTATTACATAACAGATGGCGCCCCAAAACGAAAGCCCCGCCCCGCATCCGCCACAGATAAGAATGCTATTAAACCAGAGAGACAGCGGATGCAGAGCATCTTTAGTTAAAAAAAACTACCCAAAAATGATTAGATTTTAGGATTTTTATACTGTATTATATATTACCTCTAATGTCTTCAGGAATGGTAACCAATTCTTATGCAGCAAATCCAATCTGTAGAGCTTAGTAAAACAGCCCACGTACGAAATAAATGCACAGACTAAAAGCACATCACCAGGCAGAGTCGTGCTTTGTTGCATAAAACTGTAAAAAAAATTGACTTTATGAAAGACATGAATTATTTATTTCTGTATTTACTTATCTACGCCGTAGACAATCTACGTCCTTCGAGCTGCAAACATTGTTGCGCCTACCAAATTTGTATGGAAACGGTCACGTGACCAAGCCTGAACTAATGTTTCTCACGTAAACTAATCTCATGACATTGTAACAAGGTTTTAAAAACAAAAAAAATATGCTTTACAATAAATTGGTAAATAGTTTTGAAAAACTTACTTAAAAACAGCTTCCGCCCATCTAACGTTTTCACTAGCGAGACCATTAACAAGTCTATTTGCCAATTGTATTGTTCTAGTCGTCGCATCAGCTTCTTGTTGACATTTTACCTTCTCAGCTGTTGCCTTTTCAAAATCGGCCGTGAGCGTTGCTAATTGTTCTTCGAGAGACTAAAAATAAGAATAAATCCTACAACATCTTAAAAAAAATTAGAACAATCATTCCGGTTGTTGAGGAATAAACTGTAAACCATACATTTCTTATTATTATTTTGTAAATAAATTAATATAATAATAATAATTATAATTTAATAACTTTTAATTATAATAATAATAACTTTTAATTTATTTTAAAACATATAAAATCCAAGGGAACCGTTTGTCCTAAACTTATTAATAACTAAAGCCGGAATTACATTATGAAATTTGCAAACTAATTTCCCCAAAATATTGCGCATGGACTCAAAACTCAGTTGCAATCATGAAATAAATGCATACATTACGAATATATTAAATTACGCGTTAAAACTGTTGGAAAAACTAATGTCACGAAATTAATTTCGTGCCACTAATTTCGTAATGTAATGTAAAATTTATATACTTAGCTACTAAATATAGCGCTGACTATTTTCTTCGATATAGAACCAACATACGTTTATCTAGACTAATAGGTAGACGAATATAAGAGGATCAAATGACGTGACCATTCAAAAGTACTTACAGCAACTTTTGATTTAATAGATTTCAACTTTTCGGTGGCTGCGGCTAATTCGGCGTTTGCAGCGGCTAATGCTTTACGTTTAGGTTCAACGTCACAGAATACTTCGTAGAATTTGATTATGTTTATCACCCACGCACATAGACCGGCTGCAGCTGCTGATTTAGATCTCACAAATTCTGAAATTCACATGAGGTTTTCAGTTAGTTTCAAAGTAAAAAATCCTTATTGTCTAAAAAAAAATTTGTGAAGTAGAAACAAAAATATATCGGGTCACTTATAAATGGAATCTGGAATCAATTGCTGATTAAATAGGTAAAATATTTCTTTAAGATGGCCAGTGACAATATCTGTTAAAAAATACAGAAGGAAGACGGCTGTGTTTTACCAACGTGGCATAAGTTGTGTCAAATTATTCAAAAATTTTAACCGAACAGAAATTAAAAAATCAGTTAAAATCCTTACCTGGTTCAAATTCAGAATCCTTTAAATAGGGCTGAATGGCCTTTATGACATCAGGGTGTATGTTTTCTTTATCGTAGTGTATTAACGACTCCAAAAACATATCTACTTTCGCCATCGTCATCTGTTGAAAAGTGCAAACTTATAATAAAAAATATTTTTGCATCGTCAAACCTAACTCATGTTTTACTTTTAGGTGCTGGGTTTGATCCCTGTGGAAGTAATAATTTATAGATATTTCATAATGATTTGATACATTCGCATAAATTTATCGATATACAAAGATATCAAAAAGTATGTGGCTATGACAAGTTTGTTTCCTCACATATATCTTCTTTAATTTTTTATACACCAACATATCGATTATCTTTGTTTAATAAACATTGCAAGCTACCTTAGCAGATTTCCAACTTCTATCTTTAGGTATCTTCCCTCCTGGTGCCAGAAGCACCATGACTGCCGCCGTAACATTTGTGACGGCTCCAGGCGGCGACCCAAACGATTTCAGTTCTGTGAGATTAGCTTTGTTTAATGTATTCAACGCTTCCTGTGCAGCTACAAGAGCTGGTTCAGCTTTGATAAGGTCTTCTTCACAATCTTTTTGCTTCTTGGATACTTCTTCAGCAATAACTGCTACTTTTTCTTCCTCCTCATCGGCTGGAACATTAACAGTAATATGAGCTAATAAATTCAGGTTTATCCGCTAAGATGTTTTATTGAAATGTTAACATAATTAATTTACTGTTTTATAGATACACAGACATTAATCTAGCATAGATTAATCTTGTTGTCTATGTGACTTAGATTATTAATGTAGTTAATTAATATATATGATTAAGATACACTAACCAAGCGCCTTTTCACTCTGAACCTTAGCAGTTTCAACCCCAACCATTTCAATAAGTTTATCAGCAGCTTCATTTTTCTGTTGTAATTCTATTTCTTGTAACGCTAACTTTGCTTTTAGTTCATCTACTTGCGATGCCGTACCACGAAGTCTTTCTAAACCGTTTTCTAACCTGAATGTAAGAATAAATATAGCTCTGTTATTTTAAGCTTAAAATACAAGTAGTCCTATGAAATCTTCGTGTTGATGTTGAGGAATTTCAAAGAAGAACACTATCCGAAAACAGAAAAAAGGAAATAAGTGATAATACTGACGTACTACATTTATGTCTTGAAGTAATATTATTATTCAAAGTCAAATCATTTATTTCAATTAGACCATCTAAAATGGCACTTTTGAACGTCAAAAACAAAAAATATAAAGAAGATTCTAGTTGCCCCTTCCAAAAGGTAGTTTCGTGTGGAGAAGAATGGGCTAGAAACTCCACACTTACTCTTTTAAAATAGGTTTACAATATTTTGTTACATTTGTTAAATAATTATATGTGAAGACAATGTACTCTTAGAATAAACTACTATACTAAAAAAGTTAGTATACATGTTCCTCACATATTTACAAATATGGAAACCGTAGAATATTAACATAAAAGAGTAATAAAAATATTAAAAAAACACAACAAAACAGTGTGTGAGATACAAAAAAATAATTAATAATAATAATTACATTTGTAGCATTATAAATTACAAAAAAATAATAATAATAATAACAAAAATATGTTACAGAAAAAAAACAGCAACCAATTTGATTTTGTCCAGGCTCTATGATTGTCCTATGGAGCAGGACCAGTATTCGTAGATGTGTTACCTTGCTAGCTGCCCCTGCGAACTTATTTTTGCCTCAATAACATTTCTTTACTTGCCTACCTTTTTAGTAGCTACATATGGAATATTTTTTTGTTATCCCATAGAAACTTTTCGATTTTTCGGAATAAAACCTGGATTTAGGGATTTCCGGGCATTTTTTAAAATTTATGTCCCCACAAATGCCTTCCTCAGAGTTAAAGGAATAATTAAAAAAAAATCTGAGTTTGATTTCCGGTGAACATTTTTCTGTGCTTAACATAGAGCCCACACGTTTTAAACTAATCAGCAATGCGATGCCTAAATATTTTCTGTCAATGTTTTTGAACCTTTACGTAAACAAACCTAGATATTTTTGCTCGAAGCTCATCAGTTTTCTGATTGACCAATTTTGAATAGAGACTGATCTGTTCGAGATAACTTTTCGGCGTCGTATAGTTGTACCGTCTTTCGTTCGATAGATATGCTTTAGATATCGTGTTCACTGACGTGTGGACATACGCCATAAATCGTGACACTGAATCACGTAACGTTATCTGAAAACATTCATTAACAAAGTTATTATTAAACTGGATACTTACAATAACTTTTTATTTTATTTAAATGATTAATTAGTAGTCAAAACTCGTGATTTTTTTTAAATTAGAATGGAAAAGACAAAAAATGTCGTTCCATTATTAAGGAAGATTAATTAGTCATATACTTAATAGTAATAATAATAATATAGCTCATATTTAACAATACAATTTGGTACTTGTTAGTCTACAATAAACAATAACAGTTGTTACGCTTGTATAAACTATTTGCTTTCTAATCATAAATTCTATTTTGTAATTATTATTTGTTTAATTTATTTATTGTTTGATTTTTAATTAATAATTAAGTTATATACAATGTATTAAATCAGTCGGGTTAGATGAAAAATTAATTAATAACATTAATTGATGTAGATGCGTTTTCACTCCATATTATTTTTAATGAAAAGTTAAAAAAAATCAAAAAAATCTACCTCAAATTTAAAACAACTAACGCGCCGCCGTGATGAAACTTCCTAAGATGCAAAGTTAAAAGCTAGAATGACAGGACTACATCAAAAAATAAATGAAATATAATACAAACATAAAATATACTTACAGGCAGTACGTGTAATTCCTCCAAAAAACGCATAGACACAGAGACCAAAGCTTCTTGAGGCCATTCATGGAACCAGTTGATAGATGTGCAGTTAATCAAAGCTGGGAACTTTCTGGACCTCACTCGCAAAGTAGATCCCACGGGTGAGAAGCATAGCACCACTTTCAGCTGCTTTCTTACTCTGTCTATGAAGAATTTCCAACAGATTTCTCTCGTGTCGGGGAGGCCGGCACCTTTTACCTAATAATTTTTACTTAATGTAAAATATTTTTATAAACAAATATTAAGGCATATTTAAACAGCAATAAAATAATTAAATCAATGGCGCTACAACCTTTTTAGGTCTGGGGCTCAAATTTTTGTATCTGTTATATGATCATTTGTCAATCTAATAGGCAAGTAGATGATCAGGCTCCTATGCCTGACAAATGTCAAATTTTTGGGTCTAAGGATAGCCGGTTTCCTCACGATGTTTTCCTTAACCGCTCGAGCGAATGTTAAATGCAGACATAGAAAGAATGTCAATTCGTGCACAGCTGGGGATCGACGACCTACGACCTCAGGAATAAGAATCGCACGCACTAAGCCAACACTGCTCTGATAACAGTAAACAGAGCAATGCACAATGGTGTAATATATTTTAGGCAGCATTGTTATTTTTTGTTTACGTCTTCACATGTCTTGTTTAAAAACATTCATAGAAACTCTTTAGAAGTTAACAGATTTTAATTCCTTACCTCATTTCGCACTCCAGCAATTATGTTTTCGATTTCGTCGTCAGGGAACAGGTCTCCTACTTCTCCGGATGCCAACAAATCATTGATGAGTACCAAAAACTGTTCGTTCGCTACTTGAGCATCCGTCATTAAGAACATAATGCCAACGTTTTTCAGACCAGTTTTTATATACAATCCTGATAGTTCATGCTAAAAAATGAATTTTAATGTAATTTAAAAGATTTTAAATGCAAAATTTCATAATATAAAATTCCGTCGAAATTTCACAATTTTTTGTATTATTTTTCTCAAATATAAAACTCTATTTTAATTTCTTGAAAAGTGTTTATGAAAACCATCTTTAAAAAAATACATAAAACGGGTATTTACTTCACCTGTTTGTACATACTAAGCACGAACGTTTAGAAACCATTTTAAGATGTTAGAATAACCTTGTTATAATAGACATAACATTTATTACTAACGAAACACAAAATAATAATAATAATCAAAAAAGAAAAATAACAAAAAATTATGGAAAGAAAAAAAAGGAATAAGGTACATTTTATGTGTGTAATGTGTGTGTTGTGGTTGTAACTGGCCTTGGCTCAGCATTATGCTGTGGAGCAGACTTGTTCCAAAGCGCTGGTCATTTTGTCAGAGACCATAAAAGGGTGTCTGCTCCTCAGACGCAAAAAAAGAAAAAGAATGTGATAATAATAATAAAAGTAGAAAAAATGATAAAAGTAAAAATTAACAGTGTAAGTAAAGAAGACTTGGAAGATTTGTGTGTAAAAGTAAATTATAAAAAATAATAATAATTGTTCCTGAAACTACTATAAGTAATAGATAAATAAATATAGGGTCTTGAAAAACATAATACAATCATTCCATCAAACTAAATAACCATAACTGTCTTCAAATTAATTTACCTTCAGATCCGAAACACCATATCCCTTTTTCAGCTGTATTTGGAAAACTTCAAGGCTGGCAATAAATGCTGCTAAACGCGATAAAGACTGTTTCCCTGATCCTCCTACTCCAACAAGTAATGCACTTCCTCTAGGACTTTCTAATATTCGGCTTATTCTACATAAAATAATATATATTATTAATGTAGAAATCGTATAAAACCGATTAAAATTGTTTTAAACTGCCGAACACTGTTTTAAATGATTCGCTCAACAAAAAGCAATTTGAGACCACCCTACGATATAAAGATAAGTGGAGGAGGAGTGTACATATATGTTTTAAAAAATGTATTATCTTCTAGCACTCCATTTATTTAAAATATTTTTTTAACAGCTACAAGTTTCTCACTTTCCTTAGTCACGTATTGAACACTACCATTTCAGAAATTGTAAAATATTTGTACTAAAAATTCAGCCGCCATAACAAGAAAACCTCAGTAAGATATCTCACCTACAAATATGCATCATAGCATCTTCAAACAAAACGAGATTCATAGCAGCAATAAGGTCATTGTAACTGGACAAAGCTTCTGTTAGTAACTTATTCAACTGAGGCCAAGTTGCTATCGGCATATATTTTGGCTCTCCAATTCCGCCCGCAAAATGACAGTATATATTTGGTCGTTCAAATACTACTCCTTCATCTATATCCTGAAATAGATTATTAAAATTGACTTTTATATTGCTATTTGTAATGTTGACTTTGTCTACTAGCCACGCAAACCTTTAAAATTTCTAACTCAGATGGTTTTCTGTTTTACTAAAGAAATGTACTAGGATATTTAAATTGCATCAGATTCTAGAATTTCTTTAATATTTTGGTTCATATAACTCCTACGTCTTTGACTGAAGTAGATGAAATTATTCCTAATATAAAACTTTTGTTTCAGTAATTTGAATCTTATAAAAATCATGATCCACATAAATGTACAACAAACCTCAAAGTTCTTCTTACATAAATCCACTTGCATTTTAAGAAATGCATCAATATCCTTATCTTCTGTAAGTTTATCTCCATACACCCTGTGTGTTTCGTGTAGCCACAACCTAATTATATCCGAGGGATTCACCAAACATTCATTTGTACTAAAGAGAAATCCCTAAAATTAAACAGTATTATATAATATAAATAAAATTTTAAAGCGAGATAAATAAAAACGCAAAATGTGTTGCTAAGCGCAAATTCAAAGACGGATGGATCAAATCGCGTATTTTTTTTTAATTCCTTGAAATTTGAGGAAGATTTTTATGGTGAGAAACATTTGCAAAATATAAAAAAAATAGAATGTAATATTAGTACTCAGAATTTTATACCGGAAAACTGTCTCTTAGTGTCATGTAGCTACTATAAATGTTGACACAAAAAAAACTCATATTTAGGCGAACGAATTTAAATCTTAGATTGTACATTCAAATAAAGCGTTTTATGTTCTATTCCTAACTTAACCTTTTAATATTACTGTTACATATTTCTTAGATTCTATTCAAGGTTGAGTATAATATTTTTGTTACCTGAAACACATTGGATAAATCCCTTAGATTGAAAATGTAGTGAAACTTGATGGCTGTAGGTAAAAACACTTGTGATACTTTATTGTGAAGAGCAATAGTGGCACTGACGACATTCGCTAAAATGAATTAATCAAATTTCAAATAACTTAAAAAATTGTTATTATTTTTAAGGAATTTTTAAGTACGAACTAGTCTGCCTTCTGAAATGGCACTTGGTAAGCGAAGGAAATGGAATGGAAAGGAAAAAATGAACAATGTATCAAAGTGGTACCCTAGGTATGGAAAAAGAAGCAAGGGAGGCTACTGAGGCGTACAACGTAGACTCGTATAGAAAAGGGAAGAGCAGAATATAGCGACATTTGGCGACATTTCCTGATTAGTGGTAATAAATATTTAAAAAATATCCTAGGTTTAGTACTAGAACAAAGGTTTAATTCATTTATTTTATTATAAAGCCTGCATATTATGTAAGAATCAAAAAAAACATACCTGACAGTTTACCAATCTGGGCACTAATCCTCAACTCAGGGTTAGCCAAGTGCTGACTCAATATGGAATGGTAAATGTTGTTAAGCGATTCAGAATTAGGGAAGCTTATAGCAAACACGCAGAAATGTCGCTGTAGCCTCGGGTTTATAGTGAAGCTTCCAGATGTAGGATTCATACACGATACATATTGTGTATTGTGGATATCTTTGAGAGTCAGTTTGGTTCGGTCATACCAATGGTTATAGTCTAAATGTTGGCGAATTATTGTATGCGGCTGTACTGTTCCATAGCCATCAACTTCTGGCATATTCATGTCGTCTATAAAGTATATGAGCGTTTTATTCCCTGGCGGTCCGTAGTTTCGGCCCGCTTTCTTTTCGAGCGGCTTCTCGAGAATTTTCTGAAGCATTTCCGATGAAGTGTAGAAGTTGAAAGGGATCGATTGGATTGCGTAAGTTTCTGGAAGGCTGGGGTAGGAAAACATAATAATTATTTTATTATATAACCATTGTTCTCATATAAAAATTCATTTGTTATGTTATTACTACTATTAGTTAGGTTTAATAACTACCTTTGCAATTTTTCGTTTACAAGAACAGTTTTTCCACAGCCAGCACCCCCAACTAACATGACTGGATGTTTGTTTTTCATTAGCAAGTCCAAGAAAAATCGAACGCGTATAGTGTCAGCTGTAGGCACCAGTACGGCCTGAAAAGATGACATTAAAAGTATTCTAATAGTTTTAATACAGCGCTGGATGAGTTCTTGTATGCAGTAAGGCTTGTTGGCCTTATTAATTATTGAAGCTACGTGGTTGCGTAATATTAAATAAAAAAGTTATTATTAATTTATTTATTTCTAGCATTCATATCCGTTCTCAGTAGCAAGACCATTTTATGTGACTAATTAAGAAAAATCAGCGGGCTAACACAATTCTATATAATAGGTTTGATTGTGACAAAAATAAATAAGTAATGTACTGATACATTCATTAATACTTTTCTAATATACAAACTAGTATTATTGTAATTATTAAAAACATACTTGCAACGGGATGTCAGAATCCAGCTCGAACTTTGTAATCTTTTCTGTCCATGGAGTGAATTGTTTTGTATCGTGGTCAATGTAGTAGTCAAATACAGTTCCTCCGGGTGGAAATTTCACAGTTTTGAATTCGTTTACCCACCATTTTGAGAATTCTAAAAAAGTAAAAAATTGTTAAACTTTCTATTTATCACTAGGAATTGAGATATATTATATTAAGAGGTTTCTAATATTTTACAGTTTCTTAATATTGGTTAGTAACTAATTGATACGGTATAGAAAGGTAATTTTTGAATTAATACATAAATACGTAAACTTTTTGAGTCTCTTAGACATAGACATAGACATAACATGTATTACATACGAAAACACACACACATAAACACACAAAATAACAATAATCAAAGAAAAAATAAAATAAGACATATCAAAAACAGTAAAAGTTAAAATTAAAAATTCCCTATTACCAATCGGTTCGCTTCAAGTGTTCAATGTGTGTGTACTGTGGTTGTAATTGGCCCTGGCTCAGCATTTTTTATTGTGTGAGTGAGTTAAGCATGACAATATTACAGTAATGTCAAAATAATGTTCCTACCAACTCTGTAGTCAACATTGGTATCTTGGAACATCGCGGAACCAAACGCCCAGACACACGCAAAAACAAAGAAAATATCATGCCAGTCTTTTAAACAATCTGCGGGCGTATTCTCGGGAACAAGCAAGCAATCCAGTAAATGGCAAAGCATTTGAATATGTGCCATATCTGCAATAGGCGTTATCTTCTTGAACCGAGTCCTTACAGTTTCTAAGCAAGGTGGAATGTATTTGTCACAGAGTATAACCAAGTTCGACTTTTCCGCTGGTATCTTTCGTGTTTCTATCCAACTGGTAACATAGCTGTAAAAAATTGCCTTGGTTTATGCAAGTACTATAAATATACGAAACAATAGATTGCATGTAGTACTTTACTATAATTGAACAAAATTAGTTTCATTCGAATGAACTAATATTATTTTCAAACGTATAAGTAAATAAAGTATGTTTAGTCCCCTGAACAGCCTGCCAGACACAACGCAACGTAGCGCAGGCAATGAAAAGCGGCAGAACAGTCAGTTTTTTGAAAATCCATTACACAAAGTTTAAAACTTTAGATTCAATATAACTTACGGATTCCATCCCAAATCCTGTGGATTAATGTATAAAATTCCGGCTCGAGATACCGTAGCGGGAGTAGCTGTGCGCAAATTTGATATCTCAAACATTAGACGCATGCTTGGTGTTAACGCTATTCTCTCATTACTAGCCAGTGTAAGAATCTTGTTATCATCCATCACAGTATTCAACGATTCTATCCACATTGGATCGATGTCTCCATCTAAAACAATCCACTTAGGATTTTCTCCAACAATATTCGCTTGATCTCTCATTATCACAGAAAATAAACCATCTTTCCATTCTCTTGTTGCAGGATTAATTATGCCGAACAGCTCGTCGTTTGTCACAGCCTTAGGATTAAGGTCGGTATAAATTGGTTTCTTTTTGAGATTCTGGTATGTCTTGTATAGAGATTTCCAAACTTGTGTTTTACCAGTTCCGGCATTACCAACGATGAAGACGGAATGACGAACTTCTAGTAGTTCCTCCAATTGCACGACCTTAAGTATAAAGTTATCTTCAGGTTGAAGCAACAAGTCCATGGCAGCTTGTTTGACAGTTCTCTCAAATTCCAAATCTCTTTTTCTCGGTACTTCAAGAGCGGGAAATAGGTCACCAATTAAGCCCATGAAAACAGGCATATCATCTGTGACTATTTTAGGAATATTAAAGTCACGTAACGTTCTCATCAAAACCTCTTCTTCTGGTCTACCAGGATCACCTCTCTAAATAGCAAAAATTATAACAATAAATAGAAGAACCAAAGCAGAGTAAAACACCAGAGAAATCAATAAATAGAAACAATACCTTCAAAGAACCAGCTACAACTAAAACGGATTTAATTGCCCTTAAACCCCAATCGTAATGATCTTGTTTAGACAATAGTTCTTTACACAACGTATATAGAGTTATGAATTTCCTTGCTAATATTTTAGCTTCTTGAAAACCTTCGGCGACCAACATGATTTCACAAATCAACTCAAAGTCCGGTACAACCATGGCACACGGTCTAAATAAGGCTTTTAAGTTTTCGGGAAGTTCCGTCCTTCCAGCATAACCTGGATTCATTGTTATGAATATGCCAACCGATGGTACCAATACAATTATTTCTCCCATGAAGTTAAACTTTTCTTTTTTGTCTCTGAAATCAAGTACAACCGTTACTGAAATCTAATACAATATTAGTTTCTACCAGATGTATGATAGACAATAGTTTTAATTTGGTATCAATATATGATAAATATTTCCGAAGGAGTACGAAATACAATAGGCTATCCAGCTATGCAGAAAATGCTTCAAAAATAGAATAGAAATGTACCTGATAGCATCTTGAACAGATTTAACCTGAACAGCAACAACTGATAGAACTTCAACTGAAATTCTATTAAACTCATCAAAACAACCCCAAGCTCCTGTTTGAGCAAGTCCTTTATAAATATTACCGCATGACTGAAAATATATTGATTGTTAGGAATTACAATATCAAAGTAAAATAATGTATTTATAGCAAAACCTAGTCCAATGAAAAAAATCCAGTGGCGCTACAACCTTTTAGGTCTGGGTATCAGATTTTTGTATCTGTTTCATGATAATTTGTCAATCTAATGGGCAAGTAGGTGATCAACCTCCTGTGCCTGACACACGTCGTCGACTTTTAAGGTCTTTGTTCTATAACAAGCCGGTTTCCTCACGATGTTTTCCTTCAGCGTTTTAGCTATATGCGCACATAGACAGAAAGGCCTCACTGAAGTCCATTCAATACACTAGGCCAACACTACTAATGATTAAAACATAAGACAATCCCTTTTTAATTTTTTTTTACCTATACAGGCAAGAAATACCCATCAGCTTATTTACCTGATAATCCATTTGTTCGGAACAATTGAACACATACACCATTATACCCAATGCACGTCCTAAATCTTTGGTAGTCTCCGTTTTTCCCGTACCAGCAGGGCCAGCAGGTCCACCCCCCATTATTAAATGTAAAGATTGGGTCAATGTAATGTAACAACGATCAGTTAGAGGGGTTATAACCAACCTTGGTGTATTCCCTAAATATTCGTAACTGTATTTGAACTGTGCATCACAAATATTCGCGAAACAATGTAGTTCTTTGTCGTCCCATCTGAAAATGTGCAAAAATAATAACTATTACTTTACAGTCATAACAATTCTTTTATGAAGCACTTTTGCGTCTAGAAAAAGACCATTTTTATTATATATTATCGACGTATGCTAGATCTATGTTCTATAAAAAAACACGGACAAATCATGTTACTGTCATCTATTTTTTAACCTTTCTGACAATTTTTATTTCAATTATTTTATGATACAGCATGTAAAATACATAAAACCCTTAATTTTCACCCCTCTACGATAAACCCCTATTTTTAATTGTTAATTAAAAACTTATGACTTGAACTTAGAGGTTTATATAGAGAAAAATTCACAGAAAATCCTTAAAAGTTTTGGGGTGAACAACCAAGCGCGGAGCTAGGTTCTGTCGGAAAGTCCGAGGATTATGTGGGGCTATTTTGGAGAACGATTAGAGATTGCCACAAAAAATTGTTAAGTGTCAATTAGTGTGCAAATTCAGAACATTTACCATTTTCTTTAAATAGAACGGTCAGGAGGCTCACCACCGCCCATGGACACTCTCAATGCCAGAGGGCTCGAAAGTGCGTTGTCGGCCTTTTAATAATTGGTAAGCTCTTTTCTTGAAGGACCCTAAGTTGAATTGGTTCGGACATACTTCAGTGGGCAGCTGATTCCACATAGTGGTGGTGCGCGGCAAATACTGCCTTAAAAAACGCTCAGTTCTGACAGACGTCCAACGATGAAACTCAGTTGAGGCATTAATCCGAACAACTCCTCTAAATCTATTACTCTTTCGTTTAAAACGACATCCTGCTCGACTGGCGGAAGAGGCTTAACAATAAGTACATAAACTTCGTTGAAGTATCATTGAATCATCATGTTGAGTAATAAAAATAGAAAACTATTTATGTATAACAGTGTAAGAAAATTCTTACCTGTGCCTAAGTTGTGATTGCCATTGAAAAGCCGAACCAGCCTCTATCTTCCCTTGAATCAATTTACTAACAACATCCCTAGAATGGACATCAATAGTACAAATCGTCATGATCTTCTGTCGATCCAGTTTACTAAGTTCGCCTATGAGTAACGTGATCAATGTACTCAATTGCGACAACTGCTTCTTATAGTAATCTTTGAGTGCGTTATCGTATCCTTCTTCTAGTCTAGCGAAGGCTAAATTCACTTCAGTGGTCCACCAAATCTGAGAGCAACACAAGGAAACCTGGGCCATGTAGTCAAATAGCCATTGTTCGCGCGGCTTTTCTTCGTATGATACGATTGCTTCGCTGAAATACTGCCGAATTGATGATCTCATGATGTCTTGTAAGCGGTTGAGCCATATTTCCACCTAATAAATTTGAATTAATTCAATTAATATTGTTGTGTTTTTAAAGACGCAGTTATTTGTGTGGATGTGAAAATAAATATTTCGTTTTTATACCTACTAAAGATAATAAAAAATAAAAAAATCAGTGGCGCTACAACCTTTTTATATCTGGGCCTCAGATTTCTGTATCTATTTCATGATCATTAGCCAATCTAATAGGCAAGTAGGTGATCAGCATTCTGTGCTAGACACACGCCATCGAGTTTTTAGGTCTAAGGCAAGCAGGTTTCCTCACATTGTTTTCCTTCACCGTTCGAGCGAATGTTAAATGCGCATATACAAAGAAAGTCCATGCTTGCACAGCCGGGGATTAAACCTACGACCGGGATAAGAGTCGTACGTTGAATCCACTAGGCCAACCCTGCTCAATTAAAGATGATGTATATCGAAAATAAAAAATCTTTTATGACCATCACTTAAGAGTCCTTAGACCAATAAGGGAATGTACGCAGTTTATTTTCAGCCAAAGTGTGTGTGAGGGTTACCATCTGAATTACGGAGTTAAGATTTTGAAGTACCATTGTAATGTAGAAGAATAAAGTACCTACTTTAAATTCCATTCTACAATTGTAATCAAATCTAAATTATTAACTCACGGGACCACTGCAGTCACACGATCCATGAAATGGGACATATTCACCATCTTTAGCTATCATCCCAGCCGCGATTTTTTCTTCGGGTTTGTCATTTTCACCGAACTTTAGTTTTGCTATCGAGTCAAACAGTTTCGTCAAATGTCTGTAAATATTAAAAGATATTTTATTCATACTGTAAAGGAATATAATTATTTTTTAAGGTTTATTAATCCATACAATACCATACAACGAACTTAATACACACAAAACATGGATTCAGAGCTTAGGAAACAGTCAGAAGAAAGCCGTAAATAGGGAAGAAATCCTTGAGCTTGCAACTAACTTTTACCAAGAACTTTATAAAAAACAACCAGAGAACACAAAAATAGAAGAAGACAACGCATATCCTAGAACGACTCAGGAACACATAGATATAGATACAACCTATCCGTAACACATAGATATAGATCAACCTATAAGTAAAGTCGAAATATTGCATCACATAAAAACTCTAAAGTCAGGAAAAAGCCCAGGGCCGATAGGATAGGGCCGGATAGCTTAACTAGCGAAACCCTAAAGTTTGGAGCACATATAAAAAAAAGGTAAGAAAAAGGTAAAAGAGGTATCTGACAATACTCTTAAACATGGTAATAGAACAAGAAGAAGTGCCAAAACAATGGCGTCAATCAAATATGGTATTGCTGTACAAGAATAGAAGAGTTGCCTCCCACTAGAGATTGAGAACTACAGGCCAATCAGCTTGGTATCCGTAATATACAAATTGTTTTCATCAATAATACTAAGCAGAATATCAACAAAAGTAGACAACAACCAACCAGTAGAGCAACTCAGGATATTCTTCTATCAATCACATCCACACTATCGAACAAATCATCGAAAAATATAATTAATTTAACAAACCACTCTACATAGCATTTGTAGAATACGAGTATTCGAAAGCGTTCGACAGTATAACGCATACATATGGAAAGCGCTTAAAAATAATGAAGTAAATGTAAAAGATATAATAATAATACAGAACATATACATCAATAGTGTTAGTAGAATAAAGCTAGAAAACAAAGGCCGAGAAATTCGAATTGAAAGAGGCCTAAGACAGGATGGCGAACTCTCCCCAAAATTATTTATTGCAGTCCTCGAAGATGTATTCAAAGAATAATAGCGGCCTCTGGATACGAAACACACTACCACACATCTAACTCACCTTAGATTCGCAGACGACATAGTCGTATTCAGTGACACTGCTACAAAACTAGAAAAAATGCTTCAAACACTAGACAGGGAAAGTCAAAAAGTCGGGCTTTACATGAACACTACAAAAACAAGAATTCTATCCAATAGTCTGTGCCAGCCAATCAGAGTAGACAGTAAACTTGTAGAATATGTTAACAACTATGTATATTTAGGAAAACAAGTATCTTTCGATAAGAAAGGAAATTATGAAAGGAAACTAATGTAGACTGCCACAACACAAGAAGTTAGTGATGGATTCAAATATTACTACCTATTGTCTGACATACGCAAGTCAAACGTAGGTTTTCAGCAAGAAAACAACTAGAAAAATCCTGTCTTGCCAGCATGCAATGGAAAGAAGCATCCTAAAGTTGAAGAGAATAAACAAAATAAGAAATGTTGACATCCGCAAAAAACAAAACTTACTGATGCACATGTACACGCTCTAAGGCTTAAATGGAAATGGGCAGATCATATTGCTAGAGCGCGGGATAAAAGATGGACACTTGAAATAACGAAATGGACTGGACCTACTGGAAAGAGATGTATAGGACGACAAAAGAAAAGATGGACAGATGAAATTATAGAACTGGCGGGGAAAAACTGGATGAATGTTGCTCAAGACAAGGAGAAATGGAAAAATACAAAACCTAGACCACTCAAAAAATTCAAAAAAAATAACTTAATTTTTTTTATAACTTATACTGACACAACGAACCAATATATATGTATATAGTATGAATTAATAAAGCTTTAATAATAATAATCCATACAATTGGGTAGTTTACATTCCGTAATATTAGTATTAGTTGTGTTAGTATAAGTTTTTAAACATTTTATGTTCTTCTTTTTTAGTGGTCTAGTTTTTGTATGGCCCGTTTTAGGGGAGAAGCCTCCATATTTTTCCAACATCCAAGTTTTACCCCGGTAGTTCTATAATGTTATATGTCTATCTTTTCTTGTTTTTTCTTTTCACAGTCAAGAAATATACGAAGATTAAATAATCGAAGTTGGAAGTTAACAAAGTTTGCAATTGAACCTAATCATTACAAATATTTAATTACTAACTTTAACAAACTAAATTAATTTTAAGCTATGTGATACTACTCCACTATAAAATGCTTACATATATACTACCCTACTCACTACTATATTAATGATGAATTTTCCATATTGAATAAGTGGTAACCATGGTAAGTCGATTAATCGATGTCTTATAAATTCAGTTCATTTTTTAACTAGTTAAGACAGATCATACAAACCTTATAACCAGTTCCGCTTGGTTTCCGTTTGATAAAATATCGAGCAAGTCTGCTGATGATACAAAATAAAACCGTGGAAATGCCAATCTCTTAGTTTCTAAATATTCAGCTAAAGCCTTTTCACAAATTATTAAGTCCTTTTGCAAACTATCCAGAGTAGCTACTAGACCTTCTTTATTTGTGCCCTTCACCACGTTTGGAGTTTTGGACATGTCTTTGGACAAAATCTGCAATATTTAGCATACATAAAGCCATTTAAATCTACGTATTAACTTGTTGGTTAATAACTCAAACTGTGAACGGATAATGCTTAGAATAGAAATAGTAGCAAAAACTTCATCACGCTTTTGGAGTCACAGATCTTTTATTTTGCGTAAATACGAAATATTGTTTACATTATGAGCAGAGTTTTGCCTATTTTCTGTAAGATATATCTTTGAAACTTCTATCTACTAATAATAGGAAAAGAGCATTACCTTAAATTCAGTATCGATTCTATCAAATCTCTCAGAATCTTCCGGTAACTGTTTTCTAATATCCTCAGAACTCATAAAAATACTCTCCAAATGAGTCCACGTCCTTTGCACCTCAAACCAAACAGTTATAACCTGGTCCGCTATAGATAACTTCTGTTGCCAACTTGAAACTTCTTCTAAGAAGTGCGCTATGAACTTGGACGTTATCAAATTTTGCAATTGAACCTAAATATTTCAAATATTTAATTACAAACGACCTCAACAAAAATGCATCCCCTGATTTGATAAATGTAAGAATTCTGAACTTCCTTCTTAAACCGATTCTTTGTAAAAGACAGTGTTGGTTCATTTTTTTTATTATAATAGGGGGGCAAACGAGCTTGCGGGACGATCAAAAAGGGCAGTCATCGCAGCCCATAGACACCCATTTAAAGTGGGTGCGTTGCCGGCCTTTGATGGAGGAGTACACTCGATTTTTAAACATTTGGAGGTCGTACTTCTGAGAGAGAACCTTATCCTTGACGAAGTCTTAATTCGATAAAAATTTGCACAACTATAATATTAATAAATTTTTGCAAATTACAATAAGAGTATCATTAGGGGTCTAATACTCGCAGAAAAGTCGTTGATATCAGCTATTACATAATTATCATGCTTAGCTACCGAAGTGACTAAGTATTTCCCTAGTTACGCACTACAATAATAAAGATACCTGATTCTCTTCTAATGTTTCGATAAGCTCTTCACTGGCTCTCAATAAAATACAACCAGTCCTCGCATGAACCTCTTGTTCAAACTCCATCTGACTCCATGTTGTGTTAAGATCTTTAAGTATCTTCTCCATAGACATTTCCTTGACAGCCTTATCGACAATGTTTTTTACCTCTTCCTCAAACTCATGTAGGTTTAAGGCCAATAAGTCTGCTAATGTTGTATTTGTATCCATCACTATTCGTACCTATATGAGAATTTCTCTTGATTGTCTGATGTTACATTAATAATAAATATTTATTCACTTTGGATGACAAAGATCCATTCTATTTAGTAAACTAACTTTAGTAACTTCAAAAACAAATATTAAAATAAATAATAAATAAACAGCCTACGCGGACGCTTGTCGCTCTGATAAAACCTGCCAAATAATTTGCGACTATGTACCGTCCTATAGGATACTGTTTAGTAATAGTGTAAGTAGCAAATAGTAGATAATAGTTCTTTTCAGACGGATCGCCCAGAAGTTATTAGTCTGAGCTAGCATTAAGCAAACAGAGTTCCACTCTCCCTTGCTGTCCGTACATACTTCGTTCAAGCAGTATATCGTTTGAATAACATTTACGCGCCACCCATACCTTATACTTTAAACGTACCTAGTATATTGGGCGATACTCAGATTAAGGGGGCTGGAATGGCCAGCCTGTGTAACCAGTACCAACGCCAATAATCGCTAAGTAAGCGATTCAATTAGGTATGAGATAATAACGACACCAATAAACAAGTCAATTATCATTTCGGTCATAAGTTTTAACTGAATGCCCTCGAGATTTTTGCTTGTAAAAGCATGAAACTTTTCCTTTTGACTAAAGTAAATAAAACTATATATGAAATGTAGTATATGAAACATTCATAATGTGCATTCACATAAGCGTGGTTAGATTATATATTATTTACACAAATTTTCATACTTACTGTGAGTTCAGGTGGCAATGCAGCTAAGCTCTGTGGAGTAAACATATTTACATTCTCAGAACAATCACACCAAGATGCAAAATATTTACAGGATTACCATACAAGATTTCTGAATGAGAAAGCATCGTCGAAATACAGCCCGAAATATAAATTCACAAACTTGATGCGTGGTTGAAATTTGTGCTAAGTCTGATGTACTAACTTGTCTATAATAGTATCTAATATGAAAACAATACTGATTAAAACGCAGGTGACGATACCCGCTGTACAATTGTTATATACAGATGATTATAATATACATAAATTTATAATAAATCAAAATAAACGAAAGTAAAATTGTCGTAAATAAATGCGTGAAAATCAAATGATTTTTTTTGTGAAAATTTTTTAGCGCTTCATTAATTTGTAAGACTATTTTAGGCTTATTCGTGTACATCAAACTTAACATTCACTTAACTTAGAACTTAAAATTTCAGGCATCACATTCAAAGCACTCACATAATCAACATGCCCCGTGGATAAGGATCATTGCCATAACCTAAACAGATAACTCATACGTATATTTAAAAAAATAAAGATAAAATTTTTACAAGTAGCCTAAGACTTTTTAAATAAAATTTGCATTTAATATTTGCCTTTAGTTTTTGGTCAAGAGATTTTACAACTATTACTGTGTAATAATATAACGTTATATGTATAATAACGTTTGTTACGATCAGAGAACAACCACTATTTTATATAGAAAAGAATTTTGGAAATAGCGATAATAATAATATGTATTATAAAATATTGGAATAAACATTGTTTCACAGTGTTATAATATATAATATATATAATATAACTATATTATCATAATTGTTTTTGCAATGGTGCGTATCCACTATGTATATTTATAAAGATACATGCAACATTCGAATTTTCATACAATTGTGCAAAACGTTAGTACCATTCCAAGCTGGATATAAGCTTTTGGAAATAATTGTTTATATTTTTATGAATTCACTATTTATTATTTTTGTACATAGTAATTATTTACACAATGTATATTCATTTACAACGTATTTACAAATATTAAAGTATTTTTATACATAAATACCTTTGTAGTTTTCATTAATTGATCCCAATGGCGTTCCCTTATAGCTGGGTTTTGTAACTCACCCACTGCCCTTAGTGACGTAAGCATATTCTTAACAGTTGCTTCCAAATTTATATATGTGTCCCAACTGTAAAATATAATAAAATATAAATTAATACAAAAATGAATAAATAATAATGAAAAACTCATCGTAACAGGAAAATTCTCTTTAATATGTGGTTGCGCCGGATTCTTATTTTATAATAATTTTGATTTTTTTTTAAAATAATGGTTGCTCAATACCTATACCCATCCTAATAGTTCCTAGACGCATATCTCATCACCCACCTATTTTATGTCCCAATCCTATGACGGTACTAGTTCCGGAACGGGCTATAGGTGGCGCGCACGATGATGAGTCTCTAACAAGAATCAATTAGTGACAATTTCGATGACCCGCGATATGGTTGATTATTCGCCGCACGCTCGCAACGCTTCCTTTTTCTTTTTCTTTTAAACATTTAATTGTTTATTATAAGCTTCAACTATACTTAAATTCAATTAACTTTAACTTGATTAAGTATAATTTGTGAAAAGTGATTGTTCATTGGTGTACAACAAAGGAAAGAAGCCACTAGAAGAAGCCACGAGGTTGAAGGTACTGTGCCGACATCCTTTCTTTCTTTTCCCATTGTCCATTGAGCAATCATATAGGTTCAATAAGAAAAAAAATACAGTCCACCACATCACTTCAAATATTTTAGAATATAGGTATAAAATTTTATATATTTATTAACAACCCGCGCCGCCATTAAAAGTTGGTCCAAACGAGCCGAGATATATTTCTAGCTTATAGTTTTACCTACGCTCCGCTTATTTTCGCTTAGTATAATAATTTAGCTAAGCAATTGTAATGTTATGCTTATAACATTTCGATCATTACTTGCATCGCTTTGTTAAACGTACGCGTGACCTTGGCATAGTTTGTCGGTCACTGCAACATATTTGCACTTCAGTAAACTTTATACCTAATTATTCTTAATTGCTTTTCTATTCTATTATATTGAATAACTATAATTTTACCGCTATTTTAAATTCAAAATGCCGAAGAGTGATAAGCTTTCGGAATCTACAGATCTAGCTGTAGATATACAACTCGTATTATTAGAACAAAAACGGAATACAATATTCATTTATTTACAAGAGGTATTTGACCTATCTAAAGATGCGGATTGTGACCCTTTGATGAGGGAAAACTTTCTCGACGCGAGTAGTAATATTGAAACGTTACGCTCAGACTTTATTAAAATCTTAGATGATTATAATAATCGCTTATTATCTTTAAATCACAAGGCGACTCCGGAATTTAAAAGTTTAATTGTATTCGAGCGGCTTTACAGCCGCGTGAAGAGCTTAGTTTCACGGTACAGCTGTAGTGCAAATAAAACTGATAAGGATACGCCGCGGAGGCTTAAGCCCTATTTGCCTCCGATTGACAGCAGTACAGCTAATAAAGGGCGAACTTCGGTGATACCCACGCAACCCCATGACGTCACATTGTGTTCCTTATCTAATTGTAATGCTTCCCGCACACCTACTACGGTGTTATTCGCTACCGCACGCGTTGTTGTTTTCGATTCGCAAGGTAGGGAACATAACGTGCGCGCTTTATTGGACAGTGCCTCGCAAAGTAATTTCGCCAGTCGCAGCTTATGCCAGCGGTTGGGTTTAGAGACAAACCAGAAACCCTCATGTTCAGTGGTTAAAGGGATTGGAGGCACTACTAAGCCAATTCTATGTTCGGTTTCGGTGAAATTCTTCTCCCGCTTTGATCTCAGTGTGTGTTTTAGCATGGACTCGCTCGTAGTCGACAAGGTCACGGAGCGCTTGCCCACTGTGTCTGTGGACATTTCGTCGTTGATCAATTTTAATAATTTACCTTTAGCTGACGATACCTACGCTGCCCCTGGAGATATTGATTTGTTGATTGGAGCATCAATCTTTCCTCACCTTCTCTTATCTCGTAAAGTTCAAGGTCAGTCTGATTGTCTCTCACCGCTCGCTTTAGAGACCGTGTTAGGTTATGTTATTGTTGGCTCTGCTCCTGCTCTAGTTGATAATCACGCGTCTGTCTCATATTGTTGTGCTACAGACCCGCTTGACGCTGCTGTACGTAAATTCTGGCAGATAGAAGAAGTAAGCGCCCCGCAACTATTGAGTCCAGATGATAAGGCGTGTGAAGATAACTATAGCAGCACGACTACCCGTGATACGGATGGTCGATACATGGTCGCGCTTCCATTTAAAGGGGATCTATTTTCATTAGGTAATTCGTTTAAGAAATCTAAAAATCGCTTTCTTTGTTTAGAACGTAAAATGCAGGCATCACCCAAATTAAAGGAGGCGTATGATAACGTGATTAGTGAATATTTAAATAAGGGTTATATTTCTCCCGCTCCTCTAGACACTGAAGAAACTCAGAATTTACCCTCATATACAATACCTCACCATGGTATAATAAGAGAAGATAAACTTACTTCTAAATTACGCATCGTCCTGGACGGTAGTTCAAAGTCCAGTTCCCAAATCTCGCTTAATGACATTTTATATAATGGGCAAAATCTGCAAGGAAACTTATTTCATATTATTGTTAATTTTCGCTTATTTCGTATCGCTCTCTCCGCTGACATTCGTCAAATGTTTCTTTGCATTGGAGTTCGGCCATGTGACCGAAGGTTCCAACGCATTCTGTATCGCTTTTCGCCGCAAGAACCCTTGAAGGTTTATGAATTTAACCGCGTTTGTTTCGGACTGAAGTCTAGCCCGTTTCACGCTCTTCGTACCATAAAGCAACTAGTTTTGGATGAAGGTGCTTCTTATCCGCGAGCACAGCAAACAGTCAAGACTGGTTTGTATATGGACGATTTTGTCTACAGCATTGACAACGAAGATGAGGCTATTTCCACCGCTGCGGAAGTAATCGCTTTGATGAAAGCCGGACAATTTGATCTTGTTAAATGGACAAGCAATTCACAAAGAGTCTTGGATTCTATTACGCCGTCGCATCGTCTCTCTGCTGTAAAGGAGTTTGATGACTCTGATTCGCATAAGGTACTAGGACTATGCTGGTCACCCGCAACAGATAATTTTAGTCTTAAAATCTGTACAACCGCTGAATCATGTACAAAGCGTACTATTCTGTCGTGTGTCGCTAGGATATGGGACGTCATGGGATTTGTTGCACCCGTGGTCTTATACGCAAAACTTCTCATAAAACAACTTTGGTTGTGTGAATGTGATTGGGATGATATACCACCCGACCACATCATTCAACAGTGGTCCCGTTTTAAGGAGGAACTTCCTCTTCTTGGAAAAATTAAAATTCCACGACATGTTGGCATCGCGTCCGGTGATGTTGTAACCGTCGTGGGCTTCGCGGACGCAAGTGAAAGGGCCTACGGAGGAGTTGTGTACTTTCATGTAAGAGACAGTCAAGGTCTTCGCAAAAACTCATTTAGTCTGATAAGCGCTAAATCTAAAGTGTCACCTCGTAAGGTGGTTTCGCTAGCACGTCTCGAGCTTTGTGCAATATTAGTCCTAAGCAACTTAATTGCTAATGTAATTAATACTTGTAACAATCGCATTAATATAGATCGTGTTTTCGCATTCTCAGACTCGACTGTAGCTCTTTGTTGGGTGCATTCTTCGCCCCATCGTTGGGATACTTTCGTTGCTAATAGAGTCTCTAAGATTCAGAATGAATTTCCACCGCGAACATTTTATCACATCGCTGGCCATGAAAACCCCGCTGATTGTTTATCTCGTGGCCTTAGTCCCGCACAAATCATTGATCATCCGCTTTGGTTCTGCGGTCCTCAATGGATTCTATCAGATTCAAGTTTTTGGCCTGTTACGGATTTTAATCCATCTACTGTGTCTCAGCCTCCAGAAGTAAAGAAGCATGTAACTCTTTTCACTGCTGAAGACTGTGAAAAGGTTGAGAAAAGTTTTTTAATTACGCTTGCAAATCGTTTTTCATCTTGGTCAAAGCTTTTACGCATTGTCGTTTATATCTGTCGTTTCGTTAAATTATTGCCTCGGCGTAGTACTATAATCGCAGCGGACTTAGATTACGCTGAGAATTTAATACTGAGTGACCTTCAACGGTCCCACTTCTTCAACGAAATCGCTAGTTTACGTACAGGCAAGCGATGTACCCCTGCTTTTCAGCGCCTCAAGCCATTCCTTCAGAACAAACTTCTTAGAGTCGGAGGACGGTTGAGTAACGCTGATATAAAATTTGATAGTAAGCATCCACTCATACTTCCTCGAAAAGGTCATATTTTGAATCTTATAGTGGATTACTATCACAAATTGAATTGCCATGCAGGTCCGGAGCTATTGATGTCCATACTGCGTCAAAAATATTGGATTTTGTCCGCTCGAAATTTAATTCGAAGCCGGGTTCACAAATGTTTACCCTGTTTTCGACTCCGCGCTAAACCAAATTTTCCTGAAATGGCCGATCATCGCTCCTGCCGAGTTACACCAGTCGCTAAACCCTTCGTACATACTGGCACTGATTACGCGGGTCCCTTTAAAGTGAGTAGTTCGCGTGGACGCGGAATTCGCTCGTTCAAGGCATACGTATGTCTTTTTGTGTGCTTAACCACCCGCGCTGTTCACATAGAAGTTGCAGGTGATTTGAGCACAGCTAGCTTCCTTGGAGCTTTTAAGCGTTTTCTATCACGCCGTGGTCCCGTGGCTCGCGTGTACTCAGATAACGGCACTAATTACGTAGGCGCAAAGCGCACGCTTTCGGAGTTACACGACTTCTTAGTTTCAAAACACTTTAACTCTGAGTTTGGTCACGTATTAGCTGAAACTCGCATTGATTGGTCATTAAATACTCCTGGTGCTAGTCATTTTGGTGGCAATTGGGAGACCAATATTAAAAGCCTTAAAGCTCATTTATACCGGGTGATAGGTGATCAAATTCTAACTTTCGAGGAGTTCAGCACTGTACTTGCACAGATCGAGGCAGTGATGAACTCGCGGCCACTGTGTCGCACGCTATCCAATGATCCATCGGAACCTCTCGCGTTAACACCCGCTCACTTTTTAAACTTAACACCGCTAAAGTATCTACCAGCTAGAGAAATCGAAGAAGATAGATTACATTTGCTTTCGCGTCATGAGTTAGTTGACAAGCTAGTGCAGTCCTTCTGGAAGCGCTGGAAGTCTGATTACCTTCATACATTGCAAATGCGGAACAAGTGGAACACGCCAGCTAAGCCAATTTCTAACGGCGATGTTGTAATAGTTATTGTTGATAATGCACCGCCGCTCCACTGGCCGTTAGGAATAGTGGAGGAAGTTTTCCCTGGTTCAAACGGTGTTACACGTGTGGTCCGCGTTCGGATGGCGTCAGGTACCTATCTACGTCCTGTAGTACGTCTCTGTCCCCTACCTAGCGAATAGTTACATTTGTATAGGTCATTAGTTAGGTTAGTTAGTTTACATTTGTATAAGTCGTTAGTTAAGTTAGTTACTTTAATAAACTTTTCTTTAGATCGCTTTTCATATCGCTATTCATTTACTTTCTAGTTTTTCTTGAAGGCAACCCTTCAAACCCGGGGGAATGGTTGCGCCGGATTCTTATTTTATAATAATTTTGATTTTTTTTAAATAATGGTTGCTCAATACCTATACCCATCCTAATAGTTCCTAGACGCATATCTCATCACCCACCTATTTTATGTCCCAATCCTATGACGGTACTAGTTCCGGAACGGGCTATAGGTGGCGCGCACGATGATGAGTCTCTAACAAGAATCAATTAGTGACAATTTCGATGACCCGCGATATGGTTGATTATTCGCCGCACGCTCGCAACGCTTCCTTTTTCTTTTTCTTTTAAACATTTAATTGTTTATTATAAGCTTCAACTATACTTAAATTCAATTAACTTTAACTTGATTAAGTATAATTTGTGAAAAGTGATTGTTCATTGGTGTACAACAAAGGAAAGAAGCCACTAGAAGAAGCCACGAGGTTGAAGGTACTGTGCCGACATCCTTTCTTTCTTTTCCCATTGTCCATTGAGCAATCATATAGGTTCAATAAGAAAAAAAATACAGTCCACTACATCACTTCAAATATTTTAGAATATAGGTATAAAATTTTATATATTTATTAACAACCCGCGCCGCCAATATGTGTATTAAGCTCGCCTCCATTCATATTTGATATTGTATGAGACATTTCAATAAGCACGCTAAAAAATCAGTATGTTTAAAAAATCTTGTCTAACCAAACCTATTTTATATAATAGGGTGGCAAAGCCTACGGGACGCCCATAAAGGGCAGTTATCGCAGCCCATGGGCACCCAATCTTAGTGGGTGCGTTGCCGGTCTTCTAGGGAGGATTACTCTCTTATTTTGAATAGTTGGAAGTCTCTCAGGGAAGAGTTCACTAGTTCGCAGAGTTCCTTGTTAAATGGACTGTGCAGGACTTATCTGCCTACGGACGCTGGACTTTTGCATACAATATACATTTATTTTTGACGCCGCGCTGCCATCTCTAATTAGTTTAAGCATAATTAAAATAAAAAAATATCTCAGAAACGGAAAAAAATATCTCTCGCAGGAATAATAATTCGCTAATTTTTTTATAGATAATTTTATGATCTACATTTGTGTAAGGTACTTTTATGATACAACTTACCGTTTTGCTGAAAATCGCGAAAAACTCATTTTTTTACCTTTGACATTGAATAAAAAAAATTCAAAAACATTAAAAATATTATTAATATTTTTTATGTTTTGAAAAATTTTACTGATTTTCTGCTTGTTGGGACTTTATGTACCTTCGAATATCGAAATTGACCGGACTAAATACTTTGAAATCCATACTCAAAAATATAAAATGATTCTTACCTTCTCATTTCCTTATCAAGCAGACGGATTTCCTTAGCGAACTTCTTACATTCAATATCCATGTTTTCCACATCAATTTTCCGCCATGGAGTTGTTTTCCAGTCTTCTATGCTTGTCCTTACAATGTACACGTAATCCCAAAGTTGCTAAAATCATATGTGTTAGAATGTTAGTGTCCATGTGTGCGATTATATAAATATATATATTACTAGCAGACTCGGCCAAGCGTTGCTGTGGCTAAGGTTTTTGTTTTACATAGTAGTAAACTATTCGAGGGAAACGGTAGAAGAACACCAGTCATGGGCATCATCTAGCTTTTTTGGTGGTTATGCCATTAAATTATTGTAGCTTATGTGAAACGTTGGTACTTTCAGCACAGCGCCATCTGTGAGAATTGTGACAGTCAAATAATATACAAATAATTTCCAATAAATTAAGATGTAAGCTCCTATCTTTTAAGTTAGATCAAACTGCACACGGTGTGCAAATTTTATTGAAATCGGTTAAGTAGTTTAAGAGTCCATAGCGGACAAACAACGTAACCCGTAATTTATATATACTAAGATTATATAGTTACTTTTAACATGCGTAACTCCTTCCTGCATTGTTTTAATAATTTAAACTCTGGTACATTCACTTCGAATAGGGATCCCGATTCCTGTATACCCTTCATTTCTTCCTCTAAATAGAGCATTTCCTTGTCAACTCTTGACATTACGGCGTATGGGTCATCGCATTCATATTTGAAAAACTATAAGAATAAAATTGGCATGAAGCTAAGCTGCAAGCGTATATCACTAATAATGGTACAGGGTATTATTATAAATAGTAGCTTTATTCTATATCTGATTTCTTCAGGGTCAATCTATAGATACCTTATATTCAAGGGAACATATACTTTATCGGATGAAACGTTTATTATAACAATTTTGTAAGTAGTTATTGAATTTAAAATAGTTCCGAAATATCGCATTATTTATACCAAATATTGTAACGGATTGACTTGAGATAGTATTTTAAAGTATTTGTATAAAAAAAAGTTAAAATACCTCATATTTTTTAAACACTTCCCGGTAATATATAACATGGGAATCAAACGTTGTTATTTTCTTCCGTATACACGCAACTTCAGCTGCCTGTAATGGCGCCACCTGTTGCTTTACCGTGAGCGCCAATTTCTTTGAAGCTTGCCACTGTTCTGGCAGTTCCTATATTTCAGTAATTAAATTAACAAAGATATAACGAAATATTTTTCTTTGTTCTAGAAAAATAAATTTCCGAACAGAAACTAATCTGAATGTTCTTGATGTTTGCGTGCTAATTTGGTGGATTCGAACGACAACTTCCGACTCTACTCATAAGGCTGTTATTGAAATTAATAAAAGATAATCGTACTGGATTTTTTTAACAAACATAATATAATATAGACGTACTTGTAACAACACGTTGACTTCTTCTGGAATATCCATGTCATAGAATTTCAGTAGTTCAATAGTTTCAGAGAGTGGCTGAAACATATCATCTGTAGTTACAGCACGATCTTTGACATTCATTAAGTATCCCATGACTGTAACCAGAGCCTCGTAGTCTCCTTCTGGTACAGGTTGGAGTAGTCCTAGAATATTATGAAACTATAAGTTTTTAACGTGTTACTCAAATTGTGGAAATAAAGTAAGAAGATATTGCTTAAAATTAAATGCACAATATTTTATAATTATAAAATTTAATGAATCTTATATAAAATTAGCTAATTTCTATAAAATAATAATGATTATTTTTCCGACCCAAATGTCGACCAATAGAATTGCACCATTCGACGTCACGTGGTACAACCTACATGGTATTATACTGATAATTTTTTGAAAATTTTCTCTGGTAGTTGCTTCAAGAAAAGTATTAAGTAGTTGTTTTATTCATTATGAAATTCTTATTTGTTAACTGTACATTTCGTCTCATGGTGCAATTCTATTGGCCGACATTTGGGTCGGAAAAATAATCCCCCGAATACCACATGAGCTTCAAAATTATCTGGCATTTCCCTCAAGGTTCCCTGCAAAAACAAATAAAGTCGTCAAGTTTTTCAGGTTAAAAAATCACGCGCGAAGCGAAAAACTTGACGACTTTATTTGTTTGCAACGAACCTATCGGGAAATACCCGATAATTTTGAAGCTCTTGTGGTATTATAAGTGATAATTTAAAATAATATACTGCAAAACAGTCTTAACAATCTGGGGGCACGGCAGTGCGCCGGCCAAGACAAGCAAAAAAGCGGCACGGCCTATCCTTTTCTCAAAGCAGTTCAGGTCATTTTCAACCCCCTATAGAAGTTGTGAATAAAATTAGAAACCTTGATTTTCTTATGTGAAGTCAAGGAATTAATTTAAAACATAAAAGATTTGTAATGCTGATATGGTCACTATAAGATGTTGGCACCTAATTACGTAATAACTTAAGACAGTCTAAATAAATTGGCCGACTTGGTACATGCATCTCAAAACGTTTTACGGGGAAAATAATTGCGGTGTGATATTGACTGCCAATTAAGGATCAAAAACCACTCTGATAGTATAAAGCGATAAAACAATACACGATTAAAATATTGTTGCTTCAAAGACATCAATAAAGTACCTTCGTCTGCCTCTCGTATAAAATTTCCCAAATCTGTCAAGCTCGAAGTAACATTTTCAACTAAATGTTCTTTGTACATGTTACCCCATTTTCTTACGGTGTTTAATAATGCTTGTCGGAACGGTCTTATATCTACCTAAAATAAATAAATAAAAATTGCGTTATTGATTCCATGGAAGATAAGGGAGTCACTTCTGTATTTGGTTCGTTAATTCATGTTCAAAGATAATATAAGCGATCTCTTATAGCCATATCCCAACCCGCAGATAACAGATATTGTTTCGCCAAGAATCGCACACAATACCTAAGGTGACGGAGGCGATTACGGAACGCTTTACTTCTCATTTAAATGGTAGAGGTAACATAATAATCCTTACTTGAAACCACGAATTAAAAACTTTATAGGAGTCCATATCTTCAATGTCCATATACAAATTTTCATAATGATCAATTTGTTCCCTGAAGGCTTCCATTTTAGGTGGAGAAGGGACTGGCGGTTGGACATCTTTGTCTTCGGAACCAATTTTATCTATTTCCTCTGGCGTCAGTATTCTGCCATATTCTAGGAATATTTCCATTATGGCGTCTCGCTCTTCTAACCATAAGTAGGAATAGTTTTCGAATGTTTTGCAGAATTCGTTTGCTTCTTCGATAACCTGAATTAAAAAAATAAAAAGTGTGTCTTAGCTTATTCGACAATTAATATCAATATCTATATCTACATTTACAGTGTCATATAAGTATACATACCCGCTCAATGCCATCAAATATATCTTCTTTCATTTCGATTACATCGTGATGATTTATAATCTGTTCATAATATGACTCAGTCTTCTGTTTATCGATTCTTTCTATTAATGTAGACATTTTTAAAATATCATCTATTAGGTTATCTATAAGAGCGGTAAAACCCTTTTCATCATTGGAATCTAAAGATGGAGAAAACACCATATCCGGTTCTAAAAGTTCCAACTGTGCTTCAAATAATGATGCTAACTTATTCTTGGGATTCATGTGTTCCGATATGTAGCCCATACTAAAAATATAAAAAGACGTACTGAGCTTTTCAAGAATAAAGTCTTTTCGTAAAACTTTACATACGCATTTCTGTAACTTGAGAGGTTAACTTATGGGTTTGACACATTTCTGTATACGCTTCATCTTTAGAGGCAAATAAAAAATTGGCCTTTACCCGCAACTGGTATGAACGCATTTGTAAGATAGACATTTGTTATGTTGGTTTATGCTATAAAGTTAATGACTCACCTGCAAGCAATCGATTTAAACAAGGCCTCTTCAATCAAGCCATCAATAAAAGCGACATAAGCAAGCCATTTTACGCTATCCTGGCTTTCTTGCATACTAAATAACTCCATGTTTTCATCTAAGAGCGTTTTAATACATGCTGCACTAGTTTGTATGTCGCTATATCTTTTAGTAGTTCGTTCTTTACGATCTTCTAAATTCATCAAGGTGTCCTGAAACAGTCATCCCACCAGTAATCCTAAAGATTTTTACTTGTTACATAACAGTATCTGAATCTTTAGTGAAATTTTTATAGAATAACAGTTTATTATTTTCAAGAATATATAGTTACATAACTCAAATGAAATTAATAAGAAATTATACATAGGATACAAGCCTTTTTCCCTTCTTTCCTTTCAAACAACGGTTGTGTTGACCAAGTCTTCAATACAGCCTTTATTTCTTTAAGATTATCTTGAATTCTGGACATTCGGTCGTATAAACTTCCTACCAATTTATGTAGTTCTTGCAAATAATTCCACAAGTCTATAAAAATAAACGTTTTAATTGGCGACCAACTCTCCAATTTAATTGATAATAATAAAATTATCCTATTGAATATTACCATTTGAATTCCAATTGAGTTCGTGTTGCGCCATTTCAATTCTCTGATCAATCGCTTTTATTTCGTCTTCAACTAAATCAAATTCTACTTTTTGACTGTTTCTGTGTATTTGATTATACCAATCTGTTGTGATTCCCAAGTTTATTCTGTATTGACGAAATGTTTCTTGCTTCTCAAACAGTTCTAAACTTTCATGAGGCAAATCTTTAGACATTTCTGGATTCGATCTCAGATGATGAACTTCTTTCATGAGATCTAATAACTAAAAATAAACACAAAGTTTGAATAAGAAATCTTTCTATAAATTTAATGAATTTTAATTAAATGATTATTACTTCGGGACTGAAATTCAAAATGAGATCTGGACCTTGTCTCGTTATAATTGGATTGTTTGTCTTTTCTTCCACAATCTTAGGAACGGTCAATGTCCAATCGTTAAAATACTTTCTCTTGAACTCATTTATATCTTCAATCAACTTTTCATACCTTTCAAAAACCTTGACAGCATCGCCGCACCCTTTTATCCTGAGTTAAAGAAATTATTGTTTTAGGGATTTATGTCGTCTGATGAAATATGTATATTTTAACTACTGCACTAGATGAATATCAGCCGAATAATCAGCTTTCGCAATTTGCCCCACCCTGATAACTTACGGGTGCGGCAAATTGCGAAAGCTAGCTATAGGCTTGGAAATCCTTGTAGCTAGCATCGTCATATACAGGAGTCCTCCAGCAATGGGCGGAAAGTAAGCGTCTACCTCCATATGACCGTACTTCTGTTGTCGATTGCTTTGTTCTATAAATAAATCCTGAAAAAAAAACCATCGCTTTACATTTAATTCCGCTTTTTAACAATATACCTATAGGATTGTTTTACGTACTTCACAAATAGATAGTTCTTTATCCAACATCACTATGATTTCAACATACTTGGCGGTAAATTCATTTTTAATCAAAGGCCTTTCTAATACAGATCCAACTATATCAATAAGCTGAAAGTGAAATAGATAGAATTTATATAATTTTCTTGTATATAAATCAAACAAGTCTACCATACCTTGAATATTGCTTCCAAAGTTGTGCAGTTATCAAACGATTCTACCAAAACAGTTGATAACTTTAAATCTAAATCGATAATATTATCTTGAAATTCTTTAAAGTCTTCATTAAATCTCTCATCATCAGGGTCTAGGACGTCATATGACTTCGATGCAAAGCTATGGAAGTACGATTCAAATTCTCCAGAGATATCTCTTATTTGACCACCTAAAACTCTGCCCTTCATACCACCGATTTCTATCTTCTCCAACTTTTGGAACTCTAGTACCGTTTTGAAAAACCACTGTATTGTATTTAAGCGCTCTAAAAATTTGTTCATCCTCTCGAATACAACATTTGGATGGAATGTCCAAAGCAGTATAGCGCGATTTTCAAAATATTTGGGAATATTCTCTTTAAAATAGTCAAACGTCTGGCGGAAGTTCTTGAGAATGTCTATTGTCATTTGAATTCGTTGCCTCGCTTCGTCTATATCACTGTGAAACAGAGTACTTGGATCCAAACACTTTTTAGCCTAAAATAAGATATTTTATAAGTACCTTTTTTAAGTTAGGGTTAGGTGACTTTTGGTTTACCTGAAATATAAGCAAATTGCATATTTGCTTGATCAGAACCATGAGCTTGGAGGAACTGCAGTAATACTTTGAGTCACGCCAAACCATGCATATTACGTGAAATAAAGGTCTAAATAAAGGCTGACACTCAGTAAAATCTGTGTCATCAAGCGCTTGAAAGTGCTTTTCTAATGTCCGAAGATACATATCAATTTCTCGGGCTTCAGCTAAAGCTAAAAACAATTTTTAAACATCCTGTATTAATAATAATAAGTTCTATATTATTTAAACTAGTATATTTTATACTCATATATCAAATAGAAGTCGGTAGGTAGGTCAGTAATTATTGACTAAAATTATTTATGTTACACCGGCGCAATATTATATTCATAGTTAACAGACAACTTCCTCATTAACAGTATAATGAAATATTATGAAGTGAAGACTGTTAATAAAGACTTAATAATAATTATTAAAAAAGTAATATTATTATTATTATTGAGTCTTATTAAAAGAATTTATTACAATTGCATTCATTAATTTTTGGTACGTAAAAGTATTATGGAGTCTGTATAACGTCAGTTTTTATGCAAAGAGGAAACGTTTAATAATATATTAATCATTTTATCAACACTTAAGTATTGAGATAAAATCTAAAATTTATTTTTTATTACTTTTCTCCATCACCTTAACTCAGTAACGCATGTTTTGTAATAAAATAGTCTACCCATTTGTCTTATCCCTAATGCATAATATATAATAAGAGCGTTCTAATACTAGGTACATATTAGTCATACATACCTGACACTATATTCTTGAATAAACGGCTAAAACATGGATAATAAGCAGAGTTGGTTTTTTCCAAAATAACGGCCATGCACCGAACTCTTTCCATTCGCAATTGATCATAAATGTAATTAAGATTGCTTAATCTTGATCTCCAAAACGCTAGTTCTAAGGAACATTCTTAAACTTATTATAACTCAATAACAATTTATTGAAAGAAATTACATTCATTTTAATGATTCTGTGAGTCAGATATTTGTGTACATTGAAGAATATACAGTCGACGACTATTATACTGAATATTTAAATATTTCAAATTAAAAAAAAACATGATAATAGATTAAGTCCCTTACTAAGTATAAAATATTTTCGGTAACAGTATGAAACGATCTATTATAATTCGTCTTTAATCGTAGTTTTTCGGTGCGAAGCGATTTCGTCACTGTATTGCCACCATTGTTAGTTGAAGTGTTTGAAGTTTTTTGCAGAACGATAGATTTTTTATTTTTTGTTGGTTAGGCTATCTTAGGTACTAAAGGTAACAAAAGACAATCTCTGAAGTTAAAATAGAAAGAGAGATAATATCTCTTACCGACGTTTGGTTGCGGGTTCTGTCCGTTTTCAAAAGCTTGTGCAGAATCTTCCATCATAACATCATTTATTTGCTGAGCCCACTTGATGACCACACCTTCGATTGCGCTTTTTAAGTATAGGTCAACTTCTTTTCCCAATAACATTTCTTTCTCAGCTTCATGGACAAGTTCTACGCCTACCGGCATCGGTAGGACTGTCTGTCCACTTACTTTGCCTTTAACCTTTTCAATATAACAAAATATTGATGATAGTACTCTACTTACAAATAAGTTACCCAAAAATTATACGTTCATGATATGTGTTACCTTATCTCATTTTTTCGTAACTATACTACATTTCTGTTGGTTAAGTATTTTACAGTTGTTACTCGCAATTTAATATGCTGTTTATAATATTGCTATGATTTTACAATAAATCTATACGTTTAATATAAATATTCACGTCTTCAAGTAGTAATAGAGTTCGTCACAAATAAGGGCGACGTGTAAAACGAAACGACACGAGGGACGCTAATTTACAACCAATCCTTTTTTTTTCAAGGATTTCAAAGCAGGGATTGTCATATTGAAATTCAGATTCTCGATGGATAGCTCGACCGCAAAAATCAGGATTGGAAATAATTTAAGATTATAGTATACCGTAATGACATTTCTATCAAATTATTAAGATATTGTCTTAGTAATACAACCCGTTGACTAAAAATTATAAGGATTCGTTAACGCCATGTGCAAATAGACAAAATAATATTGAAATATCCAATATTATAAAATAAGTATTTAATTAAAAATCACCTCGTAAACGGTGCTTTTCAAATTGTGGATCTGCTTCAGGATATCCTGAGAGACGACTCGAGGCCAACCTTCATGGTTTGATGGGTTTGATAACAAGGGAACAAACACTTCATCAACGAGTGCAGCTAACTCATCTATTAATCTCGGTGCTAAGTCACCTGTTACATAGAAATAAAATTCAGTGACATTAATTGTATTAGAAGTCAAATTTAACAGATAAAACAAATTTATATTTTAGCTGCAATCACCGTATACGACCCTACCTAAGAAAACTCGCCTAAAAATGCTCACTAATAGTGTACTTACCAAAGATAACCATCGCCGAACATTCCTCTTTAGGAATGGCGCCTGGTTTTTTCTTAACAAAATAAACAGCTTTATTTTTCAAATAACATGGAAATGTGATAACCGGTACCAACTGCGCTGCATGGGTTAGTACAATCACAAGTAAGAGTGGAAGAGGCTTATCCACAAAATCTCTTAGTGTGGATCTGTGCTCTTCGACGCTTAGTACCCGCATCCATTTCTCCGGTTTTAGTTTTAATGATTTTACTACATAAGACCCAATGAAATCAAATCGCGGGTCATGGTTTGTACTCGAAGGACCTGGCTGGTCCATGACTAGAGTTTTACCCTACATCTATTAGAACAAAAGAATATTTGATCTTATGTCTTTTTCCAAGCTATCAGTTCGCCGTCCGAATACTTATTGAAGGCACATTGGCAAGGTAGAAGCCAGTCAAATGGCAAGTCACGCAAAGCGAATAGCGGGTCATTATGTCTCCTTTGTAACGAGCCTTTTACTGCCTCACAAAAATAGAGCAATCTTTACAGTAAGCAAAAAAATATTTTTAAACTGTTTATTCTTTTAACCAAAAGAGTTTACGCTTAGTCAATAAATGTGTTTAGAAGCTTTAAAATGACTATAGATAATCTACATACCAGGCCTGACTATAATATATTTTCAGTTATAAAAGTAACAATTAGACTCAAACATTAGAATATCATTCACAAGCTGATCCTTAAAATATGTTGAAGCGTTGTATCCGATCCTTAAAATATTGGCGGCTTGGTCAGAAATCAGAATACGAAATTCCACCCGTATCACCTCAACGTCTGACGTTCCACAACTGCGTTTTTTTAGAGGCAGTGTGGCACCACCACTATGTGGAACCAGTTGCCCACTGAAGTTCCGAACCAATTCGACTTAGAGTACTTCAAAAAGAGCGCCTAGCAAATCTTAAAAGCGCACTTCGCGGCCTGCTGTCCCATTATATAAAAAAATATTAAGACGAACTACATATTTCTCATTTTAGCAGGATAGGCTGCGTCACTGGTCACTATTAATATCACTTATGAAAAATAGTTCTATAAAAAAAAAATCCAAAGCTAAACCTTCATTGTTAAAAACTCATTACGTGATACTTAATATTTATAATGCATTAACATTTCTTAGGTTTATTTGCCGTCAGTACATTCATTTCGCGTATGAGCGGGTGCCAGGCGCTTTCCGCTCCGCCCTAGCTCCCGCCGAGATGACACTCGCGACGTCGCGAATAAGGTCAACTGTCGCTATTTACGACCATAATTTTAATTTAAAAGCGAATAGCGATTTCGTTCTTTTGTTTTCGATAGGGTAGAGGGCGATTTAATCGCATAATCTAATCCCGCCTGTGCAAATTAACATTGCTTGCACGGTATATAAAAATATCGTGAGGATGCATTAGTTTGATCCAAAAATTTCGGTCTCAGGTACAAAAGACTACTTACTTGCCTATAGAGTTAAGACAGATACTTCGCATTTATCAATAGATATTTAAATTGTGTACTTACCCATCTATAACCTTTAAGTTCCAATGACGTGAGCTTGTAGCACAACTTTGACAGGATTTAACATTCAAACGTTTATCGTAATTTCGGGACGAATTTAATATTGATTTTTAATTATCATTACCAAAACGTCCATATTATACCTACGTTTATAATATTTTGTATTCACTTTTTTGTAAGGTTTTATAAAGGATTCCTAATACGTTAGACATAGACATAATATTTATTACAAACGAAAACACACACACACACAGACACACAAAATAACAATACTTAAAAATAAAATAAGACATCAAAAACAATAAAAATTAAAAATAAAAATGTTAAAACGATAATTATGAAACAATAATACGTATTAGGTCCCATGCCTTCATGTCTTCTTCGTAAACGCAACTATACGTTTCAAATGGTTGTTATATCTGTCTTTATTTAAACCATAGTCAACGCGCAGTAGCAGATAACTTTCAACGTTGCTAGACATTCCATGTTTTAAATCGCTAAAAGTGTATGTCTTAAACAGTAGCCTAGATAAGAATCGTCGCGTGCAAATATTATTTACTATTCTGTACGTAGCTTTGAGGTTTATCTACATATATATTGCTAGAAATATGGTAGATATGCTTCTAATGTTATCTTTTCTGCAATTAATTTGTAATGCTAAAAAACTACAAGTTTTAAACTACTTTCCACCTATCTCTACGAATTTATTTTTAATCATGCAAACTACGTACGCAGAACGGGAAGAAAAATAAATACAAAACTCAGAATTTTATACATTTATTGATAATGACAGCGATGGTTGACTCAAAGTTGCTACTTGGCAAAAATATTTCCTCTAGAAGTGAACTATCTGTATTTAAATATTAAAAATCTCTTTATATGTTTACAATAATGAATATTATGCAACCATCTATCCTGCTACCAAGTAGCTGCCTAATCTATGGCTTATCACATAAAAAAATCAATAATTGTGATCTATTTTTACACAATTTTAAAACTGGCAACACAATAACATCATTGCTACAAAAAAAGTCACCAAAATAATACAACGAATTCATAAGCTCATATGCAATTAATTGACTGCAATAAATACGAATTACTCTATAAAACAAATAATAACTACATTTTAAAACAAGCACAGCACGTTGTCAGCTTAGTTCTAATTAAAATAAATTAGACGTCAAGGTCACTATTAGCCTAAACCTAGGAGCCCTAGTGCATACTCCAAATGATTTCATCTTAATCTCAACTAACTTTATTGCCTTAAATCCGTCTTTAATTTTGATTGAAACCAATACTTAAAGACAGATTGTCTCCCTCGTTGTCCTACCAAACTATTGGACAGAAGCACATCGAGAATTTCAAAGACACATCCTACTATATTTAAAAGACTACACATTGAGCTGTCCTAGTTGAGGCCTGATCGGTAAAAATGCAAAAATCATTCACACTATAAAAATCTAACTTATAATAAGGTGATAAATGTCCAAATGGAATGTTAAGTACGATACGTCTAATAAGCGTTCGAATGAAATAAGACATCAGTCGAGTTTGTCATATCGGCACGTAATTTGGCAAGATTTTGGCAGCGTTCAAGTGTTACGTAACGAATTTTGGGGGGTGAAGGGGGGGGGGGTTTCCATTTGTAAAACGTTACGATGAATTACGCGTTATTGTTAATATTATTCGACTTTCCAATACTTTACACCACATAATGGTAACTTAGGTATAAAGAGTCATTAGGTGGTCACGAAACGTTTTACTATACTTGGTTACGTTACTGTACTTGGGTACAGAAAAACGTTACGGCGTGGGGAGGGGGGTCAATAATGTCCAAAAATTGCGTGACGTAACACTTGAACGCTCCCTAATTCCTAGAGGTATTTTCTATAGAAAATAATGTAGCAGTTACGAATCGATATAGAAACCAGGCGTTTTTATAACGCATCTTGCCAACTTACACACTGGAAACTTACTTGGTGCATTAATAGGCGAACATTTTTATTATTATTTTTTACTTTACGTGGTGGCAAGTCACGGGCGGTTGAAAGTGAGATTTTAAAAACACTAGTAAATAACGAGGCGTTATATCTAATTGTGTACTCAAAGTGTACTTAACAATTACGTCTAAAAGGATGGAATATACAATAAAGGTGAACTAACTCTATTGCTTCGGCGGATGAAGCGAATCGATGTGAATATACCCTAATACATGTGAATACACTTTCCTACTAGCATTCAGATTTCACCTAAGCTACCACACAATGGGAAAATCAATATACTTTATTGTTTCTGGATGGAAAATGACACAGGACTAAGTTTTTCATGGGTGTAATATACAGCACGTCGAATCGTCTATAAATATTAAATTTACAATCTCAAAATTTTTAACTACACAACCCTAATATATGTGGTGCAAGTGACGAGCGACGACGAAATAGAATAAGCGTGAACGCGCAAAATACTTTATCAGCGTTTAATATAAGAATATTGCGTAAATAATCGCTGTCATTTGCACCCGAGAAAAGATTTCGGTGAGTCCATGGCTGGATAATGTACTAAGTACAAGTCTTTGAAAGGACGTAGATGTGATATTGGACGATTTCGTTTTTACCAAACAATAGGGAGAATTTAAATAAAACTTTCTAAACTGGCAAGAAACTATCACATTAGGCAATCGTGTCCAAAGACTGAGCAATTCGAGAATAAATTTAAATGCAAAATATATAATCATTGTATATTTAAGTCCCGTCCACCGATAGATAAATGTCAAAATATTAAAATGCTCTTAGGAACCTTGTCAAACGATGATAAAGTTTCTTATTAAATTTTTTTTACAAATTGATGAGCTTCAAAAAAGCATAATACATAAATAATGGTAAAAACTATACAGTTAAAAAAATCTATACAAACAATCCTGATCACAAACGATTCATTGGTCATTAAATTAACAACACACATACACATATTTACATAAAAATAAAATGATGTCAATTATATTTACAAATATGGTCTCGAAATAAAATAATTCGCTAATTCGACACTTACGGAAAAACATTTCATTCAAATATTATTGTACCAAACAATAATATGGAGAAATGTTTTCCTAATGATAAAATTCATTAAATATATAAAAACCGGGACTAAAACGAAACAATCAGTTAATTAGAATATCTGCTTAAGGGTGAAAGGAACAAAATATACACATAAGCACCATAGTTACAAGACTGCAACATAAAATGAATTGGACTCGTGTGGACGTAAACAATTCGGTCCGGTTGCTGCTGTTTGCGTATACGTATATACGCGCGTACGTACGCGTATACGCTCGTACGTATAGGTTGTCGAGCTTATTTGCTTCTAGTTTTAGTGCCAACGGCATTTATGCTGTCACCGCGACTCCGGGATCTGTGTAAGTTCTGTAGGCCTTCACCTGTAAAATATTATTATAAAATTCTCGTGTCACAATGTTAGATACCATACTCCTCCGGAACGACTCAACCGATTTTTATCAAATTTTATATGCATATTCAGTAGGTCTGAGAAACGGCTACTATCTAATTTTTTTCATACCCCTAAGTGATAAGGGTTGTCCACCCTTAACATTTTATTTTTATTTTTTGGACGAAATTTTTTTTTTTTATAATGTGCCATTTAAAAAAACATACAACCCTAAATTTTCGCCCCTTTACGATAAATCCCAATTTTTTATTATAGTAGATAGTTATTTTAATTGAACTAAAAAATGTTTCCTAGAAATAACATAGGTAATAGGTATATGACAAAACAACGTTTGCCGGGTCAGCTAGTATAATTATAAAATAGTAATTTCACGATTTTTTGATAATTGACTTTGGATTTTCATTAAATATATTTATTTATATAAACTTTGTTACATTACAAATATAAACAAGTAACATAAATTATTAGGGATGCAATTGGCAACCTTATCACAAGCAATTTGTTCCAGGCAACCCTAGTAGGGAAAAAGCTATAAAAAAGTAATATAACTAAAAAGTTTTTTTTTATTATACCTCAGTACTTAATTGTTTTCTTATTTTACCTTTGCTAGTAGCACGTTTCAGCTCATTATCACGGTACGCCCTGGCACTGCGACCGCGCCGGTCCTGTATGAGCTTTTCGCCTCTCACGAATATTCCGTGTCGAGGTCGGCATTCGAAATACCGTGTCCCTCCTACAGAGCCATCGTTTTTTCCTAAAAATATTTACGATAAATCATATTAGAAAAATTCTGTATACTGCATTTTCATGTGTATGGTTTAATACGAAGCAGGTCGGTTATAGTTATAAATTTAAATTATTAATCCATGTTAGCAGAAGGCTAGCAAGTGCGTTGCCGGCCTTTCAAGAATTGGTACGCTCTTTTCTTGAAGGACCCTAAGTCGAATTGGTTCGGAAATACTTCAGTGGGCAGCTGGTTCCACATACTGGTATCCGGCAAATACTGCCTTAAAAACGTACAGTTGTGGAACTACGGACGTCGAGGTAATACGGATGGTATTTTGTATTCTGCCTTGACGTCCGATAATGAAACTCAGTTGCAGGTATTAGACCGAACAACTCCTCTGAATACTTTCCATGGTAAAAGCGGTAGAAGATGCAGAGAGACCCCACATCTCTACGCACCGCCAAGGAAACAGTCGCACGGAAAGTGACTGGTATCTAAGTATTTCGTATGAGAGGCTTAAAGACGAAAAGTATACCCTTCAATCCTGCCATACTATATTTCATAGTTAGTAAAACTACTTACCAGTAGGCGCGTCTAATTCTACTCCCACCCAAGTGCCAGATGCAAAGTGGGTTGGTCCGACGTACGCAACTACTCCGGTGCTACTGCTCAGACGTAATTGTACACTTTCGCCCACACACATCCACTCAGGTACTGCGTGCGAACGATCGCTTTCTGATTCGTCTGAAATTTTTAGAAAAAAACATAAATAATGCTACGGATAAAGAAAAATATTTAAATTAGTTTACATTATAGAAAATATTAATTCGTGAATTCGGATTCAATCATTAAGCTTGAACATTATAGTTTACAAATTATTTAAAATAAATTAATATTTTTCATTTATAACAGAGTTACATGAACACTTCTTTTGTTGGATTTTCTACAAATATATAAGAATTTATAAAATGTATATTTTTGTTTTGGGAATATTGCTTGCTAGGAATTGTATTATAACTAATAGTAAACTATAAACTTAGACCGACCATAAATAAAATAAAACTAAAACTTAAATATTTATAATATCAAAATTCTATATATTTAAAAAATAAGATTACCCTGTAAAATACGCTCCGTGGATGCGGAAGTGTCCTTAAGCGGTGGCGAAGCGTGTTCATGCGACTTCGTACGTCCAGACGGATACGACGCACGCGCAGCGTTACGGGCCGTACCAGCACGACGACGGACGACCTTTCAAGTTATATTATATTAAAAACATAATCGTGCAATTTGAATAAAGTAGAGCAAATTTTAAAACGTGCGTTCGAATAAGGGAGCGTTCAAGTATTACGTAACGCAATTTTTGGAGACTATTGACCCCCCCATGTAATTCGCCCTGTGGGTTTTTCAGTACCCAAGTATAGTAAAACGTTTCGTGACCACCTAGTGACTCTTTAGTTACTATTATGTGGTGTAAATCGAAAAACGCGTACTTCAATCCCCGCCCCGCATCGTAACGTTCTACAAAAGGACCCCCCCTCCCAAAATTCGTTACGTAATACTTAAACGCTCCCTAACGGCTACGTACAATATTTTACTTTTTATTCTTAACTTTCACTTGTTTTTCAGTGCGACCTAACATCGTCAGGCAATCAAAGTAGTAGGAAGTTGAGAATAGTAAGTTTTTTGTATACCTTTCCCGCAGGAAGAGATGTATTGACTATAGGATCCGGTCCAGGCGAATCACTTTCTCCGACAGATGATGTCTCACGACTCCGCGTGTCGTGACTTGAATGTTCTGAGCTAACGGACTCAATTTCTGCTTCACCTGTAAATAGTTTGCCAATTAGTAATTAACTGCTATAGAAACAGTGATAAATATTATTAATTACTTGATATGTCATGTGGAACATGGTGTAATGGTGGCAGCTCCTTACAAACGTTGTGTAAAATACATGGCAATTAAAAAAAGTGGCGGAGAGTTCATTGCCAGTTCTTCTCTTCCGTTCTACGCCCTTGATTTGAGAACTGACAGTAAATGTCAAATTAGAAGCATTTTTTATTTTTTTTTGTCTTTGACTTTAAATAGTTTAAAAAACTTTTTTTTTATAAGAAGTATTACTAGTTTAAGTGTCAACAACATCTAAAGAAATAGTTAAAATTACCGAAAGACGTGTCGTGCGCTTCCCCATTGACTTGCAGTTCTTGTTTATTATGACTAGACACCGTTTCCACAGGAATCGCTCCAAGCGGGTCCAAAATCTGTCCTTTATCCATAGCTTCCTCACAATCCCTTAAGAACGGATTTATCCTGTTCCTCGATCCGGGAGTCAAGACCGGAGTTTTCGCTTTCTCGAATGCAACATCTTCCAACTCATTTTTCGATTCGACAATTTCATTCTTCAGGTCTGTGATATCGCTTCTCAGTTCACTTATCTCATGTCTGAGGCCGGCCATTGAGTTTTTAGTCCGGCTCAAGTGCGTGTAATCCATGACTTTGTCGAAATCTGGTGTGTCATCAACAGACATACTGCGTATGGAGAGTGTGTCGTCGTTTGTGAGGTTGGTTGACGATACTGCTTGAGAACCTGTAAAATTCAACAAAGATCTATGAATCCGGATAAGATAACTCTTCCTTGTATAAAAAGAGATTCATTCTACATGAAGATATATTGCTGCGTGTGCCAAATAACCACACTCGGCGTGGTAAGCGGTCGCAATTGCTGACAGTGCCTCGGGCGCGGACGAACTTACTCAGAGAAGCACCATTTACGCGTGTTTTGCGCACCCTAAACACTATTGCTTGTGAGACGGATATATGTAGTTGCACACTGGCTTAATTGTTTTTAGTTTAGTTTTCTATTGTAGTAGTATTAAGTTACTGTAAAATAGGAAATGAGGAAAATAAATAAAATAAATAAATTACTTTAAAAACAGGGTTAGAAAAAAAAGTATTTCTATAAAGATAGCGTGAACGTATGACCATCACTATTGGGGAATGGTAGAAAGTGTTGAATAGCTTGAATATTTTTAAAAAGCTCGGCTACAGACTCTCCTCTATAAACAGCAAAAAGTGACTTACCATATCCACTTGAAGAAATTGAAGGTGAATTTTTGCTTGGATTTCTTTCACACGCAAGCTCGTGAAGTGAATCCAATGTCTTTGAAGTCGGTAAGAAACCGCGGGGGTTTGCTCGAGAACGCGTACGCTGGAATGCAAATATTATTAACTGTAATGTATAATACGGTTTAAAAAAAAATTTAGTATAAAGGATAATTCCCGATTCTCTGGAAGTTGATGAGCCAATTGTGTGTTCTACATTAAAATAAAAAAAATCTACATGAATATTATTTTAGGTTTGACGGTCTAACTGAAGTTCATAGATTTTAAGTGTTTCTTCTCGACTTCTATATTACGTATACTCACTTGTGACCGCGGCGTAGTCAATTCATCTGAAGGAGCCGATTCTGGCTCTGAATGGGAATCCTCGTCATTTCGTCTACCTGGCTCTTCATGCAGGGTTGTCATGCGCAAACCCAATTTTCCACTCGCCGGAGACGCTGTAATTACGTTGTTATAAAAGAAATAGTTCCATACAGTGTATTCTATGCAAATAAGGCAAAACAGAAAGAGCACGTATCTACAATAGCCCAGTCGAAAAACTGTGAAGTCTAATGATGGCTAGAAATTAAAAGTCAAATTCTTACACTACTAACAACACGGTCTTAATTTTGGAGATGTTATGCCAATTTCATGCTGAGATGTTTAATGAAACATGCTTAAGACTCCTGATAGACTCGAAGCTAAAAAAAATACCATCGATGCTGTCAATATTTTTGACACCAAACAAGCACGAATGTAAAAAACCAAATAAAAGAACTCAAAAGATTCGAAACAAGCCAATCTAATGATTCTACGACTTAAATGTCTTCACGTACACTTATTCGGCGTCTGCAGTCGCAGGGAGTTCAGGTTCAAATTCAAATTTAGGAACGTTGGCCGAGCTGAAATAAAAATATTAGTACATGTGTCAGAAAATTGTTAGTATGAAGTAATGTACTGAAAATGTTTTACTCGTAGCAAGATTAGATTCTTATATTTCCATATGGTTAGAAGAATCAATCGACGAATTCACTATAATTTTTATGTTTTTTAATATAAATATTGCCAGATAATTTTATTTAAATTCGTTATAAAAACTTTAATATAATTAATCAATCTCCATGATATCTTCTTAATATTCTATTGATGTTATAATTTTTATCTATCTCTGACACTAGAACACAAATCCATGCGTCGACTAAACCCATTAATTAATCCCGTACCCAATACTATTGACACATGCATCATTTTAACACACACCTACTTTTATGTTACGAATTAATAATATATAATTATCTATTACTACTTTTACGTACTACAATTAACTGTTTTTCAAGTTTTTCGTTTCACTTTACAACACCTTTCTAGTAATTTGGCTGTCAAATTTAAGATATTAAATCGAAGCTTCTTTCAAAGCTGTCTTGACGAAAATAGAGGTAGGTAAAAAAATCATGCTGGCATGCAAATGAAATATAAAGGCAAATAAATCAAATAATAAAATAAGCTCGCTGGACGCTGGAAATGAATCCATAATGATTCATAGCTTTTCTTATTCCAGACAATTTTTTTTATAATTTAATAAATCATTGTATTTAAATTTCCTATATCTTACAGCCAATTACCCAATATCTAAATTTGGATCAAATTACGTAAGTCCACAAAAACTAGTTAATTCCAATTAACATCGCATTCGACTAATAATTTTGCCATCGTCATTCCAAGTCAATACTGTATTGTCACCTGATTACCTGATAGGAACGAGCCTGAAGGTAGCGGGGGTCATAAACACAAAACGAATGTTAGTTTAAGCCGGGAATAATATTGAAAATTTTGTTTATCACCTTCCTAATACTTGATACTTTGAACTACGCCGAAGCGTATGATTTTCGCAAGCAATTTTGATTTCTCAAAAATTAAGAAGGTTCAATAATTTTGAAAGATTTGAGAGACAGTAAGATTTGAAAGAATAGCATTGCCACGAAGCAAGTAGAAATTAAATTGTGATATGGTGGATGTTTTGTGAAGAGTATAACGAAAAAAAAACTTGCCGTTGTTTGTCGAAAAATTCTGTTGTAAGGTGTGTCAAACGCTATCATATAAAATCTATACCTACAAGATGCGTGCATTTAGTCAGAAATAACTAAGCTACAATGCACTATAGCTAAGACATACTTAAAAAAAATGTAAGAAGTAAAATAGTAGTAATGGGGATGTGTTGTGTTAGAAAGAAGGTTCTATATATATTTGATTGGTATTAGATATATCCCGGTTTCATTTATTAGTCTTAGTTATTTCATGTATGAAAAGAATTTGTTGGAAACTTACCGAGTCCGAATGGTTTTGTGGGCGTGACGATATCCGGATCGTTATGAGCGGGCGCAGCGTACGAATGTCTGTGAATATTGCGTCGTGGTGTTTCGTCAGCTAAGTCGGCCACACTGCCTGAGCGACCCGCGGATAAACCGGTCAAAGATTCGAATGAAGAGTCCAAACGCATAATCTATAACATTGAAATATAATTACTAATTATAAAATAAATGGTTTTACTGTGAGCAAATTTGGAAAGGGGATCCATTTCTTTATATAAATAATATTTCAATTTAAAACGTCTCATACTGTCAATTTAAAAAAAAATATGTTTTAATAACTACTTATTTTTCATAAACCATAACAAAAAGAAATTTAAACTATATTTTGCTCACATTGGATGCCTTTATCGCTTATGTCACCTTAAATGCAGTGAACCCATACCAGAAGTATCATTGCAGTTTTGTGCTTTCAATTGAAAGTTGTGTCCAATTATACCATTTAATTTCCAGAAAATAATATTTCTAGTTAACGTACAATAAACTATATACAGCATATAAGCTAGCTTAAAAATAAAGATGAAAGAAACATAAAATGAAACATGCCCAATCCTAAATCCTACCAACGAGCTAACAATGACGCAACATAATACAGTAACTATTTAATTGTAGATATTTTCACAATATATTTCATCCTTGACACAGATATATTTTTTTTTAATGTAATAGGAGGCAAACGGGCAGGAGGCTCTGATGTTAAGTGATACCGCCGCCCATGGACACTCACAATGCCAGAAGGCTCGCAAGTGCGTTGCCGGCCTTTCAAGAATGGGTACGCTCTTTTCTTGAATTAATTTGGTTCGGAAATACTTCAGTGGGCAGCTGATTTCACATAGTGGTGGTGGAAAACGCCCAGTTGTGGAACGACGGACGTCGAGGTGATACGGATGGTATTTTGTATTTTGAGATAATATTTTTCAAGAATACACCAAGTACTTTGCAATTGGGTCCCAAAAGATGTATAATGTCAACAGTTTCTAGATGTTTGAGCCCCTTTTAGCGCCTCAAAATGATGTAATTTAAAGAATGTTTTGGGAAAGTAAGACCCACAATAACTTGCAAAAAATCCTGAAACAGTGCGTCGACCTTTGAAAACACCAGAATTTTGTATTTTACAATGTTCTACCAAGACACCACAGCGAGAAACAAAAATAATGCAACAGATGTAAGTGCCATGCTGACTCACGTTGTTTCCATTCTTTGCGGCGTTCTCGAGCGCTTGAGAGAGCTGCGACCGCGTGCGTACAACACATATTAATAATTGCATACACGAGCGATATACGTCAATTTTGCTTACACTTACGATTTGCGTATTACATTTATTTGTACATATTCATAATTTCAACATTTGTTTCAGTTCTATTGTCTCAATATGTACAAAATAATGTAGCAAACGATGTACATAATTTTATTTCCATCCTCAACAGGGCCTTGAGATCTCTTTATCATTTGTATGTAGAATATATTTCCGTTTAGCGATATTTATTTAGGAAAATTCCCGTAAAGAAAAGGCCCAGTTGTTTTAGGATTGACGTAGGAGTTTACGAAAGTTGATCCTCCGTTTAAAACTTTTAATATAGAATCATTATAGACGTGGTTATTTTGTTGAATTGTATGAAGATTTCTCCTCGCTCGTGAAAACAATCTGATTAAAAGCTGAGCACATCGAGTTATTTTTATGACACGAACGCATTAAGATATACCGCGGCATTTATATGTTAGTAACGATATTAAAACAGCGAACAGCTTCGGTTAGTTAGCCATTTTTGTTTGATACGGTAATATAAGGATATACGAGGACCTTCTATACTTTAATTAAACATGTAGGTTGCATGGAAAGCCTTAATCTATGTCAAATTTAAATTAAATTTTTCATAATCAAATTATTTCAAGACGCATATATACAACTCAATAGTGTTTTTGTAACTAATTATTATAAAAATATAACTGTTCCCGCTGTTTATTCGGCGTAATTTAAAACCCAAATCATATAGGGGGTGTGGTGCTTGACATTATTATATTGAAAAGTTATTTTAAAACTCTGAAAATTAAACTTTATCAAGGACAATTTTTTTCAGTCATTCATGATGGACATTGTATTTGATTACCTATGCAAGCAAAAGTTTATAAAAATAGGTACCGAAATTATAACTTATTTTAGAAAAAAATAAAAACGTCATAATACTCGACTCCGTTGAACTAAACTACTAGTTTTTTTTTTAATGGCTCTGGCACGATTTGTGCATTAGCCAGCGTCAAGTATAGGATTTTTTATAATTGGTCCTTGTCTTTAGAAATTCGACCGTGTCCTTCATGTACGGTTTAAGCACTCGCCCGGTACCGCACAACCTTCTCAAAGGCCGAGAACAAATTTAAATTAAATTAAAACTTGCCCTCGAACCGGGAATTGACCCTGGTACCCCTCACCTAGCTGCCACTTAATAAGACCGCTAGGCTATGAGGCCCCCAAACTACTAGTTTTTTTGTTTCACTATTTGCCGAAATTATTAAAAAATGACTTCGTAATTCCTAATAAAGGTCATCGTACACCTTACATTACCAAGTGGATCTACCGTACGCGTTAAGCAGACGCAACAAAAATGGAGGATATCTTCTCACCACGCAACGCCCCGAATCTTGATCGTACTCGTCCTGCCCTTGCAGTGACGATACGAAATCAACGACATACCGAGTCGCGTTGCAAATCGTTTGTAACGCGTCGCGTCGTGAGAAAGCACCCTGAAATCACATTCAACTTATAATTGTTGCACTTCTGTGGACCTTGATCTTCCTGCAGTCTCATTTTTAATGATAAAGAAGTTCAAAAAGGAAGATAAATTGGGTGAAAATAAATATGTAAATTAGAAATGACCGGATGAAAAATTAAGAAAATCATTGAAAAAACGAAACACAAAAAATATAATGCATCTCTATAATCAAACTCGAAATTCAAAGATTTATGAAAAATTAAAAAAAAACTTTACGACGTTCGTTTAAAAAGTATAAAAAACATAATTATACATGAGACCAGAAGAAATCAACCAATCTTCGTAAAAAAAAAACAAATGAATGAAATAGAAAAATATATTTAAAAAATTCCACGTACTTAGAAATGCAACAATTATAATTCGTTACAGTGTGGTATTTGCGCCTGCGTTCTAATGTTCGCTGTTGTCTAAGCAGTGTTCTGTGAGCGTAAACCTATCTCATTGAAATCCTGTTTTAACGTCAAAATCAAAGCTGTCAAACTAAAGTGTACTTTACGCTAAGTGGATAAGGCACTATATTGTATACCTGTGAGAAATTTGGTACCGAAGCCGTTTTGCGCATAGTGACTGGTTGGCCGCGTGCTTGCTCTAATTCCTTAACAGCGACACTTTGGCGTAGACGATCCAGAGTTAGAATACTCTCAACTGCGCTTACGCCACGCGTGTATTTTTCTGAAATTTTTATAGGATCACATATAAATAGATACAGTATCAGAAACTGATTACTTATTTATTTAAATATTAGTAATCTACCAAACATATTATAAAACAAACCTGTTACACAATATAGAAACCCAAAACAGATTACATACATAAACAATATATATGAAACAGAAAACAAGACTGGACAAAATCAAATTGGTTGCTGACTTTTTGCTGTAACATATTTTTGTTATTATTATTATAATTTTTTTTTTAATTTATAAATGCTACAAATGTAATTATTTATTTTTTTTGTATCTCACACACTGTTTTGTTGTGTTTTTTAATATTTTTATTACACTTTAATGTTAATATTCTACGGTTTCGATATTTGTAAATATGTGAGGAACATGTATACTAACTTTTTTTAGTATAGTAGTTTATTCTAAGAGTACATTGTCTTCACATATAAGTATTTAACAAATGTAACAAATATTGTAAACCTATTTTAAAAGAGTAAGTGTGGAGTTTCTTGCCCAATCTTCTCCACACGAAACTACCTTTTGGAAGGGGCAACTAGAATCTTCTATATATATATAAAAAAATCGGTTGTCTGTAAAGTCGGTTTACTGACGATAGTTGAACGTGACAACGGCAGAAAAATATTGATGGGATGGTTGCATTTTTCAAAAAAAAAATTTTTATTTGTTTGATAGGTATTTTGTATGGATATACAGAAGGAGGTAAATGGAAATCACAATTGAATTGATCAAGTTACATTTATTTGTACGCATAAATACAATTATGTCAATTTTAAATGGAACGCCTCAGAGCGAGGTAACGCCTCAGAGCGAGGTAACGCCGCATGAGTCATGTTTTTTCGTGCGTGTAGCCGGCTCTATCGAATTATAAGACGTTGTCACGTCAAAAAATTTTGACGTTCAAAAGTGCCATTTTAGATGGTCTAATTGAAATAAATGCTTTGACTTTGACTTTGACAAGTAAGTACATTAATAGACAAAAATATATTTTAAAAAACTAAAAACATTGGCGAATAATGCTGGTAATTCGAGTTCTTAAGGGGCATTGCTTGTCGCATAAGGTGGAGGGAGTCTAAGATAAATTAATGACAGAATTAAGTATTACAAAAAATATGTGGATACCTCAAAAATTACTCAACCGATTTCGATGTTGGACTGTTAAATATTGAAAATCGGTTTTTTTATCGGAGAAAATAAACAAAATACACGCCTAATTAGATCATCATAGTAACATATCCCATACCAAAAATATCACAGTCAAGTCAAACTGATAACCTTTTCTGAAATAGGTAAGAAATGAAATGTTATGTCAGTAGATGATGGTACATTATTTTTTCATACCAATATAAGTCTCTCCATCAGCTGCACTGGCTTCCTCTCCCGTAGCAACGATTTGCGCCAAGCTCTCTCTTTCCTCCAACTCCTCTGAAGCCTTCGGAATGTTTGATACGACTTCGTATGTTACACCAGTTTGAGTTAGTTGATCCACTCTGAAAGCAATTTGATGAACTTTCAAATTTAACTAAGTGAATCTATACCAAAATTTTTAACTAGAACAAATGGTTTAAATTAATTACATATTTACAATCATTATATTAACTTAATCAATAATCGAATATCTTTGCTGATTTCCCCCTTTTTCAAACGTTTATTTAAAACAAAAGCCTAGAAATTGTGGACATACATTAATTAAAAAAAACGGCGATTAAAAAGAGTGGCGGAGAGTTTGTTGCCAGTTCTTCTCTTCCGTTCTACGCCCTTGATTTAAGAACTGGCAGTAAATGTATAATTAGAAGCATTAATATGTATTTATTTACTGACGAGTCATAAGTGTACATTATGTTACCTATATGATTAAATGATTTTTTACTTTTAATATTAAAATTAATCAATAAAATATCTTTGCTAGAAATTCTTAAAACAAAGAATATCTTGTTAAGAACGGGAGCTTTGGACTAAAGTAAGCTAAGTTTGACAATACGTAAGTTAATAATGAAAAACATTGAGAACAATTAATTACATCGAATACCTGACGATTTTCTTCCGTATCCGATCGGTGAAACTTTGTCGTTTGTAGATGTTGAGCGCGAGTCGCTTGCGCAGTATAAGCTCCATAGGCGCAGGGTGGGACAACCGCACTGTCGTTTTGAGTATGAGATATACCCGTTCATTTGCTGTAAAAATAAAAATATTTTATAGACAAACTTTGTAATTTATTTCAGAATTTGAAACTCCTATTTGTGTAGTTAAGAGCGGCCAACCCGTATATCCTTACATACAACGCTCGTACGTGATTATGGCGTTATGACAGATTTTTATTTGAAAGTTTTGAACTAATAGGCATCTTGTGCACTATATCTAGGTTTCTATTAAAACGCGAAATCAAAATTTTAAGAAACAAATTCAGTGCAAACCTCCAAAAATCTGCCTTTTTGCACAAATTTTATATGAAGTTTGGGCGTTTATAATGAACTAAGAACTCATTAATCGTAACCGGAAAGAAATATTTGCATAGAAACCTTGCAAATGTAATGGAGTTTCTAAATGTAAAACTTTTTTTTCATAATCTTGTAAGGCTTACGAAAAAACACGTAATGTTATCGCGTTCTCACTTGCTTGTTAGCCATGTGGATGAAACAACAAGCTTTTTCGCCATGTTCGCGTTACCGTACGTCGGACGGAGAAGGGCGCTCTTAACGTGTAAACTCCGCCTAATCGTAGCTTACAAGATTTTTTTCACATGTTTTCCCACTTAACTGCTTCTTTGAATTAAGATAAATAAAGCATTACTAAGCCTTTAGCTGGACTATGAGATTTGACGTCAATAAAGACTTCATTTACTGATAATTCAAAAAGAAAATTAATTTTAGAAAAACTTATTAATTAGTGTAATAATTTGTCAAATAAAAGCCGCTTTTTCGTCAGGTTGTCCATCGATATTGGTCGACTAGTGCTATTTCCCTTTTAAAATAATATGTTACTAAAGAAAGGTTAGTTTTTGGCCATTCTTTCGATTGCCATCATAAAAGTAGGGGTTTTTTTTACATTTAAGTCGGTTCGATTCCCAGACGAGGCAAGTAATTTTTAAGAAAGTCTTTAAATGCAGAATTACTAACTTTTATAAATAACAAAGTACTCTTTCAGTAAAATACCCTATCTACGATATTTAAGGTACTTTTCCTTCATGTCCCATAACTTTGGGACGCCCTGTATATACGACTTTGAGAGACTGGCAACGCACTCATGGCAACGATGTGTGGGCGGGATCAGATAGAACTGTTGTCCAATTATTTATTTAAAAATATGCGTATACGCCGCTATACGTATACGTACGTTCAGTTATCCTGTTGAGATACTGTGAGTCGTGAATGGAGGAATCCCATGCGGCCACCGCAGACACATCTTTATGGTGGTGGTGGACAAGTTGCAACTCGTAGAATCGGTTTCCGTGCTCTTTCGGTAGAATGGAGTGAAAACCCGCCATAGATACTTCCTCGCCAGAACCGTGTGTTGTTAGATCGTCCGCTATAAATGAAAATAAATTGTTAACTAAATTTAAAATCTTCTATAGTATTGTGGCTTACATAGGCATTGGTTGGTTGGGAGGAACATTTTTTTTTACGTTTTTATATATTATTTTGAACTTAAAATTATTAATTACCAGGCCATTTTAAACTTGACACAGAAACAAACATACCATTTAAATCCAGAAACAGTACAGGTATATGCTGCTCCATTCCAGACGGTGGGTTCCAAGCAGCTGGTGCTCCTGGAATAGGACTTCCGGGGCTAGGGACCAGTACAGCATTCCGTTCTTCCGTTAGGGACACCCATTGCTCGACTAACGATTGCTCCCTTTCCATATCCCGCTCGCTTTTTAGTGAGGGAGACATGTTCACTAGTTTCTGTAAGACGATATTTTTGTAAATAAAACTTAATTTATGAGTAATAAGGACTTTTATTGCAATACACAAATGTGGTCTTGTTATACCCCAAAACTCCGAAACAAAAGTTTATTATAGTCAGGTGGGGTAAATGCATGAACGGGGCAAATGTAATACCATTACTTTAAATGTTTACACACAAAAGAAACTAGTGCTGGCATCTCTTACACACGTAAAGTACTTCTTGCACTACACTCTGACACCTTATTGAATCTGATGGATTGACAGATTTTCACCAATCTTGTTGCAATAAAAACCAAAGTATATTTCAATTTGCGTATTTTATTGCTATTACCCCAGATTAGTAACTATCTACTCTATTAGAATTTTAACATATTTTTTACATTTACCCCTTTACACCGGGAAAATGCAATAGAGAGTTAATCTGTAATCATCTATAATTAAATATAAGTCATTACATCAAACAAAAGACTAAAACATTTTTAATATTCACAGTAAAAAAATGTTGTAAATTGTAAAAGACCACAAAATACCAAGTGAGTACCATAACTAGATTTAGCTATGTTACTCGCATTTACCCCACCTGACCCTACATCATTTCAATAATTAAGATTTTATGGGTTGAATATGAGTAGTTTAAACTAGTGGCATCAATGTGTTTCAAATTTATTGATTAAAATCCAGCTAAATATATATGAATAGTGTCACTGGGAATGTCTGCTACTCGATTGTGAGTTGCCTGGATCTGGTTAGATCTTAATTAAGATCTATGTGTTATGTCATATTCACACGTGTTTTTCCTTACTATAATCTTTTTTTTATAGGTATGAAATTGTCCTCTTTTTAACAGATTTGAAGTTTGAGAGCAAAAATTAAATTAATAAAACAGTTTCTATGAATATTCGTCATAAGCACGGTGCGATAATACACTAAATAAAAACACATGTCAGAAGTGAAACTTCTTTGGCAAACTAATTTTTAAGTCTTGTTCATATTTATAGAAATCTAAAACTTAAGATTTCCGAGACTTAGAGGGAGGGAAAAAGGAAGATATGTAAGGAATTTAACTGTTATTAAAATATTAAGTGTCGAAAATTATCTAATACAAATTATAAATTTATTTCTAAGATAATAAAAACACGTGGCATTTTACCTCATTTGAGATTTCAATAAATTATTTTGCATAAAACATAAACATTTCTTAAATTCTCTTTACGAAATTTTAATTTAAAAAATATAATTTCTAAAAGGTAATTCGCCCTTCTCACTCACTCTCAATCTCTCTCTCCCTTTTCTTCGACAAAAACGATGCACATCTTCGTGACGCTAATATTATTTTTATTGCGTTTCATCCGTAAAAAATTACCCTCATGCGCCTAAAGAAGTTTCACTTCAAAAGTATTAACATAAATTCCCATTTCTCACAGGAAGTTAGCACAAATTAAATACATGATAATTTTTAAACACGAATTATATTTTATTTATATAGTGAATATATATTTTAGCAAGACACTAAGAATTTGAGTAAATTGAATCTATATACCTGTAATTGTGCGTGTAAATGTTGTCTTCGTCTAGCGAGCGCTTCACTCCATCTCTCTCTGAGGATAGCCAAATCCTCCTCTTGGTACGAGTCCAATGGTTTCTGTAGACGTGATCTGTAATTTACAATATTCATTAATATATTTTTATATAAAAATAGGTATGTGCGAAGCGTAAAAAAAACAAATATTTTTCGAACTGAAAACTTGTTTAGCGGCGTTGTACACTTTTTTGGAATAGGTAAAAAATGTTAAACTCGCGTCAGGGCAAATTCGTAAGACGGATGTTTTTTTAAAGGAGTATGAAATTTGTCTCTTTCCTCAGATACATTGATGCATGTGGAAATGACCTTAAGTCAATACATCAAGGTTTAATTTTGCGACACGTCTAAAGCTTTATTTTTAACGACTTAAATTAATATTGTGTTCTACCACATAAAAGATTGTAATTTTATACTGATAATTAAAGCAATTTGTGCAAAATTATTCCCTAACCATTCCAAAATATCAAAAATTCACAACGTTAATATTCAAGTTTTCACTTCTGCCGGCACACCCGGAGTGCAACCCGTAGTTTTTTTTTTTAATTACGATTTTCAGCATTATTAGTATTAGTATAAAGTTAATTAATTATATTAAATTTATGCTTGCTATTCGAAGATATAGCATAGTTACAATCACAAGAATAAAAAGATATTCCTCACCTGACAGTAACTGATCCGACTTCAACACTGACAATATGTTGGCAAATGATTGGCAAAGTTCCAGAATTAGCTGCAGGTCGTACGCGCACGGCTAGTCGACGTTGCTGCCCTTGACGCAACTGGTATACGCCCCCGGTTAAAATATCCGGGCGCAGCGCCACCTAGACACGATTATAATTTATTTTATATTTATGTATTTCCACGCCTTTTTCCGAAGGGCCGTATAATCACTCGATTCACCATGTATGCTCGGTTATAAGAAGTTTTAACTTATAGTTAATATTATACTTCAAATTAATCGAGAGACTTACATAAAATCGGTAATGCGAAACAAACATAATAAGGCTGTTTTAATAAAACTGTAACTGTTTGAAGATTACAATGCGTAAATAATTTCAGATTTTATAATCTGGTCTGATATGTATGCACAAGTCGTACAAAAAAAATGTCAGATGCTCGTTATTTTAAAATATCATATTGATGTGCCTCCGGAAAACATACAGCATTGTATAATGAAGAAGCAATGTATACTTAGCCATGAAGTGCGATACATACCGAGTGAAGTAGTTCCGCTTAGATAGAATAGATGGCGCTGTAATCGCCTCAACTTCATACTTATCTTACCAGCTAGGACGTTGTCATTTCCACAGTCATAGCGTTGTGTACTTTCGCCGCGTGCGGTCGAAACCGAAACGACTCAATAACGACTTAAAACCTTATAGTCTTTCTTAGTGTTAATTATTAGCAAAACGTATTATTTATACATTACAAGTGCGTAATAGACTCACAATGCCGATAAGGCCAGCGCCGGGGCCGATCAGGCAGGTAGTCTAAAAAAGTGTCGAGCAAGGTCACGAACAAGACAAAGAGGACCACGTGCACCAGCAGCGCGTCTGATAGCGACTCGGAGCGCGAGGGACCGCCACAAAAGAAAAGGAAACAAGTAGCACAGGTAACGGTCGATCCCACGATCGACGCGTTATATAATCAGGTGAGTTTCCTCACAAATTTTACAATGCATCAACAATATGTACCAAATGTCAACGCCAGTGCGTCCAATGACGAAGGTACCCACCGCCCGACCAACTACTATAGCGATTTTTTATTAATCCGTCGACCAGGAAAAAGATTACAAAATAAATATATAAAAATTATAAAAATATAATAATATATTGAGCTTATAAAACTCCAACATTTTAATACTCCCACGTGGTAACACAAAAAATCCCTGATAGACATACTGACGTCTCCAGGCTTTTGTAGCCTTAAAATTAAAGACGAAATACGTTGTCTTATGTCAAAGGGAATTGCTACAATCTGGGTTACAAAAAATAATAAACTGGACTCGTAATAACCCAACGGTATTAAAACCCACATATATTTTCACAAAAATATCCTATATTTTTGGTAATGAATCACCTTCTCACAAATTGCATGAACAACCCTACAAATTGTATGCGGAAAACGAGCGGAATGTATAGAAACTACGCGTAAAAAATTAATAAGTGAGATTTGGGACAAAAGTATTCAAACTGCGCTTAGTAATATACCTCCTATAGCGAGGAATTTTTATTTGACAAAAATAAGCTCGCGTCGCTCATACAATCCCTTGGTGGGCCGCAATTCTGGTTATCTCCGCCGCAACCTTCAAGAGTAAGAGAGCTTTTTAAACCTAGATACAAAGAATCGTCAGCCAGTCCAGGCACAAAATGGAAAAAATTATTTTTGTTATACCTACATAAAACAAGAAACGATGCGAACGTTTAACACTAAAATCAAACTACCCGTTGTCTAACAATGACGGAAAAAAAATTACTATCCAACACAATTCAAGGATTTCGCATACCTCTGTACAAGAAACCGCCTTTGTTAATGCCAACAAATCGAATAGTAAGTGAATACGCAACCGAACCGTCACCTGCGATATCGCAGATAATCAAAGAACTCCTGAATCAGGCAAGGTATCCTACAAACAGTTCTTAACAAAACCCTCAGTTTTATATCCATAATGGTTCTTCGCAGGAAAAGCGACGGCACGATCAGTCCTATAGTAGATTTGCGAGAACTAAACCGATTCGTGAAGACAAAACATTTTCGGTTGATCTCCCACGGCTTAGTCCCAGACTTTCTTCAACCAGGGGACTGGATGATAAATAGATTTATCACAAGCCTATTTTCATGTACCGGCAGCGAGATTACACCGACCTTTCTTAAGGCTCAGCTAAAAAGAGCTGTTATACGAAAATATGACTTGCCTTCCTTTTGGGCTAGCGTCAGTACCACACCTTTTCTCTGCAGTATCATGTTGGGTCGCGGAGACCTTACGTCCGAAGGGATGTCAAGTGCTAGTCTTCCTAGACGACTACCTTCTGGTCAACCAAGACCACTCCAAGTTAAATCTCAGGCCGCGGAGGTCGTGAGACACTTGGAACACTCTCCAAGTTAAATTATCAGGCCGCGGAGGCCGGGAGACACTTGGAACACCTTCCAAGTTAGATTCTCAGGCCGCGGAGGCCGTGAGACACTTGGAACACCTAGGTTGTTGGAAAATCAATTACCAAAAATCCGTATTGGTACCAACCCAAAATTTAGAATACCTTGGAATTCGCTGGAATACTATGGTCAATGTGATGTCGCTACCCAAGGTACAAATATAGCGCAAAAACCATAGTTATGCGTTGTATTCGCGAGTTACAAAACTTTGCTAGGGCAAGTAAACTTCGCAAACTTTGTCGTGCCCCGTGGGAGGCTTCACGGTCGCCAGGTACAAATCTTTCTGCGACAATTCAACAAGATCCGACCCCGTCGAGGTCAACTGCTGCCTCAGATTGTAGGACAGGAACTGATGTGGTGGCTCGGAGCTGCTCATCAGACGACGCCTATACACAAGGAACCTGCAACCCACTTGCTAGCGACGGACGCCTCGGATTGGGGTTGGGGGGGCCACATCTCCTTGACGAGAACCTTGTCAGGAAAATGGTCATACCAACAGAAAACGTGGCACTACAACAAAAAGGACATATATGCAGTGATAGCCGCAATAAACATAAATGTAAAAATATTACAAAACACACACGTGTTAATACAATCGGACAAATGAAACTCTGATTGCATACATTCAAACAGAAGGTGGAACGAAATCGATAGGGTTACTTACACTAACCTTCAAACTATTGCACCTGACGGACAAATTCAACATAACTCTGTTGGTACATTACCTACCAGGGTGATCATAGCGGACAGATTATAAAGGGAAAGGCTGCGTAGTGGCCGTACCTTCTTCCTCTAGCATGGGTGTTTCCCCCTCCAAGTCTGTTACCCTGAGTTTTAGCACACCTAAACCGGGCGGCGGGAACCTATCTGATAGTTGCTTCAGATTGGCCGCGAGGTTTCTGGCTGCAGGACCTGAAATCCAGGTCTCTAGATCACCCCCACGAAATTCAACACCTATCGCAGACACTCTTAAATACGACAATTGCACTGTCTCCTCCACAGATACAAGCATTGGCCCTAAAAGTTTGGGAAATTGGGGTTGGGGTGCCCAAATAAAAGACTGGTCCACACTGGAAAAAGATCTACTTTTGAAGAGTTGGTCACTCCACCTGTCCACTTATTTGACCGCAATCAAAAGAGGGCTGTCATGGTGTGACAACTCTCAAGTGAACCCAAAATCCTCTCAAACAGCCGATATTGCAAAGAATTTAATATCACTTTTTCTAAAAGAAAATTTATTTATTTAATTATAAGTAATCTTACAGCTAACATACATCATATTACAAAACAAACACTTAATCAGTACAGAAAGCCAAAACAGAAATTTATCCTATCAACAATCCTTGTTCGCAAATCGGCAATTTTAACTTTTTGCGGTCCCCATGTAGAACAACAAACATTTTCAAATTTTAATACTAAACACACCCTCAGGGTATTAGGAGTAGCTAAACCAAAAGTCGTGAAATCATCCGTCACGTGGGACCCGCGAATAGTACTATACTGGCTTTCTTCCAACCCTCCTAGGGACACTTTATTCGATACGGCTCGCAGAACAGCCACAGTATTGCATTTAGTATTGGGCCGCAGCGTTCACTTTATTACAAATTACTGACGAGCAATTCGTGGATGATGGTGGTAACATTTATTTAACACCGGTATTCGAATCTAAGACAGACACTCAAGACGCCAGTCAACATGGAAACTTTCTGAACACCACGATAAAACATGTGCCCTATCACTTTAGTGCGACTTCAGTTAGTCCTGACAACTCATTGGTCTAGTGGTTAGTACCCCTGACTGCGAATCCATGGGTCCCAGGTTCGATTCCCGGCTGGGACGAACATTGATGTGATGAGCATTTGGTGTTGTGCTTGGGTCTTGGGTGTTTAAATATGTAATTATATGTCTATCTTTTTATAATATGTATGTACATCTGTTGCCTAGTACCCATAACACAAGCTTCACCAGCTTAGCATGGGACTAGGTCAATTGGTGTGAACTGTCTTTAAAAAAAAAAAAAAAAAATAGCTTTGAGTAATAGGTACAAGAAGATCTCAAGTAAAAAATTTAAACAATATTTTTATATCCATCAACATCAAAATAATTGGTTCGAAATTCAACCACTAGATGAAATTTTTTATTACACGGGGTAATTGGAAATCTTCAAATACGAGTACATACATTCTTTAATCATTACTGCCGCGAGATAAGACTCTCGTAGAGAAAACTCATCACTCTTTCTTTAATACATTTGCACCATCGTAATTATAGAAATACCTTGTTGTGATGATAGGAAGTTTATATTATTATGTTAATTGTACATCTCAATCAATATAGTTATATGTATACGGTAACTAAGAATAATAATTATTGCTAAATACTTATGCTTTGATTAAGAATATTGGCAAGTAAATAAAATAGTTATATAAACAATAACGGCTTTAGCTAAAGCCCTGACTTTAATTCTTCATAATCATCATAGCGTTGTGTTTAATACTGTACTTTATACATCCACCAGCAGATAACAAACACGTCTTCATTATACAATGCTGTATGTTTTCCGGAGGCACATCAATATGACGGTTTTACATAAAAATAAAACCGATATTATGTGCCGAGAAGGAAAACATACAGCATTGTAGGAAGCTCTTCCTGGTGAAGACTCTATGACTGTGGAAATGACAACGTCCTAGCTGGTTAAGATAAGTATGAAGTTGAGGCGATTACAGCGCCATCTATTCTATCTAAGCGGAACTACTTCACTCGGTATGTATCGCACTTCATGGCTAAGTATACATTGCTTCTTCATTATACAATGCTGTATGTTTTCCTTCTCGGCACATAATATCGGTTTTATTTTTATGTAAAACCGTCATATTTTGGATATTTCAAGCAATTCAATTTTAAGAAAATAAGAATATTAATATGTATGCTTATACATATTAATATTTATCTTACTTGGTATCAATGTGGAAATGGTATGTGGTACGTCAAGAGGCAAAATAACTAAAACTAAAATAGCTTCATAATAAATAGGACAAATTAGGAACTCTAATGTAAAAACCCTCTTCTTTAATACATTTGTATGACAAAACTTAGTTTAGCCAGCCACCAGTGGGGGCACTGAAAGATTGTTACTTAAACGAGGTTTTACGCTTTAAGCTATGATATCATTAAAAGCTGGCTACTTTTTATAGTAAAGCTTCATGTTACGTAAGCTAAAGTCAATTTATTAATAAATCTTACCTCAACAGGCGCATACTCCCCCTGATCGTTCAATTCATGTATTTCGACCCAAAGTTCAATTTTCCGAGTAAGCTCCGCCCATCGATCGGCTAATGAGCGAGCTTTTGCCAATTGTTGAGCTTCCACTTCCCAGTTACCGACCGTTCGGCTGAAACCGGCCGAACGGTGGCCCCATACTTCGATTGAGAGAGCGCCCTCTATAAGAGAATATGAAGATGAAATGAATAAAACTTAGTCCTATTTTATTCCAGAGCAATGTAGCTGAAACTGATCTTTAAACCAAAAGAAAAACTATTTTCTTAGCTTCCTTTTGCCTTATTCTCCTTTGTTTTTTGATTTTATTTCAGTATTGTGAAAATTGGTTGTATCCTAATATGACTTTTAGCAAAATTGTTAATTATTTTGAGTGGGTATTGCAATGGTGTCTTTCTTGTTCCATGTTAAGGTATATTTTACAATCCACGAAAATGTTACAACTAAATGGGAAGGAATTCTTAAAAAAAAACTATTGCTCCCTGGGCTGTGTTTAGTACAGGAGGATTATAATAAGTTATGTATACGAAAAAAAAAATGGTTATATTTTATAAAGAAACTTTAATCCTCAAAAGGTAATTTAATTTTAACGTAATAGTATAAAAGACAACTAACCATAATAGAAAATACGGCTAGATTAAAAACCTTATGGTTAAAAAAAACCTATGTATCTTAACTTAAAAACTCACCCGCACAATGTTCAATAAACTCTTCAGTAAGTGGTATTATGAAGTCTTGGCGATGGTCAAAGCGAAATGTGAGTAATTGGTGTCTCGGTGATACAGTTGTCAAAGGCGCTGGAGGGGTATCGGCGGAGACTTGTGGGGGAACGACTACGGGCTCCCCGTTACCCCATACGGAGTATTGGCAGAAGACGAAGTTAGATAGTGATGGTGGTAGGCCACTTGCTTGCTTTATTACCACGCGGATTGTTACCTATAAATTACATGTAAAACATTATATTCCTATGGAAATTGAGGAAGGAACTTAGTTTAAGGAATCATATTTATTTTTCCAATAAGGGAGCGTTCAACGTAACGCAATTTTTGGAGATTATTGACCCCCCCTCGCCCATGTATGTCGCCGTAACGTTTTTCAGTACCCTAGTTCGTGACCACCTTGTGTCTCTTTAGTTACTATTATGTGGTGTAAGTCGAAAATAATATTAACAATAACGCGTAATTCAATCCCCGCCCCGCATCGTAACGTTTTACAAAAGGACCCCTCCCAAAACGCGTTACGTAATACTTGAACGCTCCCTTACTGGACGGACAGCGCGAGTACATAAAAACTAATACAAACTCGGACACACATACAGTATTTTATGGTCTTAAATATAATCATATTTAGTTTCTTTTTTTTACATATATATATATATATATATCTTGTTTAATTTGAAAGTCTTAATTTTACATTTTGTTTATATTATTTTATATATATACGCAATATATGAAGTGTGGGGACTAGTGTCTGTATTGGCTATGTACCATATAATTGTGTCATTTTTTAAATAAATTAATTAAAAAAATTATATATATATGAATTTTGATCTTGACTTGTTTGATTATCGTATGTCTGACTTTTATGTCACTAACATCGTAATCCTGCAAACCTTTTGTTGATTTTTCAGAAGCATATAAATGCTTATTAAAAAATATTAAAATAATATTTTATGTCAATATTTTTAGATTAAGCCCTCCCTATATACTCCGAAGCCAACAATATTAAAACAATTATCAGTCCGAACACGAAACTGGAAATCCTCTGACAAAACTAATCACACATACACACATATACAGTAGTACTATCAAACTATACTATAGTATTTTCTTTTAATTAAAATGAAGATAATGTCTTAAATTTTGTGTTCTATGTTAAAAATCCGAATAAAGCATACTTGTTGTGTCTGTGGATCGATTGGTTCATCATCATCTCTCATATCACCGGAGCTGTCGGAAGCTGCTTCGCAAATACGGTCTTGAGGGAACTGGCCGGAAACTCGACTTATTTCAACCTAAAAGAAATAGCAAAATTTTTTTTTTAAATTTTTTTTTTAATAAATTTATTACTGCGACCATGTATATTATATATAATAATGCAATAATGTATGAATGTTACATTAAACTTGGTGATCCAGCAAACGTCGTTTTGTCATATATATTATGGTTATTGTGCCTCACTCGACATAGATAGGTATAGTGTGTCGCGGACTTTTTTGTAGATATTTATAAGATCTACAATTACTTAGAACATTTTATGATTCCTTCTTTAATAGTTTAAGCAGGGTACGCAAAATAACTAACCTTTTAGTTTGATTTTTTACACCTTGTGTCCGAAAAACACTAATATCTTACGGAACCCTATTTTTGTTCAAAATTAAATAGAAAAAGCCTATATTACTCGTGGATAATGTAGCTTTCGAATGGTGAAAGAATTTTTAAAATCGGTCCAGTAGTTTATGAGCCTATTCATTACAATCAAACAAACAAAGTTTTCCTCTTTATAATATTAGTGTAGATAAAACTTTTCCAAATTGTCTAATTTGATGGCAAAACGTTATACTTATATTATATTATAGATTGAATATATATAAACTAATAATATAAAAATTGTAATTAAATCATAATTGATTTCACGAATACTCTCTTTTCAAAATGAGAAGTACCTACATACCAACTTACCTGTAATCTACCAGCCACTTCGCCCTGTTGACTTATAATAGGTGTGTGATAGTCGAGAGTGACGTCATGGAATAGAGCCTCCAAGAAAACATTCGCCACACCAATTAAATTGTGATTCTCTTGCGACTCGTAGAATGGATCCAAGGCCTTTTCCTCTTGCTCCTGTATATAAAAATAAATTTAAGATATTCTTAATTTCATAACATACTAATAAAACAATAAGTGTATAACTCCATTGGGGCCGTTCAAGTTTTACGTAAGCACTATAGGGGGGAGGGGGGGCTTTGATTTTCTTATTTGGTGATTACGTCAACAGTAATTATTTACTTTTCTACACATATTTCCCAGACATTGTCTATGCTTGAACTCGATATTTATTTTCGAGAATTGCTACAAAAATTAATGCGTGTATGTGCTATTAATTTTGAGAGCTTTTCTTACTTTTGCTGACAAGAGGAGGGGGGGACAAATTGCAGTAAATCTGCTTACGTAATACTTGAACAACAAACATACTAGTTTTACTAAATTTAAATAAAAACATTTATTAAAGGAATATCGCTTGTTGACTACCCTTAGAAACTTGTTAAAGAAAAAACCTAAGTGAAATCTAAAATTGGTTGTGATTTTCCTCCGCCTCTAGTGCGCACAAATTATTGAAAGAAGTGTATTGAGTATGAGGGTGTGCAATTGTTTAATTAATCTAATATATAAAATTCTCGTGTCGCGGTGTTTGTAGTTAAACTCCTTCGAAACGGCTTGACCGATTCTCATGAAATTTTGTGTGCATATTGGGTATGTATGAGAATCGGACAACATGTATCTTTCATCCCCCTAAATGGTAAGGGTACTCCACCCCCATTTTTTTTTGTTTTTAGATTTTTTTTATATGATATATGCATTAAAAATACATACAAGTCCTAATTTTCACCCCTCTACGATCAATCCCAATTTTTTATTATAAATGATAAACATGGCAAAACGATGTTTAACGGATCAGCTAGTTACCTTCTAAAATTCGTAATATTAGCATGTTTAATCAATTCAAAAGGGCATTAAAGATTCATATTAGAATGAGCCTAATAGACTAAAATTGGGATAGCTGATGGCGACGCGTATCTCGTTCGTATATTATATTAAGTTTCTCGTCTAAATAAAATTAATGTATTTTTATAATATTATAATGTATTTTTTTATAATGAGAAATAAAGTTCTTTAAATATTCTCTAGTCCAATCACAGACACGCGATACGATTTATAGTTTCGTTATCGAATTTACGCGCCTTCATTTCGTCTTTAGTTTTATCTACAGTTATTTTTGTAATTCTTGTGCATTTTTTCCTTAAACAACCCCAAAAACACAGTTCCAAACACAAAACGCAAAGAAAGACTAAGCGAAAAACATCATATTTTTAGCACTACAACGCACCGTAGGTGTATCCACGTCTATTTGAGCTGCGTCCTGGAATAATAATAACATAATGTATGTGCTTTTCATATTAGTACAGATTTCTAATAAATATTATAATAGCACAATATTCAATTCTTTCATAGTATACGTATATCGTATCAACGGACGTGTGCGCGTACGTGCTCTTTTGGATTTTTTTTTATTTATTTATTTGGGGAACAAAACAGATACATCTCTATACAGTAAAAAAAAGTTTTGCAATAAATTAAACACATCGGATGTATCCACAAAAAGTTTCACTGATAAAAATAGATGATATTATCAAAGTAAGTAAGCAACTGTATTGCTTGTACATAATTTGCTTATATGCAATGTGAACTTAGGTTTAGGTTCACAAGCTCAAGCGGAACAACAATTTCTAACTAGCAATTACATTATGATTAATTAATTAATTTCTAGGATTAGGTATAAGAAATCAATGCTACAAATAGAACTTTCAATTGTGACATATCAAATAGTAATATTATTAACTTCTAACCGGTACATACGGATTCAACTAAGCGTTATCCTATCCAAGCAATAAATTGCATGGGCCTGTATTAGGCTCAGACTATATTTAGAATAAATCTCATTGGGGTACCATTGTACTGTGATTAAATAGGCGCAGTAATAAATATTTCCTTACATCAATATCATCCTCTGCATGTTGTCTATGCCGCCACTCGTCATACATATCACGCATGTCAACCAATTTGTTCTCCAGCTTCTCCATGGACCACACTTGGGCTCCTCGGGTCGGACGCTTCGCCATAATAGCTGGTTCTGATACGAACGCGCCACGCTGAAAATAATAAGTCAAAGTATAATAGAAAACTTAAATAATTTTGACAGACAGTAGGTTTATTATCTAACATATAAAATTCTCGTGTCGCGGTGTTTGTAGTTAAACTCCTCCGAAACGGCTCGACAGATTCTCATGAAATTTTGTATGCATATTGGGTATGTCTGAGAATCGGACATCATCTATTTTACATCCCCCTCAATGTTAAGGGTAGTCCACCCCTAAATTTTATTTTTTATTTTTTGACAAAATTTTTAACTTCTATTTTTTTATGATAAAGCATTAAAAAATAAATACAACCCCTAATTTTCACCCCTCTACGATCAACCCCTATTTTTTATTATACATAGCAAAATAACGTTTGCCGGATCAGCTAGTAATATATAAGTACGTAGTAAAATGTCAATAATAGCAGTGTTGGCTTAGTAGTTCCAACGTGCGTCTCTCATTCCTGAGGTTGTACGTTCGATCCCCGACTATGTACCAATAGTATTTATGTCTATGTGCGTATTTAACATTCACTCGTATGGTGAAGGAAAACATCATGAGAAAACCGGCATGCCTTACACTCCAAAAGTCAAAGGCGTGTGTCAGGCACAGAAGACTGATTACCTACTCTTCTATTAAGAAAATAAATGATAACGAAACAGATACTGTAGTTTACAAAAGGTCTGCGCTGTTTAAATTCAGTAAAGTAAAAATGCGTTCTTTTTCCATAAAAAATAATGATAGACATTTAATTCATAATAATATATTTTTCAATAAAAAAATATAAGTAAAACACATACAAATACAAAAGGATTTTTTTTTTAAATATCTCTCATTATATTTTTTATTTAATTTTTTTTCTTTGATTATTGTTATTTTGTGTGTTTATGTGTGTGTGTTTTTGTTTGTTATAAATGATGTCTGTCCGTCTAAATATTTATATACATTCAATTATTACCTTTCTATTAGGACTCAAGTTCTGCGGCGGTATTTGCAATGTGACACTAAACCTGGTGTTCCTTCTCATCTCTTCAGCGAGGAAATTGGCTTCTTGCACCAACGCATTGGCCCTCAATATATCAGCTTTCAGCCGCCCTATAGACCGTTTGAACGTGTCGTCTCTTTCAGCGGCCCAGCGCTCGACTCTTGCGGCTGTAGTCGGTGTACATGCGGTCATTTTGCCTGAAAACAATAATTATAAACAGAATTACTATAAAGCAACGCTAGAGATTACGAATTTTTCACAAAGTTGTTATATGAAACTTGAAAAACACTAGTGAAAAACTAGCATTGACTCTATAAACATAAATGTCACAATAATTCAAAACCTTGAAGAGATAATGTGTAGATTGAAAAAGATTGAAAAAAAGCACGCGAAACGTCGGATAAATTTAAAATTATGTTAAATAATTGTAAATTTATAATAATACATAACTTTAATCCGGTTAAAAATTTCTTTAAATGTGTAAAGTTTATGTTAATCAAAGACAATACTAAAATACGAATAATCACCTAATTTCAGTGGATCATACGAATATGGCGGATAAGGCGTGGAAGGAGAAAGTATATTCCGTAGCTGCTGGAACTGCCTTTCATACTCTTGCCTTTGTTTTTCGAGTGCAACTGAAAATAAAACAGTTTAATTAAATATTGACCATTCAAGAATCTTTACTATATTACACAAGCTCTCTGCCCGGTTTCGCTTTTATATTTTTTTAAATATTTCAACAATAAATATAGCCTATTGTCACTTGGGGATGAATCATACAAATTATTGCAATCGCTCCAGTAGTTTTTAATTTTGTCTTAAACGTTGAAACGTTCCTCTTTATGTTATTAGTATGGATAAAACTATTTTATCACACTGATGATTAAAGTATTACACAATTTTCAACTTCGTTCTCGGTTAAGTTAAGTCGGTTAAAAACGAGTTTTAGATATTACATTTATAAAGGTTTTGTATCACTGGATGCAAAAAAAAAATGAAGCTTTATATTGACTATTATACAAGTATATTATAATTAGTAAATAGAACTGAATTCAAATTTATTCTTATCTGAATCTTTACACACTAATATTTCTGTAATATATAATAAAAAACCATTATGTATGTGATCCATGAGTTAGAAGATGAATATAGTTTTATAATTATTTTTAATGTATGCTGTATTAGCTTTAGGCCAAATGTTAACTAGAAATATTATAAAACTACATATTATACATATATTGAAAACTTTACTTTAGCAGAGTTTAAATAAAACTGCTAATTTTTATTGTATGCGCAATAGAATGTTTAAATCGTTTCAATACTGTTAAAGGTTGAACAGTTGAACAGTCCACCAACTCAGTCCATTGAGTTGGTGGACTCAGTTTCCGCACTTAGACTCTCACTAGGTCTGATCTGCGCAAAGTCTAGCTAGCTAAGCCAGCCTAGCTCCTTTCAGAAGCACAAAAGAAGAAGAAAAGAAGTCTCCTGGGCACTCCGCTGGCTATACAGTGGGACCTCACTGCTCCGAGGATGTATGTACGTTGTTTCAATACTGTATAACCGGTACTGGTATATTCCGTAGTCTTTTTTATATCTAACTAGCTGGCCTGGCGAACATCGTACCGCCTAACAGTCTATTCCTTATTTTTTTTAATACTTATTCTGCTATTCGGGACACCGGTCTAGCTAGTTAGATAAAAAAAGAAAGTTGATAAGACAACAAATACATTATGTCAAAAAATAAAAATTTACCTTCCCGGAACCCCTCCACTAACACTTGAACTCTATGATATGGTATTAAAGTTCAAATTGACTTTTAAGTATTATTACGAATATTTTGTATGGGAATATAGAAAAGTTGTTATTAGACTTATTCACTATTTTTTTTTTCTCTCCGTAAGAACCATCCTCGTACTTCAAGGTATATTATTGAAAAAAATCAGACAAATCGGTCAAGCCGTTTTCATGTTATGTCGTGACAACAAAAAACGGGTTTCATTTTTATATACAGGGTGGCCAAAAAGTCGTGGATCAAACGCAAATAGGGGATAGATGTGGTCATCAGCGGCAAAAAATTGTTCTACGGGAGGTCTCTAAGGTCAACCCCTGCAGAGTTATGATTTATTTTGGTTTTTATATGAAAATTGACTTTTTTTACTAATTCTTCTTAAAATTCGAAAATATCTACATCCTGTATCTTTCTCATAATATCCACTAGATTGGGATTGAGGAGTTCTTGCGTTAGACATACTATTTATAGTTGTTTATTGAGTGTATTCAAGATAATATTAAGTGATACGATATAACATTTTTTTCAAATCATAAATTTTTCTTTACTTTGGACCCCACTGTGAAAAAAAATTACTCCACCGAAAAGTGTCCCTGTACTACAAGTTTTGGCGCATGTAATAGGGATTCTGAAAAGGTATTACACGTGGCCATGAGTCGCTCTAATATCTTTCTAGGAAGAATTACAAACAACGACTGTGAAATAATAATTGTATTAAAACAATTATTTCTCAATGGTTGTTTGTAGATAACAAAATATTTTACAATAAAATATGCTCAAAATTCCTGACTCTGACCATAATACTTAATCTGCACCGTCTAATCAAATAAATTCCTACGTAACCCTCCAGCCATCTGTCCAATTTTTTGAATCTAGTCCGATTCACCAGTACGGTCACAGGTAGGTAAATAATCTATCATAAGTCCGAATCGTTGTTGTTTTTTCGTCCTAGAAAGATATTAGAGCAACTCATGGCCATGTGTAATACCTTTTCAGAATCCATATTAAATGCGCCAAAACTTGTAATACAGGGTCACTTTTCGGTAAAGTAATTTTTTTCACAGTGGGGTCCGAAGTAAACAAAAAGTTTTGATTTGAAAAAAAATTATATCGTATAACTTAATATTATCTTCAATACACTCAATAAACAACTATAAATAGTATGTGGTAAGCAAGAACTCATCAGTACCAATCTAGTGGATATTATGAAAAAGATACAGGATGTAGATTTTATCGAATTTTAATAAGAATTAGTAAAAAAAAAGTCAATTTTCTTATAAAACGTAGAATAAATCATAACTCTGCAGGGGTTGACCTTAGAGACCTACCGTAGAACAATTTTTTGCCGCTGATGACCTCATCTATCCCCTATTTGCGTTTGATCCACGACTTTTTGGCCACCCTGTATATAGATATCACATAGATGAAAATGTAAGTTTAGTTAAATACCTTGTTTATCCTCCTCATGTTGTCTCTCGAGTCGTGAGATAGCAGTTTGTATAGGATCGTTGCTAAGTTCATTCAGCATTATCTCATCACGCGCGAAGTTGTAATCAATCGGCTGCGCAGGAGTTTGAGGTTCTGATGACGTCGCTGAAATAATACGGAATGAGATTAAAACATGTTTTTCTATGTAATTTTTGCTCTTCTAAACTAATCGTGATTTGCTGTTTAAAATTGCGGTATAAATGTGCGCAGCGTAAAAGTAGTCCGCCTTTGAAAAGTGATCTAATAGACACAAAAATAAGTCGGTACACGCTTTTATTTATAAAAACACTTGGAATTCGGTAATAAATAAAGCTGTGTGCATATTATTGTAACTTTGTTCATTTAAGTAATAAATATAAATTGATGAATCAGATAGTCAGTTAATCAGATTGTGTATCGTATAAAATAAAGACCCTTGGGAGAAGACAGCAATGATAGTAGCTAGTGTGTACGACTCTCGTCCCTACGGTCGTAGGTTCGAACCCCAGCTGTGCACCAATGGAGCTTTCTATATGTAACACTTGCTCGGTCGGTGAAAGAAAACATCGTAAGAAAAACGTGCCTTAATAAGTCAACGGCTTGTTTCAGGCAGGGGTACCTAATAGACAATTTGGTTGGTGGCCTACTTATGAAGAAGAATATTGTATAGAAACAGATACTGAAATCTGAGGCCAAGATCCCGGGTTGTAGTGACTCTGGTTTTTTTCTTAGCGTAAAATACAGAAAGCGACTAACACATGTTCATTCAATACATTTACGAGTACAAAAACAAAAAGAACTTACTCATCTCATTATTATCCTTAGGACAATTCACTCTAAAGAAATGATGATTTCCCCACAGTATCCTATCGGCGTGTCCTAACTTCACCCTGGACACAACAGGTGTACCATTCACGAAACACCTAGCTGCACCAACTGGTTCCATGTTCAGAGCGCCATTTTCAACGACCAAAAGGCAATGTTGCGGCTGTATACCAAGCCCTGACAGCTGGATATCTGCCGATCTGTCTGCGCCTACTAAAGTTCGCTCCTGGAATAAATAAAGTTTATAAGCACGGCAGCATTTCTCTATTGAGATATATCTGCGGGGAAGATGAGCGCAAGAGCTTGCGCACACGCAGGTGTATTTTCTTGCTGTTCCGTAGCTGATGGGAACGGACATGTCCGATTCGTCCGTGGCTATACAGTATACAGGTCATGTGCAGGTATTATTGAGCATCTGGATTAGCATAATACCAGTTATGGATAGTGGAGGACAAGTTGATGCAAATGCTTTGATATTCAAAAAGCATTTGACATGGTTGATAATGATGTGTTCTTGCAAAAATTAGCAAAAGTTGGCTTCACCGCATTATTGATTCTAGTTTTTTTAGTAAATCACAAGATAGATATGGAGCAATATGTTGAAAACGCTGGCATTAAATCTAAAAAAATATTAAACTTGGTCTGGCGTGACACAAGGGAGAAATTTAGGACCTTTAATGTTTTTGTTAATGGTAAATGATTTACCAGGAGTAGTAGAAGTAAATAAAGCACGAGGGATTGTATACGATTACAGCAGTATATTTATCGGGTAGTAAATTGGAGCAGAAAAAACTGCAGCTTAATTCTGCGAAATGTGCTGATTTATTTTATAATGCACTTGTTTGGAGCCACTTGGAATTTAACTCTATGATTTGGGCTCATAAGAAAGAAAAATACTCTTTAAATACTCTGGGTAGCATGGAGTGTACCCATTCACCTACATGGGTGAGGTGCATTAAAACAGGTAAACCTTCGCGACTAACGTGTAATAACTATCAAATCTGTTAAACTTAATTATTTTGTTTAACACAAAGAAGGCATTATGAGAATCATTGAAATATTAAAAAAAATCACTTACTTTAAGATAATACACGAGCAATTCATTGAGCGAAGGGTCCGCGTTAAGATTAACGAGATAGAACTTGTTCTTCTCCACTTTGATCCCACTCGCCTGTACGCTTATACCCATTTTTTCTAACGCATGTTGACGCTCGCTTTGTACGCGACCTGTAATAAACATTAATTAATATTTAATTTATCCAATTGCCTGTAAAAGCTACACTACAAGTGTTCACCAAGAGAGCCACACGTGAGACTTCGACAAATAAGTTAAACATTTATGTATTATTTGTTGTGTTAATTAACTTAAAAAAAAAATACAATATCTTAATAAGTTAAAACTAAAAATACATTATAATACTGATTTATTAAATTTACTCACCTGTTTCGACTAGTTTCTCTTCCCAAGTTCTTGACATTTCTTTCATGAGATGTTCACTTTGCGCCAATTTCTCGTGAACATCCTCTCCAACTGGTGAACCCTGGTATAAAATATAAATTATTATTTTTTAGATGAAATTTATGTCAAATGTAAAATTCTTTATGGTCAAAATATGCCCATGATATATTATTTTTTGCCATTAAAACCGTAATTCCTTTACATCACGTTTAAAATTGAACAATAGCATGTTTGGCTCATAAGTTTGTACGTTTAACTTTCATAAGTTCTACTTTTTCAGTACTTGCGAAACTGTTATTTTATATATGATAGCTTACTCTATCAAAATCAAATCAAAATACGTTTATTCAATTTAGATGCGTCTTAGCGTATGCTTTAGAATGTCAAAAACGTTTACAAAATTCGCAATCCGTTTGCAAAACTACCAGGAGGCCTTGTTCTGAGAAGAACGGGCAAGAAACTCAGCAAGTTTTAGCCTCCCTCTACATTACAATTATTCAAAGAAAAATGTCATAAACCACAACTATCACATTCGTAGTATTCTTAGATGATCAGCTCGTCGTCTGCTTTTTAATATTTAATAATATTTTCCCAGAAATCTTAGAAAACTCCCAGAAAATTTAGCACCAGCAGAGGTGTCAAAGTTATTTTGAATAAAATAAGAAATATTATTTCGCAGCATCAACAAACTTTTTCTATTAAACCACATAATTCGTAAGTGTCTTACATTTACATATTCCTATACAAATACCTCTAGAATCTAGTCTTTGAGATCTTTTTGTACTTCGCGTCTCGAGAACGATCCATACGTGACCTCTTTTATCAAGGGCTCGCGATAAACCTTGTCATACTTTCTTATTTTTGCCTTTATATAAAACCTATTGAGAAATATGTGGCATACCACATCACATAGAAAGCTTTAATTTACTATTAACACAAGAAAAAAAAAATCTAAAATATTTAAACCAAGATATTGGTATTTTCAAAAACAAAATACTCAATTTCAACTAAATTGATTATGTTAGAAACTGTTCCCAGAGAACGTTAACGGCCATAACCAAATTAAAATTGCTCGATTAATTATCGATATCGCGTAGTGTCCGGTCTGTTCTCTAATGATCTTATGAGAATGTTGACTTAATAGCTTAAATACTTATTAAACTCTTAATTATGACTCTGAGAATAGCGGTTCTTACATAAATTGGACCTTACATTATAAACAAACCATATGTAACACACGAATAAAATGTATACGTAGAAATCATTACGTGTAACTGAACGCTCGTAGCATATACGTCGTAGCATCGCTACGTTACTTACCGTAGCATACTTGAGCATTTCCTTGAGTGCTTCGACTTCCTGTCGTAGCTCACGTATAATTCTCGCGTTGGGATCCTCATTAACGACCGCATGGTTAACGATACGTTTAGCTCTGTCCGCGTAGCGAAGCGTAGACAATGTTTCTTCATAGTTGTCAGCCGCAGGCGATATTGTAGCTACCTGTAAATATTACATACTATTGTAATTTAGTTATATTACTATAAATGCTTTAACCTTTCTTACATTACCACCTCTAATTTATGACAAGCTGTGCCCCGTAACGTTATGTTATATAGCCTAATTTCACCCTAAACAAATAGACTTCCAAACATAAGTACGTAGATTAACGCTATCAAACACACTCTTAAACTTTACAATACACAGTCCGAACAAAGCAAAAAATATGAAGACAATATTACGCACATTTCCTAAAAATTTGATTATACAAAATTAATTAAACATATTGCTTGTTTGTTATAATCACCGATTAAATAAGTTAATGTAAATTAAAACTTACCATAACAGTCTTACTGTTACCACCAAGGTTGTCCTTCAATAGCCAAGTCAAGACTGAATCTCTATATGGAACGAATTTGTCCTTATTATTTTTACCAGACGACTGATCTGCTAATTTTGATATCACTAGGCCGAGCGTTGTAAGTGACCTGTAACAAAAGCAATCAATCGTTATGATATTGCAAATTTACATAACATATACTAATGTGAGCTACACTAACATATAGTACAGCTAATAAAAATTATGAATGATATCTGTCTCTGAACCGAACTTAAATCTGAGTATCGTAGGGTCTGTAATGTTTTATCTCCACTGATTTATGACCCGCGCTTCTTTTATGACAGTATGTAATTTTGATGACGACATTTCTTTGACTTGTCCATCACGTTGGCGAACAGCGCGGTCGCTCCTACGTATTGTGTAACCAAAATAAAAAAATATCGATATCGGCATATAGTTGATAAGCGAGTTACAATAAGAAGCTGGGTAGTGATCGATGAATTGGAGCGCTTAGCAGTTACACGGTACGAATGATACATTATTATACGCAACATTTGTTTGTCGTTATAAGTATAAATAACACTGTTTTGATAATGCAACTTATGAAAAACTAACTGCAATATACAAAATCTTCTTCATTATTTATCATATCCCGTTTACACTCAACATTGTATGTAACACGGCACGCGATAACTGGGGATTACGTCCCCATCAACAAATTTTTTTAGTACTGAATTTCCGTTTCTCAATATTCCAATATGTTTCATTGAAATGGTATCGTCCATCATGCCACCACTATCTTAAAGAAATTTATGGACAAGGGAGCGTTTAAGTAATACGAAACGAATTTTGAACCGCGGGGCGGGGATTTAATAACGCCTCATTGTTAATATTATTTTCGACTTTCCAGTACTTTTTAGTAAGTACCAGTAGGTATATCTCCAAAAATTGCGTGACGTAATACTTGAACGCTTCCCAAATGGAAATTATAACTTACTTATTTATATTAGAGCCTTCCTTTAACCTATCCCCAACTGCGCCCGTCTTGACAGCCCTCTCGGAACCTGCCAAGTCGACGAGGGACAGTCGCGCAACTTTCTCCCCTGTCACACCAGTTGCTACGTCGCAAAGGGTTTGCGTCAACACAACGCTGAATACGGCGTGCGATCGTGAGGATTCACTGTTCATATTCGTCGCGGCAACCGTTCGGGATTTGTTGCCTTCGGTCATTAAATTGTCGATGTCCTGCAACATATACATAGGGGAATACATAAAAATAAACAAAAAATATGTGTGTACTTATGTACACGCGTTAGAGGTTATAGGCGTAACAAGATAAAAATCCTTTTAAAATGTTTAAATGTTACAAAGAAAAACCTTCACTAACAATAGAAAAAACTAAAATGTTGACTATAGCTAACTTCAGGGTGTCGGTATTTAGTAACGGTGTGCGCGCTCATCGTAAAAATTTACTCACATCATTTTTCCCTAACGCGCCAAAAGAAGAATAACTTCAAAAAGTTATTTTTAACTAAAAAAAAGTGTCTTTACAACCTTTTAGGTCATTACCTCAGATTTCTGTATCTGTCTCGTTATCATTTGCTGTCTAGTAAGCAAGAAGGTGAGGTTCTGTGCCCACATGCCGTCAACTCTTTGGGTCTAAGGCCAGTTTCCTAACAATATTTTCATTTAGACTACGAGCAAGTTAGATGCGCACATACAGACAGAACGTCAATTGGTGCACAGCTGGGGATCGAACCTACGATCTCAGGGATGAGACGCACGCTGAAACCACTAGGCCATCACTGCTCTATTAGTAACTGTCATAATCAATTTAGTGAAGTTGACTTAGTTGCGTATAAGCCAAAAGCTAACAAGACTTATTGAAATGCAAATTAATTATATCCATATGACTGACACATCAGCTATATTAAAGAGAGTTCTGTGCTACAAATTTAATTTTACACATCAAAATAGAATTTTAGTACAATTTCCTATAATTCTATTATTATTGTATAAGTAATTATTGTAAAATTATTCTGTACTTCTCGACACTTTCTGAATCTGTGGAACATGTGACGATACAGAAGTGCTCTGTTTATAGTTTAAAATTATTTGAATTATATAGATAAAACGTAAATACAGCATGTTAATAATAACATATATCTATATATATATAAAAATGAAACCCGTTTTCCGTTGCCACGACATAACATGAAAACGGCTTGACCGATTTGTCTGATTCTTTTTTTATAATATTCCTTGAAGTACGAGGATGGTTAAAAAATTGGGTGGAAAAGTCTAAAAACAACACTTTTCTATATTCCCATACAAAATATTCGTAATAATACTTAAGCCAATTTGAACTTTAATACCATATCATAAAGTTCAAGTGTTAGTGGAGGGGTTCCGGGAAGGTAAATTTTAATTTTTTGACATAATGTATTTGTTGTCTTATCAACTTTCTTTTTTTTATCTTACTAGCTAGACTGGTGTCCCGAATAGCAGAATAAGTATTAAAAAAAAATAAAGAATCGACTGTTAGGCGGTACGATGTTCGCCAGGCCAGCTAGTATATATATGAACATTTAGAAAGATGTAAGTGTGTTCCTCCTATTGTGTTCTTAAATACAGTAAAACCAGTTTAATGCAATTTCACTTATAATATAAAGCGTTTGACTCCTCGTGAAATTTTCTTTAAGGTTTGGCTGTGGCTGTTATAATTTAGAGTAACTAGGGCGTTGTGCTTTTATGAAACGGCACACACAGAATTGAAATTTCCATGGCAACTACAAGTTCTAGTTAGAACTTTGAAGTCGATTTAGACAGCTCTTGTAGGAGCAATATACAGAGCAATTTCACCTTTGAATGAAATACCTCCCGTCAGAAGTTCACTTGTAACGGGTGGCCTCGCAAACTTCGCAACTAAAATTAAATTAGATCCTGGAGATTGTACATGTTAAGTATAGTCTAAGTTAGTAAAGCAATTATTTATTTATGTATATTTATTATTACCTAATAGTAATTCAACACATCATAAACACCTATGTTACTATTTTGTATCCCTTAAAGTTCGAAAATAGTAAAATAAATTCGGGACCATTTAAAAAAAATTATGTGATATGACACTACTAGTATCTAAAAACGTTCCTTACTAAAAGGTATCAAGTACCGTTTACGTTTCGATAGAACGTTATAATCACTATCACTTATAAAATAAACCTGACAAAGTTCTAAGTAATTAAGCTTAGAGCGCGAGCTGTACTCGTAAAAACACTCCATAGAAATAACGATGAAAACGCAAACACTGAGAGCGTAGGAGTTTGACAAATAAAAGTATAGTAATTGCATCCTTGTACCATCTTTAACCCAATTCTTGTGTGAAAGGAATGAGGTCACGGTCAAAGCAAAGTGGTCGTTGAATCGATACACGACAGTACTTTCACTAAGCCCTTGTTTCGCACTTGTTGATTGAACCCATTGAATTTTACTTGTAAGACTTACGGCCTAAATATACCCTTGTGCACTTTTTAATTGTCATGTATCCTTTTTTAGTTTTTTTTTGTCTTAATAACTATATGTATTATATTTTTTTGCACTTCTTGCTTACCTTATCTAATTTAATACCTTTTTTATCACAGTGGTTGCCTGGAAGAGATTGCTCGAAAGCGATAATGCCGCCAGTTGCCCTCCTTTTCATTTAATTATGTTAATTTTTTATTATGTTAATGCAACGAAGTGTTAATAAATAAATAAACATAGTACAAACTCTAAACCCCATTTTCACATGGTTATCTGCCTACATGACAGTGACAACACAACATTATCGTACATATTATGTATTAAATTTTGGAATTGCGCCTGGATTATACTTGGAAATTGTTTCGTTTTAAATTAAGTCACCGTGTGAAAATGCCCACCCCAGCACAACTTGCAACACGACACCGCGGATTAGTAGACCTACGCAAAGTTTTATCCGCTCTCATTTCACCGGACATTAATTAAGAACAAGGAATGCTAAAGGATAAAGGACTCCATATTAAATTCCTGAATTCCTGAAGATTATTTGTGCTTTCGAAATACGAGCGCCCGAAATATGCCATTAGTGGCATTTAACGAAGTTTAAACATCATTAAAGCATTATAAAACAATTGCTATTTGTATTTCAAGTTTCTACAAAGCGAGTGTCAATAATGACCCGTCAAATAAACCTAAATAAACACTACGTTTGCAGTTTAATTTTCCGCAAGAGCTAAATTTGAAATGACTAAATTTGTAATACAACATTTTATTTAGATAAGAGAATGGTTTAACATACAATTGAAAATGCTATAACTAGATTTTTCTCAAAATAGAGTAGCAATTAAATTGTTTTTAAAGAATATATTTTAAGTAAATAAAATACAAATAGCTAATTGTGGAATCGACTCCCGGTGGGGGACTTCCCTCAGAGATACCCCCAAAGGCCGGCAAAGCACCTGCTAAAAATGGGTGTCCATGGGCTGCGATGGCCCTTTTTGGGCGTCTCGCAAGCTTGTTTGCCCCCCTATTATATAGGGTGGTTAAAGGGTGCGTGTAAGAAGTTATACTTCTTTGGCATTATTAAAAATAGTTTTTGATTTCATGCAAATAATAAATTACAATTAAATAATCAAAGACTGGAAAAGGAGTCATTATAGTCAATAAAGTTCAGTTTACATTTGAAAAATGAAATAAATAAATATTTATTATTATTCTCTTATTAAGTGTAAAATAAATTCTATTATTATTCGAATGTTGTTTTTAAAATTATGTCCAATGCCGTAGCATCTTCCGTGGGCAACTTCATTCTGTTAATTTTGTGTCAATCAATTTTTCATAACGCGCCTAAAGAAGTATAACTTCAAAAAAATATCGCATAAACCCCAACCTCGATATTATTTTGTCATATACATTACGTAATTTATGTGTTTAAAAATGTACGTAGCACCTACGATAGGTTATAGAACCAGAGCCATCATAAAATATTCTGTTCCTGTGAAACCTTTCGCCATTTATATAAAAATTGAACTATAATTCACAGTCAAAATGTAATAAGCGATATAAAATATAGGTTCGTAGTGTAATCCATCACTCGAGCCAACACATTACGTATTCCCAGAGAACAGTTCTGACTTAGTAATCACAATGATATGTACATGTTAAATCTACATACATATGAACTTATATGGTTTATATTTATGACCCGTGGGAAATCAATCGATACTCTTATTCAATATTTTTATGTAACATTTAAACCAACGTTATGTACATATAAACGTCGTAAGTCGTCCTCTGAGTGGACAAAAATATTATTTGTACTGATAAATTTTTTATAATAACCGGAGTTATTTCAAGCACCATAAATAGCTCACAAGCGGAATGGTTTTTTAATACCTACTTAATTTTCTATATGTTCCGTGATATTTTTTTACTCAAAAGGAATTCGTTTCTATATACTCCGACGAACTATTGGGTCTAAGGCGTGCCAGTGTACGATTGTGTTATATGTGCAAATGGAAAGAAAAGTACATTCCACAGCCGGGGTTTGAACCTACGTCCTCGGGGATGAAAGTCGCACATCAAGCCACTAGGCCAACATTGCCTTCCGAAGAGCTAAATGTCTGTATATTCCAGACATTTATTCCTGGCTACTTGATGTGATGTTAATTAACTGTTCACTACTATTAAATATTTCAAAGGTATGCAGGGTAACATTACTCTTTTTGCCTCCAATCTCATTATCGTCTTGTAGTCGCACTCTTCCGTAATTAATTATTACTGTGAATACTTAATGATGATTGAATTGAGAATTAATCCAGTAATACGCAATTAAATTTTTCCGATAAATGCAAGTAGAACAGAACGTTAAAACTCAACTGTACAAAGAGTAATTGAATCAGAAAATCTTTTAGATCCGAGAAATTTTGTAATTAAAAACGGGTATAATTGAACCAAGTTAGATTGAATCTCAAACATAAAGGCTGACTGAAGGAAGACTGGCAAATAGATTGTAGCGAAACTTAGAAAATTAAGCGTTTGGAGTTGGCAATATTAACGGCAATCAAGAAAATAACGGCCGTTAGCGTGGAACACGATGTAATGAAGCCTTCGGATCTATCCTACCACGAATAACGTGATTCTCAGCGTTTAATTGTTTTCTGAACTTTTCTGACCCGTTTAATTTACCGTGAGAGCAAAGAAGAAATAATTTAAAGAAGAGACACCAACCCTAGTAAACATAGGTTCAAGTTCAGTAAACGACACTTTTAGAAGTGAAACATCTTTAGTCGCATGAGGGTAAATTTTTTACGGAGATGTGCAGCGTTTTTGTCGAAGAAAAGGGAGAGAGCGATTGAGAGAGAGTGAGAAGGGTGAATTACATTATAGAAAATCTATTTTTAAAAATAAATTTATTATTTGTATTAATTTCCGACACTTTTAATATTTTAATGAAAATTAAATTCTTTAAATTCCTAACATATCTTCCTTTTTCCCTCCCTCTAAGTCTCGGAAATCTAAAGTTTTAGATTTGTATAAATATGAACAAAAGTTAAAAATTAGTTTGCCAAAGAAGTATCACTTCTGACTTGTGTACTTTGTACGCACACACTTTTTTTTAAATATGACAGCTCGGTCTTTTCGGTCGGTAATTTAACTCTTCAATACTGATGATGTCTACAATACGATAAACTATAAAATATAGTTTATCCTTATTTAGATTATCTGAAGTTTAGTCGTCTGTTGTTTCTTTCTATCAAATTATGTTTAGGCTTTGATAAAAAGAGATAAAACTACAACGAAAGAAAAACGGATTAGATGTATTTTGTATGGAAACAAAATCCACGCGTTCAACAGTTTTTATTATTTTTCTAAGTTATCTTCGTATACTTAATTTGTATCACATTTAAATAAGACAAAAGGCACTTAGAAGATATTTAAGCATCACCTCTACTTATCAAAAGTAATCTTACGCTTTTATTCTCAACGGTTAAAGGTACAATCGTAAATGATAGTTATCTTGGATATCCCTGACCTTTTACTTTTCACAAAGAAAGCGGAGATACGCGACCTGTGTTAAGTGTAAGTAAAGGTCAAAATGAAAATTTGTTTACGAATCAACGCGCACAGCGGGTTTATCAAAATTTTATCCACGCAATTTTGGCATATTGTTGTTCGCAAAAATTCTCTCGCGGCACAACTAAACGTGATTGGTTATTTACAACAATACTTGTTTATTCAATTTTTCATAGTGTGTGTTCTATATTGACAACTATCTGACCCGGCGAACTTCGCACCGCCTCCCAGGTAATTAATGTCGTGTTACTGCTCTATTAAGATAATAACAGACCTTAGTTTACACATAATATAATTCAGAACACACGCATAAATATTTGACAGCCAATATGTGTCAATCCTTTTTCATCAGTGACATAATTTAGATTTTTAAAATCTAAAATATGCGAATATTGTGGATAGTGTCGATTCAAAACCTTTATTTAAATACGTTCTTTCATTTGAGGAGAGAGTTTACCGTATCGTTGAACATTAAATGCTCGACAGTTTGACAGACGAAACGCATGAAAATGTTGTATTGAAATTGTTTTTTCTTTTATTTGTAAAATTTGGCAGAACCATTCTATTGAGACAAAAACAACAAATCAAAGATGAGAATTGGTCCAGTATTTCTTGAGTTATAAGTATTCGAACAAACCCGACTATGTATTATATATTAATATTAGAAAAAATGCTCCAGACTGTTTGGTCTTTCAAATCCACTGAAGCTGTGAAATATCTTCTAAAGAAGTGATTTACTTCAGATATTTAGTTACAGGCGTGTCTTTATCTTGTTGTGAGCCTATTGTACAATACAGCCTTGCTCAATTAATAATGATAGACAAACGTATAGGGCATTGTTGACACTCTAATCAGGTAATCTTAAAACTGATATTAATATATATATATATATTATATATATTCTGTAACAATTTGAGCTTTATATATTCTTTGTAATAAAATAGGTTAGGTTTTATGATGCCTTGTATTGTTTATATGTAATATTATGTTCTAAGTTTAAATTTTGTATTTAAATTCTATTGTAACAATTAATATACACTTAATCAAACATGAATATTCTCCACTGCAATGTCCTGATTAGCGATTGGGGAATAAAATTAAGTTTGATATGATTTAATAAAACATTATTTATTACCTTCGTACGGCTTGTATTAGCGCTTAATATGCCGCACGAGTAATGTGGAGGAAGGAAGGTGCTGCTACTTCTACGGCCGCTGCCGATCCGCGACTAATCTACTAATTGCCCCGAAGAAGGCCCTCAGTGAAAGTTATACATATTCTAAGCGATCTAAAGATAGATAGATAGTGGGTTTTAGGATATGTGTGACATCATCATGTTGATTTGTAGTCAATTGAAGGCGTCACTAATGGTTTTAAATTGGAATGAACATTACCTGATAAGACGATACAGCTAGCTGTGAGAGGCCATCCACATAGGGTCCAAGTACAGCATGCTCTCGGACTCTGAGTGATCGCCTCGTCGTTTCGGGGTCGAGGAGGTCGTGTACTCGCTCATTGTAAATCTCCATGTACGATACTTCAACCTGTAAATACATTTGTAGCTGATTTTTGTAATTATTAGATTACCTTGGTCACAAAATCTTAAATTAATTGTGACTTAATTAAACGTAGTACTAAATAACACTGACGGTTTCAAATTACAGGACCCAGAGAATTAAGCATGTTGTCAAAATTGTTTATAACACGAAAGGTAAAGAAGTTAATAATTACGTGGTATTAAAAATATAGCATAAACCATACCTTATACGTAAGCGCAGGCGGCGATTGTTGCACAGCTATCCTCTCGAACAAAGCATCGCATAGTCTCGGAATAATACCGCCTTCGTCGCCTCCCGGCGCACCCATCATTGTGTACGACTTCCCTGAACCTGAAACCAAGAGACACCGCTTTACAATCGAGAAAGGCTTTCAAGGATTGTTTTTGAGAAGATTGCACTTTGAAACCCATTTTTCATAAAATTAAGTCATTTGTACTTCTAATACTTTAGATGAACATAGCTTATTTTAAATGGTATTAGGGGTTATGTGGAATTAAATTAAATTCAAATTTAAATATAAGGTTGTACTAGTTTTCATTTTCGGTACCAGATATTTTGCTTGACATGTTTCGAAATAGGAGTTCACACTTTCTCAACTCAAATCTTATGTTAACTTTTACTTTTTAAGCCGACCATTTTAGTATGAAAAAGTAGGCATACCCTATATTTATTATTATATATACGAGCTACTGTTGTAACACTGCAGTGAACTATACAATACACCAGTCTAGAGGAGTAAGTAAAGAGCATATCAAAAAGACGTTTGAAGATGAAATATGGAAGCTATATTTCAAAACATGGAAAACAAACGAAAATACAATACACACGAGATACGTAGAAACGGCAATGTTTTATAAAGTGTCACAGGGCGCTAGTGAAGGAAAATTAAAGGTAATTTATAGCATTAAAGGTATGTATTTTTATATCTTTATATAGTTCATAATCTCAACACTAAAGTATAATATTCATATGAACAGTGTATTCGCCAACCTTTATGATTATGAGTTGTATGTGATGTACATACAACGTTATATACAACTCTTATTATCACTTGGAGGGGCCAAGTGATAACTTAATCTAATATATGTAACAATTCTCGTGTCACAATGTTCGTACCCATAATCATCCGAAACGGCTAGACCGATTCTCATGATTTTTTTATGCATATTCAGTAAATCTGAATCGGCTCGGCGAATCGGGAATCGGCTACTGTCTATATTTCGAACCCCATTTTTTTTGTTTTTTTTTTTACGATACAGTATACAAAAATACATACAACCACTATTTTCACCAGGGGTGAACGACGATCGGCAACTCCTATTTTTTATTATTGAAGATACATAGTTATTTTTATTGAACTAAAATTTTTTTCCTACAAATAATATACATGGGAAAACAAACTTTTGCCGGCTCAGCTAGTTTTTAATATAAAAATTGAATTATTCAATTAAGAAACTTAAATGATAGGAGGAAATCGCTAGAAAACTGTTAACGAAACACAGTTCAAAACATAATGAATAACCTCGAGTCCATTTTGGAAATTGCCCCCCTTACCAATCAAATTGCCCACCTGTGGGGCGTGGGCCCCACGTTGTGAAACACTGGTCTAGAAAGTAATTTACTGATGAAATGGAGGATTTTTAATAATACAGAAAAAAGTTTGAATAGCAGAAAGAAACAGCAATGACTTTGATACGCATATTATTTAAAACATCTTTGGGATCATGCAGTACGAACCAAAAGAAACCCGGCGTTACTATATAGGTGTACCTTACAATTTCACGTTTATGTTTAATACTTTAATGCCAAGAGTCAATTTCAGTAAGGCAAAAGAAACCAATGGCGCTAAATTTTAAGTCTGGGCGTCATATTTCTGTTATCTGTTTAGTGATTTAGCTTTTTCTAATAGGCAAGTAGGTGATCAGCTGGGCCTAACAAACGCCATCAAATTTTTAGGTTTAAGACGTGCCGAATTCTTCACGATGTTTTCCTTCACCGTACAAGCGTGTTAAATGCACACAGAAAGCACATTGGTAGGTAGCCGGGGATCGAACAGGGATAAGAGCCGCAAGCTAAAGCCTCTAGGGCCTAGGCCAAATCAATAAGACAAAGAGCAATATAATAAAAACTATATGTATGTACTTTTTGTTACATATCCCTTCTCAACTGTAATCTTAATGTTTGTAGCAATTATTATATACGAGAAAATAAATTATTATCAAAATAAGGCTTATCTAGACGTTCTTTACATGACAAACCTTACATGGTATGTAGCCCAACAGTAATTGTCAAGTTTATTGCCAGTTCTTCTCTTCCGTTCTACGCCCTTGATTTGAGAACTGGTAGTAAATGTAAAATTAGAAGCATTAATATGTATTTCTTTACTGACGAGTCATAAGTGTACATTATTTTACCTATATGATTAAATGATTTTTTACTTTACTTTACTTAATAGCAACGTAGGTAATAAAAGCGACAAGTGACTTTATAGAGGTATACTGTCAAGATAGTTTTCATATGCGTCATAGCTTTGACCTAAGTTATACAGCCGCACATTACATAATTTTTTAGCATCTCACGCTCCAAATAAGAGTAAAACAAGCTTATGTCTAGTCTAAGAGCCCTCCACATCTTGAGCACAACGAGTCCCGTTAAGGGAAGCACCCTCACGCGAAAATAGCGTAAGGTCACTCTAGTACACTTCGTAATTAAAGGTGTTTGACGCGAAATAGAGCTTTGTTAATTAATAAAATAATAAGATCTAATATATAAAATTCTCGTGTCACAGTTTTCGTTGCCATACTCCTCCGAAACGGCTTGACCGATTTTGATGAAATTTTTTGTGCTTATCCGGTATCTATGAGAATCGGCCAACATCAATTTTTCATCCCCCTAAATGTTAGGTGTAGTCCACCCCTAAATTTATTTTTTTATTTTTTAGATAAAATTTTAATTTCTATTTTTTTATGATACAACATTAAAAAATACATACAACGCCTAATTTTCACCCCTCTGCGATGAACCCCTATTTTTTTATTATAAATGATATATGTACCTGGCAAAACGACGTTTGCCGGATCAGGTAGTATTAAATAAAATCTTACAAATTTTTATGTACATGTCTCAATCTATATATAACTTTGAATTCTGAGTTAATTATTTATACTGTGCCAAACAATATTGGGTCCTACAAACTGATAAATCCCCAAAATGTCAGTTTTAACGCTAGCAAAGTCCTTCCTATAATTATACATGAGCAGTTAGAGAGTAGGAAGATTATGGCGAGTCAACAATATTCAGTCTGCTGTGAACAGTAATAGAGAACGGTTGCCTAAACTTAATTAATTATTAATCCTCGAATAAAGTTTCATTTTTTTTAGAAATGCCTTTTCGTTTTCCGGCTTATCAAAACGCTTAGTTTTTTTTACGTAATAATATGGTAATATAAGTGTTACATAATGTTATAGAAGTACTACATAGCACAGGACTATACAATGACATTATCACTGGTCAAACTAACAGGGATCGCCATAACTCTTTTCGAGTCGAGCTTTTCCCAACCAACGCCTAAGCCATAGTGATAAATGCGCAACGACTAACACAATTGTCCTTTTATCAACACTACGCTTTACCTAAATCCTATAATATATAACTTAAAAATTCGTAGAAAACTTTTTAAAATATTTTGCATCTATTGGTATACCTTTAGTAGTTAGATTTAGTGTACATTGATGTATAAAAATTAACTTGGTCAGCATCACGCCTGACGGGTAAAAAAAACAATTTCGCTAAATATTTTTTTGTCATTATGTATTAAGAAAAAATTAAGGAAATTTGACGGAACATTATTAATATCCACAAATCAATATTCTCGTAAAGACAATATTAATTTTACACAACTGTCATTTGTTTAAAATAACAGTTGGCGATTGACTGAGTAAAGATATAAACTAAGCCAAACCAAATTTTTGAATCATATTTTTTTAAATTAATTATCCCAATTTCAATTTAATATTGAAAATTAAGACAGGGCAGGCAATTATGTAATAATAATTACTAAACATGAAGAAACCGGGCTTACTAAATATAAAGGAATTGAAAAAAGGTTTTTTGGCTTAGTAGCCTACGTAAATTACTAATATCATTGAATCGTGATAAAAACTACTGCATATACTGTTAATTATCACACAAATGTGTCTGCTCTGCAGTACTTATCATCGTAACAAGCCCTCAAAAATTGCATGACTGAAAACTAATACGAAAGATTCCGAATTCTGGCGTAGAGCCAACCGCAGCCTATCCATCATGTGGTATTGTTGTTACAGTTGTAAATTGGTTAAATTGTAATATAAACTATACATACACTTCGTGAAATATTCACTTGTATTTTAAAATGTATGTAAACATTTGATTTCTGTAGTTTATTCTCACTGAGACAGAAAATTTATAAGTTATAGCTAGTCAATCATTATCAATTTCTTATATAATTATGTTTTTGTTGCAGCTTTGGTTAAGGCTATTAAAATTTCATTTCATTAACAATATTTTAATGAACTTTCATTACATTCACTAAACTTCTTCTTTATTAAACACATAAAACATATTTTTATGATTGCAATTATAATAATATGTATGTGTCGAATTAAAATTAAAATAGGTGTAAATAATATCTTGAATATATTATTATCCAAAATACCTTTGACATCATATAAAAAATGTATCGACAATTCAAGCATGTTATATTCAAAGCAAAACTTTAAAAAAATTGAGTTACATTAGAGTATATTTTCATAATATGTGCCTCTCGCTTCATGCTAACAATTAACGAATGCAAACAGTAGGTAGTTAAACTTGTGTTTATTCAGAGGATCAAGACATAACAGAAAGCGACAATATAGTATAATATATTTGATGACTGATGCTGTTGATTTTCAATAGGCCCATCTGAATATTTAATTTGAAAATATGATATTTTGTTGAGGCAAATAAAGATGTGACTAAATTTGCGTACAAATAATGAGCAAATAATTATTTGTAAAATATCAAAGAATATATTAAAGGAAGTTGTATATCGTGGAAATGTATACATAATTTATTTATATTAACTTTTTCCCGTGAGAGGAATAATGACGATATAACATTCAAGTGAATTAAGTAAACTACTAAAGAAGATAATTCATCTACTACTAAAGAAATAAGCAAATTGATTATTTCTTTAGTAGTAGATGAATTATCTTATGCTCGCTTCTTTTATGCGGATATTACCAGCACACGAGCATACAAAAACCTCACGGCGGCCCCACCAATCGACTTAGGCGGAATGTGGTAACAACGCTCCGATACCTGTCCCGGCCCTTGAAGAGCTGGAGGTTGTGTATTGGAGTATGTGACTTATTTTTCATATTAAAGTTACAGCAAATATACGAACCCTAAATTGTATATTAACAATTGGTATTTAAATTATGATTAACAAAGAAATTAATATGGCTTTCTGTCACAACTTGGACCGTACCATAATCGACACAAAGCTGGCAGGTGCAGCTTGCAGTTTTAGGTCACCCGAGCCGAGGGCGCTCACGCTTACGCTTTGTTCTCATTCCAACTTATTACGAAGGCTTAGTGTGAAAATCTTAACGAGTCTAAGCGAACACATGTAAAAATAGGTCTTGACAAGTGACGAAATAGGGCAATCTCTGACAACATTCATCTGGTAGATCTAAGCAGGTTTATAGGGTAAGGTCAGTCGTGCTTTATAAAACTTGACGGCTCATTGGTCTAGTGGTTAGTACCCCTGACTGCGAATCCATGGGTCCCGGGTTCGATCCCCGGCTGGGACAAACATCGATGTGATGAGCATTTGGTGTTGTGCTTAGGTCTTGGGAGTTTAAATATGTATTTATATGTGTTAGGTCTATCTATGTATAATATGTATGTATATCCGTTGCCTAGAACCCATAACACAGCTTAGCATGATACTAGGTCAATTGGTGTGAATTGTCCAATCATAAAAAAAAAAAAAAACTATTTGTAAGTCTAGAAATGTGTCGAAGGTATTCGAGTTTGACTAAACTTGATAATGGCACGGGCAGGAGTCTACAATTAATATTAACAATCAAATATATCACTTAGGAATAAATAAGCATTCTCTTTAAGAATGTAAACGGAAATTTGGTTCATCGCTTCAGTTCTATAGATTGCAAAGAGACTTTGAAGTACCTTCAACATTACAGAAACGTCGTTACTAAAGGCCATAAAAAACCCTTTAAAAATTTTAATGTATCCTTTAATAAGTAGAGCATTCCGTAAAATGTAAGTTTTTCTTTCTTTTTAAGCGAACCTTTTACAGCAAAAGCTTTCACCTAAAAGCCACGTAAAAGTTTCCTTGAAACACCTACGTACTACAATGGACTTAACAAAATGTGAAAATATTCGCTCTTAAAATTTAATACTTTTATACGAGTATAATGTTAAGCTTTTACCTTGGTTTTAGGTAATATTTTTAATTTAATGTCCTTCCTAATTTTTTCGAGGTATATTGAAAACTAATAAATCAATTAAGTATTATTCTGTATTACTAAAGAACAAATATCATTTTCATAAGGGTACAGTTTTTCGTACAGATGAATACTAACATAAGAACCTACCGAATGCTCAGGACCACGAAACCAAGTTATTTTTATTATTAATAATAAACCGTTTATTTTCATTATTAGCACATATTCACGTAAATCATAATGGCGCATTTAATGTTTTTCACGAAGATTAATTTTGTGATTAAAAAAAATATGGTATACCAATGGCGCTACAACCTTTTAGGTCTGGGCCTCAGATTTCTGTATGTGTTCCGTGATCATTTCTTTTATGCAAGTAGATGATCAACCATCTGTGCCTGACACACGCCTTTGAGTTTTTGTGTCTAAGGAATGCCGGTTTCGTCAAGATATTTTACTTCACAGTACGAGCGAGTGCTAGACAGTAAATCCATTGGTGCAAGTCGGGTATCGAACGTACGAACCCAGGGATGAGAGTTGCACGCTGAAACCTCTAGGCCAACATTGCTTACTGCGTGCAATTACACAGCGAGAAATGAATTAAAATATTCAACGATAATTTTCAATGTACCTACACATTTTGGAAAATTTATATTCAAGCCAATTTAAATATTCATAACGAAAACGAAAATAATTAAAGCGGAAAATGTAATGTCGAAATCTAACTCGAACATTTTAACTGAGAGTAGAAATTCATTATTTATAATTAACTCGTTATTTCAACAGAAAATAACTAGCATTTCACGAGAGGCAACTAAAAACATTTCAAGGTAAACAGAATTAATTATTGCACAAATATTAAACTTTACAACTGAACATTTTAAAGCATTTACCATGCAACACTATTATGCGAAACCGTCAGTTGACGTATTTCAAATAGAGCGTAGTTATTTATAAAAGGTGTTTTTTTTTAAATAGATGAACCTTTTCATCAAACAGCCTTCTGGCAATTTGATTGTTATAATAGAAAAAACCATTGTTTAGCGAAATCCTTCGGTATAATTCTTACCTCTACACTTAACTATTTAGTTGAAATATAGATCTTAATTCTGATTGCCCCGGCCCTCGCAACATGGAGTTACGTAAATAATGTATTTATTCGCTATCAGTTAAACTTTATTTAAACGTGTAGTTCTCCCGTTAATCAAGATTAAAGAAATAACATTATAAGCATATATTTTATTAAATTTAAAATGCAGGATGAGTAGCATGAAGTATGCCCTCGATGCGTAGCAAGATTCTCATAAACCTGAGTTATAAGTCTGATTTCGAAAACAGAAAAATCAACATTAATGAAATAAAAACATGTTTAGTAATTTACACTTTATATTTTTTACCACATAAGGTTCCTGATCGTTTGCGCCAATTCAACAAAAACTGTGTCTAACCTTAGATTACTACGAAACAAACTAAATTAAAACAAAATTCAATATACTGCTGAATTTTGTTTTAAACTTAATTCGTGATAAAGTGCCAAAACAAAGTTAGTCGCTTCGGGGTCGATGTAAGCACATATGAAACTTTATCCACACCAGGGTTTAAATTTAAAGCTTTAAATAATATGTTAAAATTAATTTTTTATCGTTAACATTAAATTACTAGCAACCGATACTTTTACCTAAACAACGCCACATTATTAAAACTAGTAAACTCGGCCAAGCGTTGCTGTGGCTAAGATTTTTTTTTCTATTCAAGAGAAAAGGGAGGAGAACACCAATCCACCAGGCTTTTTTGGTGGTTATGCCATTTAATTGTAGCTTATGTGAAACGTTGGTAATTATTTTGATAAGGATCAATACCTAGGTACGAATAAAGAGCCTTTTCTAGCGGTGGTATTTTAATAAAAAAAAAATAATAAAAGGACGCTTATTGTGACGTAACTATAAAAAATAGAGACATGCTGTCGCGACATTTTTTATAGATAGTGATAAATATGAAATATTGTAATACCTACATCATTTTGTTCTATCATTCATAGTTTTCGCAGCGCACGCGATTGAAGGAAGTTTTTTGTTTATTTGTTTACACCTTGGGTTAGATTATTCAAGTTTTAGTAAGCATCCCTAATTTATGAAAATGAAACATAGCCTATGTCACTCGGGAATAGTGTAGCTTGCCAACGGTGAAATAATTTTTGAAATCGGTCCAGTAGTTTCGGAGCCTATTCATTTCAAACAAACAAAAAATCAAACCTTTCCTCTTTATAATATTAGTATAGATGATGAAGCATTGTAACAAATAAACTTGCACATACCTATTACAAAGGTATATAATATATTATGCAAGGTACCTACTCGATAAGAGAGAGGAATCATTACTAGAGCAATTCAGCTAATGTGAAGCAATTTCCACTTGTATTACGAGGCGGTTACCGTCGCTTATCCGAGACACGAAAGCCTATATACGTTCTATCTCAAAGCTGTTATTAAAATTAAATAATTCATACGTAAAACGGATAAGAGCCCGCTTGCGAGATGAGTTTCGGTGGTCTTAGATTGAATTTAACCCTTAATACATATATTCAAATATACATTGCTTTTTTATAGAGGAGTTTTGTCCTTGTGGCCTGAACGTGCGCCTCACAAGAGGTCGTCGATTCGAATCACATCTGTGCATCAATTGATTTTTCTTTCGTTGTTACATTCACCTGAACGGTGAAGGAATCAACGAAAGAAAAATCAATTGATGCACAGATGTGATTCGAATCGACGACCTCTTGTGAGGCGCACGTTCAGGCCACAAGGACAAAACTCCTCTATAAAAAAGCAATGTATATTTGAATATATGTATTAAGGGTTAAATTCAATCTAAGACCACCGAAACTCATCTCGCAAGCGGGCTCTTATCCGTTTTACGTATGAATTATTTAATTTTAATAACAGCTTTGAGATAGAACGTATATAGGCTTTCGTGTCTCGGATAAGCGACGGTAACCGCCTCGTAATACAAGTGGAAATTGCTTCACATTAGCTGAATTGCTCTAGTAATGATTCCTCTCTCTTATCGAGTAGGTACCTTGCATAATATATTATATACCTTTGTAATAGGTATGTGCAAGTTTATTTGTTACAATGCTTCATCATCTATACTAATATTATAAAGAGGAAAGGTTTGATTTTTTGTTTGTTTGAAATGAATAGGCTCCGAAACTACTGGACCGATTTCAAAAATTATTTCACCGTTGGCAAGCTACACTATTCCCGAGTGACATAGGCTATGTTTCATTTTCATAAATTAGGGATGCTTACTAAAACTTGAATAATCTAACCCAAGGTGTAAACAAATAAACAAAAAACTTCCTTCAATCGCGTGCGCTGCGAAAACTATGAATGATAGAACAAAATGATGTAGGTATTACAATATTTCATATTTATCACTATCTATAAAAAATGTCGCGACAGCATGTCTCTATTTTTTATAGTTACGTCACAATAAGCGTCCTTTTATTATTTTTTTTTTATTAAAATACCACCGCTAGAAAAGGCTCTTTATTCGTACCTAGGTATTGATCCTTATCAAAATAATTACCAACGTTTCACATAAGCTACAATTAAATGGCATAACCACCAAAAAAGCCTGGTGGATTGGTGTTCTCCTCCCTTTTCTCTTGAATAGAAAAAAAAATCTTAGCCACAGCAACGCTTGGCCGAGTTTACTAGTTTTAATAATGTGGCGTTGTTTAGGTAAAAGTATCGGTTGCTAGTAATTTAATGTTAACGATAAAAAATTAATTTTAACATATTATTTAAAGCTTTAAATTTAAACCCTGGTGTGGATAAAGTTTCATATGTGCTTACATCGACCCCGAAGCGACTAACTTTGTTTTGGCACTTTATCACGAATTAAGTTTAAAACAAAATTCAGCAGTATATTGAATTTTGTTTTAATTTAGTTTGTTTCGTAGTAATCTAAGGTTAGACACAGTTTTTGTTGAATTGGCGCAAACGATCAGGAACCTTATGTGGTAAAAAATATAAAGTGTAAATTACTAAACATGTTTTTATTTCATTAATGTTGATTTTTCTGTTTTCGAAATCAGACTTATAACTCAGGTTTATGAGAATCTTGCTACGCATCGAGGGCATACTTCATGCTACTCATCCTGCATTTTAAATTTAATAAAATATATGCTTATAATGTTATTTCTTTAATCTTGATTAACGGGAGAACTACACGTTTAAATAAAGTTTAACTGATAGCGAATAAATACATTATTTACGTAACTCCATGTTGCGAGGGCCGGGGCAATCAGAATTAAGATCTATATTTCAACTAAATAGTTAAGTGTAGAGGTAAGAATTATACCGAAGGATTTCGCTAAACAATGGTTTTTTCTATTATAACAATCAAATTGCCAGAAGGCTGTTTGATGAAAAGGTTCATCTATTTAAAAAAAAACACCTTTTATAAATAACTACGCTCTATTTGAAATACGTCAACTGACGGTTTCGCATAATAGTGTTGCATGGTAAATGCTTTAAAATGTTCAGTTGTAAAGTTTAATATTTGTGCAATAATTAATTCTGTTTACCTTGAAATGTTTTTAGTTGCCTCTCGTGAAATGCTAGTTATTTTCTGTTGAAATAACGAGTTAATTATAAATAATGAATTTCTACTCTCAGTTAAAATGTTCGAGTTAGATTTCGACATTACATTTTCCGCTTTAATTATTTTCGTTTTCGTTATGAATATTTAAATTGGCTTGAATATAAATTTTCCAAAATGTGTAGGTACATTGAAAATTATCGTTGAATATTTTAATTCATTTCTCGCTGTGTAATTGCACGCAGTAAGCAATGTTGGCCTAGAGGTTTCAGCGTGCAACTCTCATCCCTGGGTTCGTACGTTCGATACCCGACTTGCACCAATGGATTTACTGTCTAGCACTCGCTCGTACTGTGAAGTAAAATATCTTGACGAAACCGGCATTCCTTAGACACAAAAACTCAAAGGCGTGTGTCAGGCACAGATGGTTGATCATCTACTTGCATAAAAGAAATGATCACGGAACACATACAGAAATCTGAGGCCCAGACCTAAAAGGTTGTAGCGCCATTGGTATACCATATTTTTTTTAATCACAAAATTAATCTTCGTGAAAAACATTAAATGCGCCATTATGATTTACGTGAATATGTGCTAATAATGAAAATAAACGGTTTATTATTAATAATAAAAATAACTTGGTTTCGTGGTCCTGAGCATTCGGTAGGTTCTTATGTTAGTATTCATCTGTACGAAAAACTGTACCCTTATGAAAATGATATTTGTTCTTTAGTAATACAGAATAATACTTAATTGATTTATTAGTTTTCAATATACCTCGAAAAAATTAGGAAGGACATTAAATTAAAAATATTACCTAAAACCAAGGTAAAAGCTTAACATTATACTCGTATAAAAGTATTAAATTTTAAGAGCGAATATTTTCACATTTTGTTAAGTCCATTGTAGTACGTAGGTGTTTCAAGGAAACTTTTACGTGGCTTTTAGGTGAAAGCTTTTGCTGTAAAAGGTTCGCTTAAAAAGAAAGAAAAACTTACATTTTACGGAATGCTCTACTTATTAAAGGATACATTAAAATTTTTAAAGGGTTTTTTATGGCCTTTAGTAACGACGTTTCTGTAATGTTGAAGGTACTTCAAAGTCTCTTTGCAATCTATAGAACTGAAGCGATGAACCAAATTTCCGTTTACATTCTTAAAGAGAATGCTTATTTATTCCTAAGTGATATATTTGATTGTTAATATTAATTGTAGACTCCTGCCCGTGCCATTATCAAGTTTAGTCAAACTCGAATACCTTCGACACATTTCTAGACTTACAAATAGTTTTTTTTTTTTTTTATGATTGGACAATTCACACCAATTGACCTAGTATCATGCTAAGCTGTGTTATGGGTTCTAGGCAACGGATATACATACATATTATACATAGATAGACCTAACACATATAAATACATATTTAAACTCCCAAGACCTAAGCACAACACCAAATGCTCATCACATCGATGTTTGTCCCAGCCGGGGATCGAACCCGGGACCCATGGATTCGCAGTCAGGGGTACTAACCACTAGACCAATGAGCCGTCAAGTTTTATAAAGCACGACTGACCTTACCCTATAAACCTGCTTAGATCTACCAGATGAATGTTGTCAGAGATTGCCCTATTTCGTCACTTGTCAAGACCTATTTTTACATGTGTTCGCTTAGACTCGTTAAGATTTTCACACTAAGCCTTCGTAATAAGTTGGAATGAGAACAAAGCGTAAGCGTGAGCGCCCTCGGCTCGGGTGACCTAAAACTGCAAGCTGCACCTGCCAGCTTTGTGTCGATTATGGTACGGTCCAAGTTGTGACAGAAAGCCATATTAATTTCTTTGTTAATCATAATTTAAATACCAATTGTTAATATACAATTTAGGGTTCGTATATTTGCTGTAACTTTAATATGAAAAATAAGTCACATACTCCAATACACAACCTCCAGCTCTTCAAGGGCCGGGACAGGTATCGGAGCGTTGTTACCACATTCCGCCTAAGTCGATTGGTGGGGCCGCCGTGAGGTTTTTGTATGCTCGTGTGCTGGTAATATCCGCATAAAAGAAGCGAGCATAAGATAATTCATCTACTACTAAAGAAATAATCAATTTGCTTATTTCTTTAGTAGTAGATGAATTATCTTCTTTAGTAGTTTACTTAATTCACTTGAATGTTATATCGTCATTATTCCTCTCACGGGAAAAAGTTAATATAAATAAATTATGTATACATTTCCACGATATACAACTTCCTTTAATATATTCTTTGATATTTTACAAATAATTATTTGCTCATTATTTGTACGCAAATTTAGTCACATCTTTATTTGCCTCAACAAAATATCATATTTTCAAATTAAATATTCAGATGGGCCTATTGAAAATCAACAGCATCAGTCATCAAATATATTATACTATATTGTCGCTTTCTGTTATGTCTTGATCCTCTGAATAAACACAAGTTTAACTACCTACTGTTTGCATTCGTTAATTGTTAGCATGAAGCGAGAGGCACATATTATGAAAATATACTCTAATGTAACTCAATTTTTTTAAAGTTTTGCTTTGAATATAACATGCTTGAATTGTCGATACATTTTTTATATGATGTCAAAGGTATTTTGGATAATAATATATTCAAGATATTATTTACACCTATTTTAATTTTAATTCGACACATACATATTATTATAATTGCAATCATAAAAATATGTTTTATGTGTTTAATAAAGAAGAAGTTTAGTGAATGTAATGAAAGTTCATTAAAATATTGTTAATGAAATGAAATTTTAATAGCCTTAACCAAAGCTGCAACAAAAACATAATTATATAAGAAATTGATAATGATTGACTAGCTATAACTTATAAATTTTCTGTCTCAGTGAGAATAAACTACAGAAATCAAATGTTTACATACATTTTAAAATACAAGTGAATATTTCACGAAGTGTATGTATAGTTTATATTACAATTTAACCAATTTACAACTGTAACAACAATACCACATGATGGATAGGCTGCGGTTGGCTCTACGCCAGAATTCGGAATCTTTCGTATTAGTTTTCAGTCATGCAATTTTTGAGGGCTTGTTACGATGATAAGTACTGCAGAGCAGACACATTTGTGTGATAATTAACAGTATATGCAGTAGTTTTTATCACGATTCAATGATATTAGTAATTTACGTAGGCTACTAAGCCAAAAAACCTTTTTTCAATTCCTTTATATTTAGTAAGCCCGGTTTCTTCATGTTTAGTAATTATTATTACATAATTGCCTGCCCTGTCTTAATTTTCAATATTAAATTGAAATTGGGATAATTAATTTAAAAAAATATGATTCAAAAATTTGGTTTGGCTTAGTTTATATCTTTACTCAGTCAATCGCCAACTGTTATTTTAAACAAATGACAGTTGTGTAAAATTAATATTGTCTTTACGAGAATATTGATTTGTGGATATTAATAATGTTCCGTCAAATTTCCTTAATTTTTTCTTAATACATAATGACAAAAAAATATTTAGCGAAATTGTTTTTTTTACCCGTCAGGCGTGATGCTGACCAAGTTAATTTTTATACATCAATGTACACTAAATCTAACTACTAAAGGTATACCAATAGATGCAAAATATTTTAAAAAGTTTTCTACGAATTTTTAAGTTATATATTATAGGATTTAGGTAAAGCGTAGTGTTGATAAAAGGACAATTGTGTTAGTCGTTGCGCATTTATCACTATGGCTTAGGCGTTGGTTGGGAAAAGCTCGACTCGAAAAGAGTTATGGCGATCCCTGTTAGTTTGACCAGTGATAATGTCATTGTATAGTCCTGTGCTATGTAGTACTTCTATAACATTATGTAACACTTATATTACCATATTATTACGTAAAAAAAACTAAGCGTTTTGATAAGCCGGAAAACGAAAAGGCATTTCTAAAAAAAATGAAACTTTATTCGAGGATTAATAATTAATTAAGTTTAGGCAACCGTTCTCTATTACTGTTCACAGCAGACTGAATATTGTTGACTCGCCATAATCTTCCTACTCTCTAACTGCTCATGTATAATTATAGGAAGGACTTTGCTAGCGTTAAAACTGACATTTTGGGGATTTATCAGTTTGTAGGACCCAATATTGTTTGGCACAGTATAAATAATTAACTCAGAATTCAAAGTTATATATAGATTGAGACATGTACATAAAAATTTGTAAGATTTTATTTAATACTACCTGATCCGGCAAACGTCGTTTTGCCAGGTACATATATCATTTATAATAAAAAAATAGGGGTTCATCGCAGAGGGGTGAAAATTAGGCGTTGTATGTATTTTTTAATGTTGTATCATAAAAAAATAGAAATTAAAATTTTATCTAAAAAATAAAAAAATAAATTTAGGGGTGGACTACACCTAACATTTAGGGGGATGAAAAATTGATGTTGGCCGATTCTCATAGATACCGGATAAGCACAAAAAATTTCATCAAAATCGGTCAAGCCGTTTCGGAGGAGTATGGCAACGAAAACTGTGACACGAGAATTTTATATATTAGATCTTATTATTTTATTAATTAACAAAGCTCTATTTCGCGTCAAACACCTTTAATTACGAAGTGTACTAGAGTGACCTTACGCTATTTTCGCGTGAGGGTGCTTCCCTTAACGGGACTCGTTGTGCTCAAGATGTGGAGGGCTCTTAGACTAGACATAAGCTTGTTTTACTCTTATTTGGAGCGTGAGATGCTAAAAAATTATGTAATGTGCGGCTGTATAACTTAGGTCAAAGCTATGACGCATATGAAAACTATCTTGACAGTATACCTCTATAAAGTCACTTGTCGCTTTTATTACCTACGTTGCTATTAAGTAAAGTAAAGTAAAAAATCATTTAATCATATAGGTAAAATAATGTACACTTATGACTCGTCAGTAAAGAAATACATATTAATGCTTCTAATTTTACATTTACTACCAGTTCTCAAATCAAGGGCGTAGAACGGAAGAGAAGAACTGGCAATAAACTTGACAATTACTGTTGGGCTACATACCATGTAAGGTTTGTCATGTAAAGAACGTCTAGATAAGCCTTATTTTGATAATAATTTATTTTCTCGTATATAATAATTGCTACAAACATTAAGATTACAGTTGAGAAGGGATATGTAACAAAAAGTACATACATATAGTTTTTATTATATTGCTCTTTGTCTTATTGATTTGGCCTAGGCCCTAGAGGCTTTAGCTTGCGGCTCTTATCCCTGTTCGATCCCCGGCTACCTACCAATGTGCTTTCTGTGTGCATTTAACACGCTTGTACGGTGAAGGAAAACATCGTGAAGAATTCGGCACGTCTTAAACCTAAAAATTTGATGGCGTTTGTTAGGCCCAGCTGATCACCTACTTGCCTATTAGAAAAAGCTAAATCACTAAACAGATAACAGAAATATGACGCCCAGACTTAAAATTTAGCGCCATTGGTTTCTTTTGCCTTACTGAAATTGACTCTTGGCATTAAAGTATTAAACATAAACGTGAAATTGTAAGGTACACCTATATAGTAACGCCGGGTTTCTTTTGGTTCGTACTGCATGATCCCAAAGATGTTTTAAATAATATGCGTATCAAAGTCATTGCTGTTTCTTTCTGCTATTCAAACTTTTTTCTGTATTATTAAAAATCCTCCATTTCATCAGTAAATTACTTTCTAGACCAGTGTTTCACAACGTGGGGCCCACGCCCCACAGGTGGGCAATTTGATTGGTAAGGGGGGCAATTTCCAAAATGGACTCGAGGTTATTCATTATGTTTTGAACTGTGTTTCGTTAACAGTTTTCTAGCGATTTCCTCCTATCATTTAAGTTTCTTAATTGAATAATTCAATTTTTATATTAAAAACTAGCTGAGCCGGCAAAAGTTTGTTTTCCCATGTATATTATTTGTAGGAAAAAAATTTTAGTTCAATAAAAATAACTATGTATCTTCAATAATAAAAAATAGGAGTTGCCGATCGTCGTTCACCCCTGGTGAAAATAGTGGTTGTATGTATTTTTGTATACTGTATCGTAAAAAAAAAAACAAAAAAAATGGGGTTCGAAATATAGACAGTAGCCGATTCCCGATTCGCCGAGCCGATTCAGATTTACTGAATATGCATAAAAAAATCATGAGAATCGGTCTAGCCGTTTCGGATGATTATGGGTACGAACATTGTGACACGAGAATTGTTACATATATTAGATTAAGTTATCACTTGGCCCCTCCAAGTGATAATAAGAGTTGTATATAACGTTGTATGTACATCACATACAACTCATAATCATAAAGGTTGGCGAATACACTGTTCATATGAATATTATACTTTAGTGTTGAGATTATGAACTATATAAAGATATAAAAATACATACCTTTAATGCTATAAATTACCTTTAATTTTCCTTCACTAGCGCCCTGTGACACTTTATAAAACATTGCCGTTTCTACGTATCTCGTGTGTATTGTATTTTCGTTTGTTTTCCATGTTTTGAAATATAGCTTCCATATTTCATCTTCAAACGTCTTTTTGATATGCTCTTTACTTACTCCTCTAGACTGGTGTATTGTATAGTTCACTGCAGTGTTACAACAGTAGCTCGTATATATAATAATAAATATAGGGTATGCCTACTTTTTCATACTAAAATGGTCGGCTTAAAAAGTAAAAGTTAACATAAGATTTGAGTTGAGAAAGTGTGAACTCCTATTTCGAAACATGTCAAGCAAAATATCTGGTACCGAAAATGAAAACTAGTACAACCTTATATTTAAATTTGAATTTAATTTAATTCCACATAACCCCTAATACCATTTAAAATAAGCTATGTTCATCTAAAGTATTAGAAGTACAAATGACTTAATTTTATGAAAAATGGGTTTCAAAGTGCAATCTTCTCAAAAACAATCCTTGAAAGCCTTTCTCGATTGTAAAGCGGTGTCTCTTGGTTTCAGGTTCAGGGAAGTCGTACACAATGATGGGTGCGCCGGGAGGCGACGAAGGCGGTATTATTCCGAGACTATGCGATGCTTTGTTCGAGAGGATAGCTGTGCAACAATCGCCGCCTGCGCTTACGTATAAGGTATGGTTTATGCTATATTTTTAATACCACGTAATTATTAACTTCTTTACCTTTCGTGTTATAAACAATTTTGACAACATGCTTAATTCTCTGGGTCCTGTAATTTGAAACCGTCAGTGTTATTTAGTACTACGTTTAATTAAGTCACAATTAATTTAAGATTTTGTGACCAAGGTAATCTAATAATTACAAAAATCAGCTACAAATGTATTTACAGGTTGAAGTATCGTACATGGAGATTTACAATGAGCGAGTACACGACCTCCTCGACCCCGAAACGACGAGGCGATCACTCAGAGTCCGAGAGCATGCTGTACTTGGACCCTATGTGGATGGCCTCTCACAGCTAGCTGTATCGTCTTATCAGGTAATGTTCATTCCAATTTAAAACCATTAGTGACGCCTTCAATTGACTACAAATCAACATGATGATGTCACACATATCCTAAAACCCACTATCTATCTATCTTTAGATCGCTTAGAATATGTATAACTTTCACTGAGGGCCTTCTTCGGGGCAATTAGTAGATTAGTCGCGGATCGGCAGCGGCCGTAGAAGTAGCAGCACCTTCCTTCCTCCACATTACTCGTGCGGCATATTAAGCGCTAATACAAGCCGTACGAAGGTAATAAATAATGTTTTATTAAATCATATCAAACTTAATTTTATTCCCCAATCGCTAATCA